>WUAM01000065.1:7099594-7164901 GCA_024336885.1 Actenoides hombroni | reverse complement strand
CAAGCGTCGGGGCCAGAGCGGCGAGCGCAGATCCCTCCTCTCCGGGGAAGGGAAGGAGAGCTCGGAGGAAGGGGAGAGCTCGGATGAGGAGCGTTCCAGCCGGGCCGGCAGCTTCAGCGGCTCTTTGCCTCATCGTATGGAGTCGCTGGAAACAAAAGGCTCCTTTGACCTCCAGGATACTCTGCAGGTGCCTTCCCTGTACCGGACCAGCAGCATGCACAGCAGCCGAACTTCCACCTCCGAGCACCAGGATTGCAATGGGAAGACCTCTCCGGGTCTGCTGCTGCACCAGCTCCACCTGGATGACCTCCAACAGGACTGTGACGACTGTGACGATGAAGGCAACATGGTAAGGAATTGCCGGGCGCTCATTTTGGGCTTTTTTCCTTGTAAAAGCAGTGTTTGTGCCTGTATCGGGAGTGCGGAGTAGGTGAAAAGCAATAGCCCCTTGTAGGGACAATGTCTCACCATCACCACCAGACCAGCCTGAGTGTCACCCAGAAGAGCACCAGAAGGTCTCTGGGCTGTGGATGCCATCAGAAATGGGGTTGGCATCATATTAAATATTTCAATGCAGTATCAGATGATTCATGATGGAGAGATCAGGGCAAAACTTCTCAGGTTCCTCTAAAAGGTGCAGGGTGAAGGCTATCCCTTGGAAATATATGCTTTTATGGCTTTATTTTTTCTTTTTTCTTTTTTCTTTTTTTTTTTTTGAAAGGAATTTTCCCTGCTCTCCAACCATATTTAACTTTCTGCCCCAACGTGCAGCAGCAGACAATTTCTGTTGACATTAACGGGCAATGAAAGGACAGGGTTTGGCCCCCCATTCCCATTAGTCCTGTAAAGTCACTGGCAATTTTAAAGGCTTCTCATTAGTGGATTTCCATATGAAGAGGCATTAGGCCAATAAGTGTTTCTCTTTCACCGGCCTGAAAAGTACCATTTAGGAAATATTACCAGTTTGGCTGCTTTTCCAAAGTTTTTTGCATGGCTGGCAGAGAGGGGCTCAAGCAGGCAGAAAGACACTTGTGGGGACTGTCCCATAATGATGTTCCCAGGACAATTTTGGGGGGTTTTCTGCTCTTCCCAGTTTACCTCTTTGTTTTACTTTACCTTCTTTTCAGGGTTAAAAATGCGGTGATCTGATGTGTCATCCCCAGAGGGTAACTCAGATTCTGTTGGGTGAAGTGGCTGGGGTTTGGATAGAGCCATGTGATGGTGACTGGAGCGATGCTGAGAACAGGAAAGCTGCAGCTTGTGGACATGATTTTGCTGTATTTCACAGAATTTGTTGAATGAAAATGGAATTTGGAGCATGTGAAGGGGTGCGAAAGGCAGCAGTGACTCCAGAGAATGTACGGGAGGAGAAAGAGAGTTAGTGCTGGCAGAATGGAGTCACTCAGCCATGAATTGCCTTTAAAAAGAGCCATTATCCCATTACATCTCCAGCATGGATCCTCAGCTTGGGATTTTTACTGATTATCTTAACCTGGTTTTTAACCTCCATAAAATAAATTGAATTTTTAAGAAAAGGAGCAGTAATTATTTTTGGAAAAAGCACTGTTAAAAGTGATCAGGAGACCATGCTCTTTATCGCTAGCTAGGGATTTTTTTTATGCTCCAACATCTGCTGCCTTTTCCAGCTCACCTGGTCCAAACATCCCACAGGTCCCTTCCTTTTCCCCCCCACTAGATCAGAATCAAGTGGTCCTCCTTGCGCTAGATATCGTGTGATAGGACGTGCCCCTTCTCTCCTATCCTGTGATGGGACATGACCCTCCTCTCCTATCCCACCCAACCCTCCCAACCCTGAAGCTCCAGCCAGCACTGATGACAGACTCTTGAATAAGATGCATGTTTTTCATCTTTATTACAGCAGCTGCTTTTTAGCATAAACCAAATGTTGTCTTCTGTGTGCCAAGGTCTGGCCATGTAGTGTGAGACCACTGGTCCCTCAGTCCTCTCTCGTGGAGTGGTCAGAAGCAAATACCTAGAGAAAGAATAGGTAAAATAGTGTAAATAGAAGTGTGCCCCAGTCCATGGCATAGCCACAACTGGGACATCCACAGCTGGCTGGTGCCTTTCCCTGTGCTCTGAAATATGTCTTCACTGCAAATCACTAAACCAGATGGATTGAAAAATATTGCTTAGATTAGCGAAATGAGTCCCCAGGTTGCAGAGCTTCCCTTTGTGATTCCCTCCTGATGTTTGGGAGGATGCTTTGCCCCTAAATTAGCCTTGACAAAGTCAGAAATTTAAAAAAAATAAAAAAGAAATAAAAAAAAAAAAGTCATTTATTTTAAATGGAAAAAATAAAATTGAGAACTCCCCCACTAAGAAAAGAAGAAAAGAACTCAACTGTTATTCAGATCAAAGTAATCCTAAATATGCCCTTCTGCAGCAAAGCTTCACATCTTTCCTCGCTGGCTGGTTTTGATTGCCTCTGTGCAGAAATAAAAGGAAGTGCAAAGGCTTCGTTTGGATCTCCCAGGCTCCCGTTACGTTAGTGCTGCTCCCCTGCCTTCAATGAGTTTATTCTGAATTTACATCTCTCTGAGGAGGCAGAATCAGGCCCCTGATAACTCTTCTCCCCAGGAGTATAGAATCAGGGGGCTAAAATCTGTTCTTCATTGCATGAATGCTGACAAGGAGAAACATCACAGACTGTGGTCTGCCTGGTTGGGTTCATGTGGCTGTGACTGAGATCAGGGGTCTGCTGCGAGGTCTTTGTAGTTCACATCCACTGGAGTCTAGATACTTTTGGGTGCTTTCCTACCCCAACTGTGGAGTGCTCGGAGCAGAAACTGAGGCAAATATTGAATCTGCAACCAAATGTGTCCTCTTCTTCCCAAACCTCGTTGCACGTTGCAAAGGCAGCTCCTTTCCCCTTTGCCTATGGTGCTTCTTTCCTGTGGTGTGCAGTCCAGTCATTCCCCAAACCCTCTCAGCCTGCCCCTGCTGCTTATTTAAAATTAAATAATCAGGTCCCAAGTGCTTCTGTGCAGCTTCCAGCTTGCCCGGAGGTCCATTGCCACTCATAGAACGTTTTTTCAGCAGTTCCCCTCTATCCTTACAATAAATCTTTTATAAATCTAAGCCTCTCCCTTACTCCAAGGAGTGCATCAGTCATCTTTTAATGCCAGGTGCCTTTCATCCTGCCCTCAGAAGTACATTAATATCTCAAAGTCCTAAAAAAAAAAAAGAAAGCAGCTATTTATCAGCAGCTCTTTTCCTTTCCCTGTGGGATTGGCAGGCCCTGTTGCCAGTTAGCAAGGGGCATCCCACCATGTCCTGGTGAGTGCCGGCTGGGGACACGGGGTGCTCCTACCCAGGGAGGTTTTTGTCCAACAGGCAACCAAATTAAAGAGTCGTTTTCTTCTCCCCCCCCACATCTTTATTCATCCCGTCCAGGTGTGTTTTATGAACAAATAGATATGATTTAAGCCACATCATTGATAATATTGCTTTGAACATAACGCCGGCTGAAGCAGCAATCAGCCTGATTGTAGCAGTTGATGTGTGTCTGGACCTCGCGGAGAAAGCATTTGATGGGACTTAGGCTGGAAGTGAATTTCACTGGTTTTATTTCACAAAATATCTTAACATTTGGCTCAAATTAACTGAGCTGAGCTGTTCCACTGGTGGAAATCTGGAGTAATTCCTTTGACTTTAGATTTCTGTGGATGTACTTGGCCCTGTGCAGAGCAGCCAGGCTGCTGAGCTGGCCCTGGCTGAGCCCTGGTGCTTGCCCTTAGTCTGACACCCTGAATAGAGAGGCAGGATGGAAGACCACTTTTTGCCTTTGTTATCTGATTTAGCCCATGAACTGCAAGCTGCAACAATTAGGCAAACCCCAAAATATCTTTGGCATTAAAATTGGACAAAAGGAATATAAAGAAGCATTCTGTGCTGCTGACGCATTACCATTCACTACAAATCCCCATGATAAATACCAGAACTGCTCTAAATAATAGATACTTCTGGAAACCTTCCAGCTTGCAAAATGAACTGGACCGAGTCGCAGCTATTACTCCATGTCCAGAGGCTGGAGTAGCAATTGCTGTTCTCACTGCAACTTTGAGCAGACACCTGATTTTTATCCATTTATTTACCTTTGTTAAATCTATGGATAATTAAACTAACTAGGCTGCTCGAAGGGATAACACAACCCCAAGGATGCATGCTCTATTAAATACAGTTAGAGAGAAAGGAGCAGTTCTGACTCCTTGCCTGGAGTTGGAAAAGGGATGTGAAAACAGCCTCAGACGTGGCCAAAACTTACTGGTGTGCTGCCGTGTGGTCTCTGTGCGTAGAAGGGGAGGGAAGGACAGATGGCTGAAGGAGAGGGGTAAGAACGAACTTGGGATTTTTTGTTACTCAAACTTTTCTTGTTATTTTCACGAGGTGGTTTTCATTTTCTGAAGGGTTTAGGTCATCGCCAAGTGCTTTCATTAAAATGGACACTACACTACCTGTTCCCATTGCTAATGAGACCACTGGCTGAGTGCATAGAGGAACTGAAAGCACTTCCTCCATTCCACTCAATTACCCTAACAAATCCCATTTTTACAGTCCAGAGTACCTCCAGTTGATAGTAGTTTGGGTCAGAACGAATCCCCCCTCCCTGTTTCCAGGGTGAAATAATTAAAAGTGCCTCATCCCTGAGGTCTGGGCACTCCTGGGGTGTGAGCAGTGATTCCTGCGCTGTGCTTCATGGCTCCTTTGCTGAACATCCACAGAAGAAAGCTTCTAAAAGCCCATGCAGCCTTGTTCCTACATGTGTGCACATCCAAGCCTGGCTGGTAGTGGGGAAATGAAAGAGCAAGGAGTCATTTTTATTTATCTGTAAACGCAAAGCAGTGTGGTGACATTGTGCACACCAGTCTGTGGGTTTATCTTCTGTTGTTTCTATTTGGAAGGGCTGGGAAAGCCCTGGCGTGGTGGGTGAGGTGTTGTCCTGCCTTCTGCTGGTTGTCCAAGCACGAGGCACTAGCACTGCGATGTCAATTGGATTAAAGATCCTGACCTCCCTTCAAAGACCTATGGATGAGAAGGTGATAAACCTAATCCGGAGGCTATTGCAGCCAGGATGAGGCTTCCCCTCGGCATCCAATTTTCATGTCTTCAGTTGACCTGTTGGCCAAGGCTTTTACAATCTGCCCTCCTGGCCTTAAACGACCTTGCAGACTGTCTAAAAACATAAGTATGCATGGCTGAGGATGCGCTGTGGTTTCAAGTAGGAATTAATTTGCTGGAGTCGGATGGCCCGTGTTCATGCAGAAGGTCAGGCTGGCCATGACGTTCCCTTCTGGCTTTATAATCTCCCATCTAATCTGTTCATGCTGAATGAGAGGCAGATGCTCGCTGTTGTGTTTCTGGACCAAAACTCAGGTCCCAAATGATCTCTTCAGCTTTCCTGTGATGCATGAACATAGGGCTTGGCCCAGCAAGAAGAGGTAGTCCCTCCCTCCCTTTATAACCTCTGACATAAGCATTCTATATTCTTAAAAAAAAACCCCAAACCAAACAACAAAAAAACCAATACAAAAATCCCTCCCCAAACTTTAGACGATCCAGGCAAACATCTGATGAGTATCTGGAGGGACTGAGACTGATCAGAGTGGGTTATCAGTCCTCTGGGCAAGGGTTTTATTTATCTTGTTTGGCCTCTTGGCTAACTGTGTGCCAGATGCAGTTAGAGTGCAAAAGGAGATGCAAGACCAAACCCTGTGAGCTCGCAGAGCCAGCACAGCCTTCACCCGGCTGCCAGAGCTCCTTCCCCTGCCCAGCGGGGTCTTTTTTGGGGGAGATCATTTTGTTTCAGCTTTACTGAGTACTTGGAGATATGTGTTCGCTGAAAAATTGCCCCGAGTCCTTTGCGTGAAAGTTTTGGGGGTAATTTTTTTAACAGTTCTCTCTGTGTTTTCCTGCTGGTACGTTTCTGCCATGCATTTTCCTCCTAGAGCAAAAGGGACCGCATGAAGGCATGGGTACGGGCACGTCTCCCCGCCTGCTGCCAAGAGAGAGACTCCTGGTCCATCTACATCTTCGCCCCTCACTCCAGGTAAGGCAGCTGTGCTCATGCAGTGATGGATGTCCCTGTTACTATGGCTCCTTCTGCCCATCTATCCCCGATGGGTCTCTATATGTCAGGCCACAAAATTCCCAGCCCTTCCCCTGCTCCAGCACTACGTTGAGGTCACACAGCAAACGGCTGCTGGCTGCAGAGAGCTGCTCCGGGGTGGGCATGGCCCTGGCATAGGAGCATCCAGTAGAGGCCCATAGCTCGGGACATGGCTGCAGCTTTATCGAGTTCACTGTTCGCTTCGTCAGCGATGCCAGTGCTCTGCAAGTTTTTCACTTGATGGAGCATGAGGAGTTTGAAGGGAGGGGGAGAGGTACTGCATTAAGCAGAGAGATCTGAATTTGCCCCAGCTGCACACTTACAACACAGCAAATGATGCTCGGCCTCCTAAAGCTGCCTCTCAGCCTGGACTTCTCTGTCCTTCCCCTCTTCCATTCCTTCCTCTCCAAACAACCCCCAGAAAACACCTTCTCCTTGTCTGCAGGTCCCCAGCTCTGCCCTTCCCAAAGCTCAGCCTCACCAGGGCTATCTGGGCTCTGTGCTGTCCTATGTTTTCCTCTGGACATGCACCCATGCTCAGTGAGGCTTTCCTGGCTCCTGTGTTGGAGCTGGTGGGCCCTGGACAGCGTTTGACTTCATTCATACAAAGATTAGAGAGATTTTTCAGAAACAGACTTTGGGAAATGTAATACGGTATTATAAATCCTGGGTCAGTGTACAGCCATCTGTCACAATAAATAGCTTCTGTCCCTTTGTTCCATGTGTGCTCAACCCTTACGGGCTTGCTGGGAGTATTTCTTCTTTTAAGTTAAACCTGAGCACTGTGGACCAGGTAGGGGGTCAGATCCAAGCCTGGCTGTATATCCAAGTTGTGGAAGCTGCTACTCTATTTCAAGTGACCCCAAGCCCTCTGTGAACACTTCAAGGGCTTGAAATTTGTGGCTTAATTCTATAGCTCAGATCCTTTTCTATTCATACCCTGCTCTGCCTGCAGCGTGTGGCTCTGCCAGGGAGGGGATTGGGAGATTGTAGCTCATCTGCTTTGCAATCGAAGCGCTCGATTCCCCTGCCACGCGTCGAGCTGCTGCGCTTCTCCCCAGCCAGTCGAGCGTTAATAGCTAGTCTGTGCGTCCGCTGTATTTTTTTTTTTCTTTCTCGGCAGATTCCGTCTGATGTGCAATAAAATCATCACACACAAGATGTTTGATCATATCGTCTTGGTCATCATTTTCCTGAACTGCATCACCATCGCCATGGAACGACCCAAAATTGAGCCTCACAGTGCTGTGAGTTTCCGAGGTTAACGTTTTCCCGTGCTCCTCGTGGAGCCAACGCCCGTGGCTTGGACCCCACTGCTGTGCACACAGTCTCACTTTCTTTCTCTTTTTTTAATGGGAAGCTGCCACCACCCCCTGCGTATCCTTTGAATTAGGTGCAGCATCTCTCCTGGTGCCTACCCAGCATCCTTTCAAAGTACAAGAGCAGAGCTCATGGCCTGCAATGTATCGAATATCCCATTTCTGCAAGTACGATCAAGGTTTTAACACATGACATAAGCATGACATCTGTCTCGGCTTCCTTCTCTGATCAACCTTCAAACACTTCTCCTCGCTCAACACAATTTTCATTTCTTCCATCTGTTCTCTGCGGGCACGTATGTGTGGTGCGAAGGGAATGGGGGAAACTGTTCATTTCATACTCTTCTCTCCCCTTTGTGTATCCGGTTTGTTGTGACACCAGAAAACCTGAATTGAGACACGCTCTGTAATGCCGTTTCCCCGACCCACTTTGTTTTAAGACTATGTAAGGATTCCTCCAACCAGACCCTCCCAGCACCAACATCAGTCTGAGGGGCAGAATCATCCCATTGCTCTTTTGTTTCAGAATAGGTTGCGTCTGGGATCTTCGCTGGGCTCTTGCTGATGTATTGCAAGAGACTGCTCATCTCACAATCGTATTGAATCCTGGTTTGTTGATGTAGGCGTGTCAGGCTGTTCATTTTTGTGAGTCTTCAATGTAAGACCTTAAAACTGGAGTCGTGGCTGCTCCATGCCTATTTTAAGCTTTCCCTAGTTAGTCCTCCGTACTGTAATAGTTTGCCCAGCAATACCTCTCCTAAATCCACTTTCTTTCTTTTTTTTTTTCCCTTTTGGTTATCATGCAGTCATGCACCAACTCACAGCTGCAAGGAGAGAGCTGGACTCCCTGCCAGCTGGTCTAGCAGGAGGAAATCCCCCTGCTGTTCCCCAGCTGGGGCACCCTGAGAATGTCCCATGAAATCCCAAATGCTTCCTCAAAGCCCCTTGCCGTGTCCTTTGACAGTCACCATTCGCCAGGGCTGGCCCCAAAGAAGCTGTAGTTACACAGAGACGAAGGGAATGGGGTGACGTGCCTGAGTCAGAGGAGTCCACAGCAAAGAGCTGTGGCACGAAAATGCAGTATTTTGTATATGAGAGGAGGAGGATGAGCTGTGGTGTCCCTAAGCACTGGAAGAGTGCAGATAGGAAAAGGGGATAGGGACTGCTGTGAGGCTTATCAGCATGAGGTTATAACCAAGGGAACCAAAATGGGTCACTCAGGGTTGGAGCTGAGCCAGACTCCGGTCTGGGAGCAGAACAGGGATGCTGAGCGGTGGAGCAGGGGAGCCAGGAGGAGTGCTCGGGCCCTGCCTGCGCTGATGGAGCTCTCATCTGGAAACCGACAGAGTTAGTTTAGCTTGAGTTGTTTGAAATAATTGTACTTTGCTTCCCCGAGCTGTGGATTTTCTAGCCGCTTCAAGCGAGTTCTCTTTCCCTGTCCCAGTTTCCACAGGCTTATCGGAACAGGGGATGCTGTTGCTAGCCAACGTGCTCTCCCCATCGCAGAGCGCGCGACATGGGCCAGGGAGATTATCCTTCAAAACAGCCACGCACTTGCCAGAGAGAAATGTAATATCCTCAGTCTTTCCTCCATGCTATTGCTGTTTTATCTCCAGCTCCATGAGCAGGTCCCTACTCTCTTTCTCCTGCACGCTGCCTATCCCTCCACAGCAGGCTTTTGTGTGGCAGTCAGCTAACGGCCGGAGATGTTTCCTATCACAGCTCAGGCAATCACAGTGCAGGTCTAGGACCTAATTAATTATGGACCCAGTATGGAAACAAGCTACTCTGTGGTTCCTGAGTCACTTTCAGTAAATCATGATCTGGCAAGTGAGAGAGTTGCCAGGGTGTTCTGTCTTGTTTAAATTGCATCTCATTTTGAGTGAGAGATCCGCATCTCTTATAGGACTGCTCTGTAGGGAGAGGCAGAAATAAATCCAAAATTGCTATTAGCAGAACTGGGGCTGGTTCAATTGTATACGCACACACATACATGCATACGCATCATCTTTCCTCTAGCCTCCGCCTTCTGCTGTCCATTTCTCAGTACAGGCAATCAGAGATTGTTCAGGGATTAGGGAAAAGTGTAATTTATTTAATGATCATCATTAAAAAGAAAGGTTTCTGCTAACTACAGATAGGGAACCAGTCCATGGTCTCATCTGTAATCACTAGCTGCTATTGCAGAGCGGTGGCAGTGAGGACAGCGTGGTCTGGTGGATAGCGCCGGGGACTGGGAGATGAGACTATTGGGCTTCACGCCCAGTTCTAGCCTGTGGCTTTGGGCAACTGAATCAACCATTCAGGGGCAGGTTTCAGCTGGCGGAAACCCCCAGAGCTTCACTGGCTTCGGTGGAGCTGGGACAACCGCTGCCAGCTGCGCTGCGGCGTCCCACGGGGCCAGCCTGCCTCACAGCGCAGCCGCTCTCACATTGACTTAATTTCTAGGAGAATTGGGAGCTCAGTGATATTTGCACTGTGCGGGGATGTCCGCAGGTGAGGGGCAGGTAGAGGTTTGTCAAGCGTGCTCCAAGGGGAGGAAATGTCCTTGTTTCTGCTGGGGGCGGAGGGGATTTGGGGGCAGGTGTGAGCGGCTGTCCCTGTCCATGGTGCTGACACAGCCCCGGGCACTGGCAGAGCGGAACCGTGCAGCGCGTTAATGTCTAAATATTTGGGTTTTCCCCTCTTTGCAAGTAAACAGTCCAAGCCTTGTGTCGGTGCAGAAGCTGGAGGATAGTTAGCAAACGCCTGAATATGCACAAGGCCATGTACAGCTGCGGAGAGGAGGCTATAAAACATTGTCTCTCATTTTCTTTTTCACAGGAACGGATTTTCCTAACGCTCTCCAACTACATCTTTACAGTTATCTTCCTGACTGAGATGACAGTGAAGGTAAATGAAGCCAGAGGATAAGCCTTTATTATATTAGTGATATTTCATTATAGTGGACTGGCAAAACCTCTAGGTCCACCATCAAGGTTCCTCTTCCTACAAGCAAGGTTCCTCTTCTGAATCATATCCAAGTACCCAGCACATGCCTTATTCTGAGCACGTTTTACATCAGAACAATTTCACTGAAGTTGCTCTTGATTTATACCATTATATGAGCAATGGGATGCTTCAATTCAGCAGTCCTTCCCTATTCAACAAAGCTCTTGAGCACATGCTTAACTTCAACTGTGCATGTAAGTCCCATTGTCTTCCACAACTGATTGTCCCCAACAAAATAAGCAGCTCTGTGCTTTCCTGAGGAGACACTTATGCACATTGAAACACTATGCTGGATTTGAGGCAGGAGGCTCAGAAACCCATTGCTGTAAATCTCTCTTGGGTAATTCGTAATCATCTTGCAGAACAATTGCTCTTTCCTTGGAAAGTTTCTCTAGCTTCCTTATTTGCAAAGCTTGTAACTGATTGCTTTGGGTCAGCGACTCTGAACTTTTGCTCCAGCAGTCTGTAGGAATAAAATATGATCAAACTTTTTATGCAAGAGCCGAACGTGTTAGGAACAGTTTTGTGCAGCTATGTTTAGCTGCATTAAAAATACTTCAGCTGTAAGGGACAATCTGGGATGTTTCTGCAGAGGTATTTTTACAATCCTTGCAATATAACACTTTGCTGATTTGTCTAATTAGGCTTCTATACTGGGAAGCAAATGGACTCACAGACTTGTATCTGTAAATAATGCCTTCTCAGCAGGTTGCTAACTGGAAGAAACATACTGGATGCGATAGTCATAATTTCTTGCAACTTGATGTCCGGGCAGGTGGTGGCACTAGGCTTGTGTTTTGGGGAGAAAGCCTACTTGAAAAGCAGCTGGAACGTGCTGGATGGGGTGCTGGTTCTCATCTCCGTCATCGACATCCTGGTCTCGATGGTGTCAGACAGTGGCACGAAAATCCTGGGGATGCTACGGGTTTTGAGACTGCTGAGGACACTGCGGCCCTTAAGGTAAGCAGAGGGTGAGAGAGAGGATGAGTGGAGGGTATGTGTGCCAAAGGGGGAGCTGAGCCTCTCCTGCAAGCAGTAGCATTTGTGCAAGGGAAGGCACAGGTGAGACAAGGGCATGGTGTCTGTTGCCAGTGTTGTTTGTGCCCAGCCTCCTGCCGCTCCGCAGACAATGAGTGTCCGCAGGTCCTGCAGAGCCGTGAGGAGCTCTGGGCACTCGCCGTGTTCTGGGACCGGTCCCAAGTGCAGTAGTAAACTGATCAGTGCCTCTTTTGCTCATTAAAACACACATCCCCTGCTATTTGTGTTCTCATTTGCTCTGGGTAAAGTGCAGCTTAACAGCTTCTTCTCCCCGTTTCCTTCAGGCAGTCGATGGCTTTCGTAACAAAGAAGGAAATTAGTAGCAGGTGGCAGATCATTTTTAAGGAAGCAGAGACTAAACTGTTGCTTAACCTAGAATGCAAAGAAGCCTTTTTTTCCCCTCAGTTCCCCATTAATTTTACAGAGATGTTCATTTTGCAAGTTTCCTGGACAAGATGAAAGCAAATGTCTGGCTAACTTGGTCCCCCATCTCTGACAGCAGGCAGTATCCCATGCTCCAGGAGCAGGCACCCCTCTGACAAGAACCTGCCCAACAACCAGCCTCTTCCAAACAGGCATCTGTTTTGTCCTGTAGCCCAAGGCATGAAGGTTTCTCTCCATGCTAAATGCAGTCCTTCTTTAAAACCATTGTTGCTGCTCTTGTTATGCAGCAGCTAATAAACCTTCCTGCTCAAAGCAGCTTTGTGTGCCTGTCATATCTTACTGCTGCTTCCTTCATAAAAGGTTTGCTTTGAGTCAGGATTTTCTCTTTCAGGACAGAAAAATAGGATCCTGCTTCTGACAGGGGATGTTGTTTTACTACCCCTGTGTGAATAATAAGTCTAAATAACAATGGCCATGCCTATACGTATACCTTTCAAATATTATCAACAGATATGAAAGACATTCTGTTAAATTGGGCTATGTGTATGTTGTGCCTGGTGAGTTTTAGGACGTGAGTGGTTTTTAATCATTTTTATCTGGAGAGTTAGCACCACTGGTGTGGTTCAGTTTCCTGACCATGTGACTAGATTGTCTTCCTGCATGACTCCAATTCAGACTTTTTTCTCTTCATGTGTCCCTTGGCATCTTTGTGTCAACGGTAGTTTCTGCCAGGTTGCTGTTTCAGTAGACCTTCTCCTCTCTTCTGTTCTGGCTGATTTTAGACTTGTGCTATGAAAATCTACATAATAATCTGGATAGCTCTGAGTAAAAGAAGGATCAATTCCCCATCTCTGAACTGTGGAATGCAAGTTGCTCTATTGAGGTGATGTAGGTAAATCAGATATAGAGGAAGAGGCTTGGGTTGTGCTGAGCCCTGCTGGAGTCACCTCTCTGACCTAGTGAAAAAAAAACTCTGTTTGCTGCTTTGTAGATCTATAGGTCTGCTTGGCTAGGACCTGGGTCTTCATTTACTAGAGCCTTTCTCTGCAGTCACCTGTGTGCGTGAGTAGTCTGCAGTTATGGGGAATAATCCACTGAGTAACTGCAGGCTGGAGGAAGACCTGCCATCTGGAGCATGTGCAGGATTAGGCTCTTCCATTGCTATTCCATTCCTGTTGGCATTTGATATGTTTTCTCAAGAGAGTGTGTGAATGTTTTCGGCCAACATGCTGCTTTCTACTACAAAGGAAATGTAAAAAGACAGCAACAAGCCCATTCCTTAAATATGTTCACAATCAGTTCTATTCCCCTGTAATTAGATTTGTAGGAAATGAAAAAGCAGCCATCAAACTGGGGGCTTTTCAGTAAGTCATAAATCTCTGCCTGTGGAAACCCATCTGCTTCTGCGATGCACATCTGGGCTGCCCCTGAGCACGCCTCTGCCCGCAGCTGCCCGCTCTGCCTTTGCCGCGGGCTGCGCTGCGTGCTGCGGGGATCTGCCCGCGATGTTCAGCTGGATCAGCGTGGGATGCCAGCTGGGACAGGTGACCTGAGGTCTTTGCACACTGTGGCTCCAGCCCCCATGTCCCGGTGAAGTCCCCTGTGGAGACCAACCCAACATTTTTCCTTTCCAGGAAGGCACAGGGCAGAGACCACAGCGAATGCTCCATCCCCAGCGCAGAGGAGCCAACCCAGCTCCTTCTGGTCTTTTCCTTGGGCTCTCAGGGGCTGGGCTGCAGGGAGGACACCCTCAGAGAGAAGCCAAACCACGGCTGTGCGTGTCACACTCAACTTGAGAGCAGAGACAGCCCTCGTTGTCTCTGTGCTGGCTTTCCTGGTTGATGGTCTGAAGGGGTTCTTGCAAAAGACCTCCCTCAGCCTGTCTCTTCTCCTGTGGAAACAAGCCCGTTGCTTTACGCAGCACACAAAACTGTGTGTGCCTTTTGTGCAGGCATTAAAAAACACTGGCCTGTGTGCCAATCATGGGCTTTTGAGTGTATGATTGATTATCAACCTCCAAATTGAATCCATGAGGACTCGAGCTCAGCTTTATGACCAGAATTCCAAAAATATATTCACAAAGGAGTGACATTTAAAGATGTTTCCATGACCCTCTGATGTTTCAGCCAGTAGAGGGATTGCTTTTACAATAACATTCCTTCCTAATGCGTTCAGCCTGCTGTTGTTGGGATCAAGTGTTGTAGCTTAAGATACAAGAGAAATCAAACTTGAAAATGTATTCAGAATTAATGTGGATGGACTTTAATGCTGGTTTACTCCCTACAGAGCCGGGGCTTTGACTTCCAAAGCGGATGGATAAATTATTCACTTTTCATACCATCACAGTATGAAATAGTCATTTCATAGACTCTCTTCTATCTATCATATTATCACCTTTGCTAATTTTTTTTTTAATTGGTGGAAGAAGGTCTTCATTAATGCTGATCTGCTACTTCATCTAAGTGCTGCTGCTTCTTCTGAGAGCTCTGCTCAGGCTAGCAGGCTTAACATCAATAAATGTGATCCAGCTGGGGTGAGGCTGGCAGAGGGTTTGGAGTGTCTCACATCAGGGGTTTAACAGCAGTGGGAATACTGAGACCAGCAGAGTCAGGAGGAACTCAAAGGATTGACATTTTTTCACACTGAAAAAACCCAAAACTGAAAGGTCTCATTTCAATTTCCCCATTTTCAATACGGTTAATGAAGACTGGAATTGTCCTGAGTCCAACTTTGGCCAGTCTACAGTTCTGGCACACCCGGGGGGCTCCATATCAGCTGGATCCTTCAGTAATAAACTGCAGGAGGGCTGGGTTTACAAGCCTGATACCAGTAGGACCTTGGGCAACATTGATGAAGCGTAGGGATGCTGTATGTTGACCTATTAGAGCTGACACTAATAATCTAGAAATGCTGAGGATTTCATTGGCCCTTCTAAGGGAGTTATCAGAGCCTCAGGAGGATGGAGCAGCAGGAGGCTTTGCACAGACTTGCCTCAACGTTGGATCAGGCCCTTAGTCTGAAGGTTTTCGTTAGTAAGGACTATTATTTTTCAAAATCTTTTCAAAGTCATCTCTCCCTGTAGGGCTGGAAACAGCACTGGTGTGGAGCTAAACTGGTGGCAACTTTCACCCTCATGCATTCTCACTTGAGGAATTCCCTGGTTGATCAAAACACTGAAAGCAGACAAAAGCTGCAGTTTCTCAGCCCCTTTTTTCTCAACACACATGACTTTGCAAAGTCAGACAAGTAACCTCCCATTTTCTCTCTCTGCTGGATACCAAATTGTATCTCACAAGGGAAATCACTTTATTATTTCTAGAATAGGCTTTCTTAATAAGTGTTGGAGAAAATTATCAACTTTGGACTCTGGAGACTAAATTTCTTCCTTGTTCCCCCAAATTTAAGGATACTCCAGTCATTTAGATCACAGGCCTCCAACTTTGGTTCCATCCTGTGCAAGAGTGGATGGAATACCTAAGTCAGGATCCCTAAAAGCACTAAAGTACATTATTTCCATTTATATAATTGGAAAGGAGTTTCCTGCATACCTCTGAGAAGATGGCTTGTGGTGCTCCTGTGCCTCAGTTTCCCATCTAGCTTGGCAATTGCAGTGTTTCACCCAGAATGGTGTGAGGGTAATATGTGAAGGGTGGTGAGGCCTCTAGACCATCTAAGGATCCAAACAAGGGATTCAGCCTGAGACTGCCCAGCCTGGTGCTTGCTTTGTGTGCTCAGATGGAGTGGGAAGAGCTCTTGCCCTGCAAACACTGCCCGTTAAGCTGGATGAACCATCTCTTTGAGTCAGACACACTAACCTGCTGTCCGGCCTCCTCTGCTAGCCAGCCTTGGCTCAGCTCTCAGACTTGGTGCAGGTACAACGTGGCAGCAGCATCATAGCTGCCCCAGCGAGGACCTCAGCCTGGGCTAATTCACGTGGGCAGTTTTGGCAGCCCACACCGACCAGTCTTCGTGCTTGCCATGGCTGCATGGGGTCCACACTTTCTCTGGGGGCATCTCAGCCTTGAGCAGCCTTCTGCTCCCAGAGCCATCTCCCCCTGCCCCCCACCCTAAAGTAACTCGGATCTGAGCCTCAGGAAAGCTGAGATGTCTGAAATTGGGAGGCACAGCAGCTACCTGTCAGAGACACCCAGGGTGAGGAACAGCAGCATCTGCCTCCCGTGTTTCACTGGTAAGGGAGCAGATAAAAATGCCACCATCTGTTTCTTTTTCAAAATGATAATAGATGAGTTACCCTTGACATTTTGAGTAAATATTTAACCATTAAAAAAAAAAGGAAAATAATTTTTAGCTTTGCAGGATACCGTTTAAAGCCAACAGCACACTGAGCACTGCGGTTCACTCAACCTGTCAGCTCTGGGGCAGGAAAGGGTTGGTGCAGGCTTGGCTGGGGTCCCAGCAAAGGCCTTGTATGTCAGGCATGTGGATGTGTCCATGGGGACCTCTTCTGGGAGCATCCTGCCTGGGAGGGGAGAGAGGAGGACAACTTGGATCCTCTCCAGGCAACAAAACTCCAACTGTGCTTCAGGTGGTGCAGCCAGATGGGAGGCGAAACGGGAGAGGCAGTGAGAGGAGTCCCATGGCAAAAGAGAACCAGGCAGCAATGAGAAAGTGGGGAAGTTTGTGGCACTTTTGAGAGCCAAGTGTTCAAAGGAGTCACCAGACCCAGAAGCTCACAGGTGCTTCCCTCCTTCTGACTTCCAGAGCAGACAGCTATTTCTGCCTTGGGAAAGCACAGTTTCTATGGCATCAGTACAAACTGATTTACAGCGCTGCTGAAATGCTTAATTCCAGTTGGCAGCGAGAGGAGGGAGGCATGCAACCTCTTCAGCTACCTTTCTCAGTCCCCCAGCTCTCCACCTTCAGGTCTGCAAGTCTGAATACGTTGTTCATCTTGCCCAGCATGGTGAGATGATTTCTCTAAATCACATAAGCCTTGTCCTTTCATTGTAGTGTTGTCCTTGAGAGTATAGTGCAGTAGTTCTTTTTTTTTTTTTTTTTTAACCTGCTTCAGTCATGACGGCCACATTATTCTTCCCATATGATCTAACCTACTCTGTTATGAAATTCTGTGTGGTACCAGACAGAGAAGAGCTACAGAAATGTGGTTAGATGCCCGTGGTCCTGCTGGTGAAGTTTCACCTGGAGGACACCACTGGTTCAGTAGCTGAGGTTGTACAGTGGGCATAAAACAGAGACTGTGATGGTACTGAGGGGTAGCTCAGGTCTCTCTACATAACAGCATTATAAAGACACATACTGATTTTTTATTTATTTAATTTTTTTTACATTGAGGTTGGTGAGACAGTGGCACCGGGTGCCCCAAGAGTTGGTACAAACCTCATCCCTGCAAACATTCCAGGTCAGGTTGGATGGGGCTCTGAGCAAACTGATGCAGTTGAAGATGTCCCTGGTCATTGCAAGGGTGTTGGACTAGATGATGTTTAAAGCTCCTTCCCAACCCAAACCATTCTATGATTCTGTAATGACTACAGATGTGTAGGCAGCTGTGTAAGAGTAGCTGCTCCACCACACAGACTGAGACAGGGAAATCAAGAGCCTTGCCTAAATCTACACAGGAATGGGCACTGGGAGGCCCTGTCTTTGCAGTCC
Source organism: Actenoides hombroni (assembly GCA_024336885.1). Lineage (NCBI taxonomy): Eukaryota > Metazoa > Chordata > Aves > Coraciiformes > Alcedinidae > Actenoides > Actenoides hombroni. The sequence continues at coordinate 7,147,411 of WUAM01000065.1, read as the reverse complement.
TGGACAAGCTATAGGCATAGAGGTCTGTGTTTGGCCAAAACCAAGAGGCTGGATCCCAGGGAAGGTGTGATCAAAGCTGGAAACCTAGAGAGCTCTTTGGATGAAATTACAGGAAAAGGAAAATGTCAAAGCTTGAATGTATTATACTGAACAGTAGCTAGAAGATGCTGATCAGCAAACAGATCAAGAATAGGTAGTGGGTTAGATTAAAACTATCATTCCAAGTTTGAAAAAGACGGGACTAGCTTATGTGTCTTCCTTTACTAGGTCATTTTTCATTGACTTTTCTGACCTGGCTTCTCCTATGTGGTCTCTTCCTCCTCTTCTGTCTTGCAAAACTGTATGTGTAAGCAGAGACCCCTTTCCCTCAAACACAGCCATAATCTGACAGGTCAATCTTCCACAATTACTGAATCATGATTTTTGAGTTATTTGCCATTCTAAAAAAAGCCCTAATGCTGTTTTCTCCACATCTTCTGTCTCACTAGAAGGCAGAACTGGGCAAGAACTAGTCTAACATAGCTTTTGTGCTTACTTGCCCCCACAGAGTCATTAGTCGAGCCCAAGGACTGAAGCTGGTGGTGGAGACTCTCATGTCATCCCTGAAGCCCATTGGGAACATCGTGGTCATCTGCTGTGCCTTTTTCATAATCTTTGGGATCCTGGGAGTTCAGGTGAGTCCCCTGTAAGCCTCACACCTAACCCAAAAGCATAACAAGTACCAGATGGCCCTACTTCTGGGTATCTCTACCAGTGGGCATACTATAAGCCTTTCTGAAACTGAACCAATGGGCTTTTTGGCCTTCTTGGGGACGTTTCTTGCTCACAGAAAAGAGGAAGCAAATTTCCCTTTACTGGTTGGCCATTAAAACCTCATTAATAGTTACAGCCTAGCAACAGTGGCCCAGCAACATGCATCCCTGGCCATAGCTGAAGGAGCAATGGTTAGAGCCAGTTAATGGGGTTGGTTTTGTCTCTCTTTGTTTATATCAGGATCCTCTGCCCAGCCCTAGAAATGTGTGTTGGTTTTGAAGATGTAACTTAGTCAAGTTGACAGCCTGGAATGACTCGGACCCAAGGGCCTACACGGCCCAGCAGCACAGCAGGGCCTTTCTGGTACTCTCAAGACACATTTATTCCTGACTTCCAAGTCCTGGCTATGTGTGACTTGACCTGTTGAACTTCCCTGAAGCTTCACTGTTGCGTGCAGTAATACAAAAGCCAATGTGATGACCCCCTCAAAGGCACAGAATGGGCTTTCTTTGTGCTTTCCCCGCCACAAGAACTCCTGTTCTCTCTGCAGTGGGATGTGAATCAAGATATTTCTCCACTTTCTTCCCCCAGCCACGCCACAGAAAGATTGGGCCTGAGGCATGACATGTATCACCAGAAAAGCTCTGCTCAGGGAAAATGTTAAATCCCATTCCTGTTCTGTCTGGGAGATAACGTGGGGACATCTCCCCTCCACCTTTCTTCTAGGTATAAACAAATGGGGAGATAGCAACTCTTGACCCTGAAACTGTTTGTGTGTAAACTCCAGAGAGACCTTGACCTGGATATTCATTCAGATTCTGACAGTTTGTATAACTGAAAGTTTGCAGGAACAGAGGTTTCTGAGTCTGCTTCCTGCCAGCTCTGCTGGCAGTATCCTCAGTCCCAGGAGTGCAGGAACCCAGGGGAAAAGTGGCAGAGTTTCCAATGCAATTGGTTTCTCATTACCTGGGAAGAAGAGATTGTTTCACATAAATATTCTGACATAACACTTACTTCTTTCTGAAGTTTAACTGATCTGTCACAGCCAGCTTTGGAAAGCAGCTCTGTTTTGCTTTGTTTTGGAAAGGTGTCTTGTATAATATTTTATACTAATATACTGTTTAAATAATAAATACAGCATTGAAAATAAACAGAGAAGAAAATCATGCCATCCATAACCACCTCAGCAGCTAGATTGCCTTAGCATTACAGTACAACAACATCCATCCATTAAACTAAACAGATTCATAAACCTGACCATATCCTGTAAAACAGTATAAAACTCAGACACGGGAAAATTTATGCCAAACAACAAAACTTGCAGTATGCTCTTTGAATTTCCTCCCTGCTAATTGTGATTGCTTTCCCTAGTGCCTTGCAGTTAAATTGTCATGACTATTGATAGGCTTAAGTGGGAGATACAAGCAAGACTGATCCTGTATTCAAGATGCAAACTTCTCAGTTAATATTTAGTCTAATTAGGTGTAAGATGAGGGCTGTAGCTATTTTCTATAAAAAGATGATCTTTCAAAGTTACAGTTGGTTTTCCCATGTAAATATGAACTGGGGATCAAGCTAGAGGGTTTTAATGCTATTAAAATCCTGACAGCCACGTTTCTAACGGTGTTTCCTTTTATCAAGGGTGTTATTGCTGTAGAGCACAAATAGTCATCAATGAGACACAAGAAACAGATAAAACAAGTACAGTAGGAAACACTGGTTCTTGCACTTTCAGAAATGCTAAAATCAGAAGCACTGACAACGATCAGCACTTTTGCAAACTGGGCTTTGTATTTCCAAAGCCCGTTAGCAGCTGTGTTACCGCTCCTCTCTGAGTGGCATTACAGGCCAGCTCCTGGAGAGGTTATATTTGTAGACAATATATTGAAAACAGTTGCCTACCTTCCTGCTTAATTAAAACTTTTTTCTGTGAAGGCTGTGTCTCCCCTGTCTGTATTACCCGTGGGTAGTGTTTCTCCATGGGAGGATCAGGGAATGTTTCTCGCATCCAGAAGTTTACGACTGATGAATTTTATATGCCTAGAGAACATCCCTCTGCTGTTGATTTCTGAAGGAGACCCATGGAGTAATGCGTGGGTTTAGCTTGTTCGTTATTATTTCTACTGATATTTGTCTAGAACAACAGATCAAAACCTATCAGCGTCCTTTCTCTCTATACCCAGGTGGTGTTTTAAGGAGCCTGCTGAGCAGGCTGACGTTTCCCCCCAAACCAGTAATGTCAATAGCTTCTGTCAGCAAATAAAACCAGATTTGTTGGCTGTCTCCTGGGCGTTGATACCATCCATCCTGCTAGCATCAATCACCCTGTCTGAAGCAGTAATCATCCCCTGCCGCTCTGTTCTGTGCACGGGAAGCACCAGGTCTAGAATTAAGCGTCTGGAGGTTGATGTTCCTTGTGCAGGTGTAAATCAGGAGCTGACTCCCCGAGAGCTACGTGTCTCCTGGTTTATACCCAAGGAAATAAACTCAGGATCAGGTACCCAGTACCAGCTGGGCTTGGCTCTTTAAGCTCTGCGCACAGAATATTTTCAGAGACCCCTGCCCAGAGTGCAGAGCCTGATGCTGGCTGGAGAACAGCATTCAGGACCAGAGGCTGGAGCTGGACTGACAGCAGTCTTGATTTAACAAGAGCCCAACGTCACTCGCAGTAGCACAGTTCCTCTCTGACGTGTCCCCTCGTGACCTGTAAGAGCAGAGCCCAAGTCCACTGCTGTGCCTCTTCAGTGCCACCTTTACTCTGCTGACAGAGAGTCCCCGTTACACTTAATTTGTCGGTGACTCTTGAAGCCAGCATCGTTAACTGGGCTGAGGGTCGCTGGAGTCATTCCATGTGTGGTAAGAAGCCATTAACTTGTCTTGGCTATTAGTTGGGAGCTACACTTGAGCTGGCAACCCAGAAACAAAGGCCTTTAGGCTAGTCTCAGATCACTGACCCAGACAACCTAATGTTCAGGGTGGGTGTCCTAAACGAGGTGAAATTATGCATTTGCTCATTAGGTGCATATTATACAGGCTGCTTGCGCTTAATAACCTGCATGAGCGAGGCCTTTTCCCCTTAACTTCTCAGGTCAGTGTGGACTGTGCAGGGCACCCCAGGAGAAATGCCCATCATCTGCAGAGAAATCCAGTGAACCGAACCCTTACAGTTTCCCTCTCTTCTTTGTGTGTTTTGCAGCTTTTCAAAGGCAAGTTTTTTATCTGCCAGGGAGAGGACACCAGAAACATCACAAATAAATCGGATTGTACAGAAGCAAGCTACAAATGGGTCCGGCACAAGTATAATTTTGATAATCTCGGCCAGGTATTAATAGAATGGTAATCTGCTTCTTTGCTCCTTTACCTCCTTGACTTAAAACCTGTGCATTATTATCCCGGGGGATTTTCTTACAGGGCACTGCCAGTCGCAGTAAATATTCAGTTCACATGCACAGCATTCTGTCTCTGTAAATCCCAAAGGCAGTGTTTCCAAGCAGGCATACACTTCTTTTTGGAACAGAACAAGCACATGTGGCTTCGTGGAGTACTTAATTGCTTCACTGCTACATAACAAACCAAATATATCTTGCAGAAGGGCTTGTCTAATAGAGCCGGACACTTTCAACCATCTCTGCAACACAGCCTTATTTTAGCAGCATGGTAAGGACTAATTAGTCAGGAGCAGTTGAGACCTGGAGGGTGGAAATGAAGCTGCTTTTGTCTTCAGCTTTGTGGTTTCCGAATTAGTGCTCCTTGCTGAACCGGGCACTGGCATTGATAGGTTTTTGCTGCCAGGAGAAACCTTGGGCATCAAAGTGTCCCATTATCAGACAGGTAATGATAAGCCTCAGACAGGAAAGGGCAAAGAGGAGTAAAATGTTACAAGTAAAAGAGCTTTAGCGCAGCCGTGTCTAACTTTTTCCCCCCATGTATTTCTAGGCCCTGATGTCTCTCTTTGTTCTGGCCTCCAAGGACGGGTGGGTGGATATCATGTATGATGGCTTAGATGCTGTGGGAGTTGACCAGCAGGTACGTGCTCTACCAGAGCTGTAAGAAATGAGTTGTCAAAGGTCACACATTTTGACTTTTGTTTTGGCTTCCAAAGTCAAATGGAGTTATGGGGTTAGGATCAAGGGAGGTCTTTAACCCACATCCTGGGGCATGACAAGGAGCTCAGTGAAAAGTCTGGATTTGGACCTAGCCTTTTCCCTACAGATTTTGCAACACGACTGGTGTAACTAGGGCTAGGAGAACCATGCCTATCAAAGAGTGGTTTGACTTCTTAAGCATTTTAGACATTTCAGGAGTAAAGAAGTGCTTTGCATAGGTACAGGTTTCCAGTGAGGGACTTAGCTGCAAAGGATGCTACTTGTCCTGCTGTTGGCAGAACAGAAGTAGTGGTTCTGTCCTCAACGTGCTTAGTGTTTAGGAAGCATTCAGTTAAGTCTCAAAGGACTTTTATCTTCTGGAAGAGCAGAGCACACTGAGCTGCCTCACAGGGTTTGGCGGATGGGGCAGCTGTATCAATTTGCTCTCATTTTTTCTTGAGGTTCAGTTGACTTGCTTTCCTCTGCTTTGCAGCCAGTCATGAACTACAACCCATGGATGCTCCTCTACTTCATCTCCTTCCTGCTGATCGTGGCCTTCTTCGTCCTCAACATGTTTGTGGGGGTGGTGGTGGAGAACTTCCATAAGTGTCGGCAGCACCAGGAGGAGGAAGAAGCCAAGAGGAGGGAGGAGAAGAGGCTTCGCCGGCTGGAGAAAAAGAGAAGGAGTAAGGAGAAACAGATGGCTGGTCGGTAGTCTTTCCACATCTTTCTGAGTCCTGCTTGACCTTCCACACGATCCCCTCCTCCCTCCCCTCCCTGCCTCGCGTCTGGTGATCATTCCTCTCCCAAAAGCATGTCCAGCTATAAAATTTGCATGAAGGAAATAGTGTCGTTTTAGGCTGAGCAAGGAGCCATGGAAGCCTTTTTAATGGCTGCATGATTTGCGATGACCTTTCCATTGGAGGTTATTTAAATTAAAATATAAAAATAATCAGACCTGGAGCTTCTTGGATAGCAGAGCTCAGTGTTACACAAATAGTGACAACTACAAAGATCAGCAGTGCCGGCTGGCACCATAAATCTTCTGAGTCATGAGCACTGTTGCTGATAACTGGATTCACTATTTGGTTTATTACAGCCTTGTAATGCCACAGTGATGTTACCTGTCCCATTTATCAAGCAGGTTTATTTATTGGCACAGTAGCACCACTGCTATTCAAGAGCGCAATAAAATAATGGAGCCATCTCATTCTAGTAATGCTTAAAAACTCCTTAGAGAAACATATCAATGCATCTGCTTGAGAAATACAGATTAGAAAAAAAAACCCAGCAGTTGAGGAGAGTAACTAAGTAGACAAAATAGCACTGGTAGAAATGGAACCAAACTCCAAAGTGAATGTGCAAGCTTGCAGCCCTGCCTCGAGAAGGTGAAAGGAGGCTAGACCTCCACTCTGCCAAAAGTCTCCAACCTGACATGTCTCTTGGTCTTTTTTTTTTTTTTTTCTTTTAATTTGGTTAAATAAGTAAGAAAGGAATCAGCCAGAGTTCATAGGTCAGAGATACTCTTCTTCTTGCATGCTCTCTCTTCTGACTGAACTCCCTCCGTTGCCCTGCGTGTCCGTGGCCTCACACTTTTCCTCCCTGGTCAATCCGCCTGCTGCTCTCTCCGTGTCCCCTTTCACATCTCTTCTCTATCTTTGACAGACTTCAGTACTGTTTAAGAGGCTGTCTGATCAGGCACTTGTTCTGAAAGTTGGTAATATTAAGTCTTTTTTTTGTTTTGGTTTTTTTTTTTTAATAGTCTGGGGTGTTTCATAACTGTGACAGGCTTAATCGTGCAAGCACATACCACAATGGTGTCTCAGCCTCTCTCAGTCCATCACTTACCCAGCACTTTCCTTTGATTACATCCTTAAGTCCCATGAGCTTCACAGGTTTTGTAACCAGTAGGATGTATCACACCAGCCTCTGGACATCAAACTTGGGTTTATGCCGAGAGCCTGGCTTCCTCGATGGTCAGTGGAAAGATGGAGGCTTCCCTCAAGAGCGGTGGAGGACACGTTAGATTGTTCTCAGTTAAGTGAGATACGGATGGAAAGAACTTTAATTTTTGTATTTCACATCCAGGAAATGCCTAGAAAGCTCTTTTAGTCAGTCCAAGTTCCCAAATGCAGTTTCAGGCTGATGAGTTAGGAAATGTTTTTGAAGGCTGGATAGAAAGATCACTATTTAAAGTTGCAGTTTTGGAAAGCAGACATTTCTGTAGAAGAAAAATAGATGTTTAGTTATTATTAATGACCTTATTTATAATGCTAGAGGAACTAGATGAAGAAAAGACGTAAGTCTGGGCAATTTCCCAGCGGGAAGGAATCACAAACCATCCTTGGAGATGTAGTTATTCATTCAGTCCTATGAAATGCCTAATTAAAGAGGCAATAAACAGCTGTTTTACTGAGGATCAAATATTGCTGAGTATTCAATTGCCATAAAAACCTTTCAAGAGCGAAGTATGAAGCCCTCCAAATCGTTTCAAAACAGTTTTCCCAATTCACATTCAGTGAAACGTTGGTTTTAATTGACCGTGTCCAGCTTTGCCCTCGGAGGCAACGGATATCATTGCTGAGCTTCATTCTGCATGGTGGGAACTTGCAGATGATACCAAGACTAGGGCTTTGATTATGCCAACAACTGCATGGGGGGTTCCGTTCAGCTGGGTTTCCTGAGTATCCCCAGATGCCCAAACCAACCTATGGATGTCAGACATAGACAGACGTAGACATCTACCTGGTTGCACAGTCATTTTTGATTGTAGATTCTTCAAATACATTTACTCAATCAGATACTTGAGATCCAGAAAAGCGTGTGAGATCCCATCTCGGCGAGATGTAGGCAGTGGTCGCTGTACGATGTGCTGACCCAGCAGGATATGTACAAAGTCAGTCCTTCAGAAGTGTCTCCTCCTCCATCATCGTCAAGCGAGGGGCTTCTCGGGGATCTCTTGGGTTTCCACCTGTGTACGTGGGTGAAGCACAAGAGTCCTTCCTTTTTCACGATGAGCCTGTGTACCTGAGCCCACCCTCCGTGAGGCACAAGGAGAGGATCCTGCAAGGAAACGGTCCAAGTAGAGGCAACGGAGACCCTGAGAGCCGTAGGGATCTCTGAAGGGGAAGGGAAGTCTTGCCGTGTGTCCTGCCGGGTGATTAATGCCGTTTCGTTCTTTTAGATCTAATGCTGGATGATGTATTAATGGAGAGCTCAGCCAGTGCAGTGCAAGGTACTGGGAAGTCGGCACGTCTCGTCCCACTTGAATGGCAGTGCTGTGTCACTAACGGCTGGCCACCGCTGCTGTGAGGCATCCCACTAAACCCTGTGTGTGGTGCAAGGCTCGTTCGCTTTACTTCGTGGCACACGCGTATCATTCCGAACCGCAGGTCTGCAGACCTGGCTCAGGACTGCCACTTGCAACCCCCTTGATCATGTTATGTTCTTCAGTATTTTTATTTTTTTTTTCTGATTTTCATCAAGACCCTGTCAGACTTTTCATGGCTTTTCTTTTTTTTCTCCTTTTTTTTTTTTTTTCTTTTTCTTCATTTCTGTTTTTTTTTCTTAAGAGAATAATGACTGGACTGTGAAATGGGTCCTGTATTGTTTACTTGAGCTTTCCAGCCACCAGCTTAGGAGTTGCTGAATAATTTGCAGGAGTGTCTCTAGAAGAGAGGCAGTCTCTCTCAGGGAGGTCATTTCATTATTTCTCCAGCCCTTGCTTTCTGCTCCACAAGCACTGTGCTTCAGGCAGGCACAGTGTTTCTACAGTAGGGTAAAATTCAGTGTAGTGCAGCCTCGGTGCTTGGAGATCAAGCCCATGACAACCCTCCATGTGGACATGGGGTTTAGCTGTTGTGCTGCCCAGCTTGTCAGTTATTCATTTTGATTCGTATTCGCCTCATCCCCAAGAATTTTGTGAATGAAAAGATACCAAGATGCCACCTCAGAGCTTTTCCAGGTCCTGGTAGGGATGGACCAGCTGGGCTGAACGCTGCTAGGGATTTAACCTGGTCACCCTAACCAGGGCTCGCTTGTGTGTCTCCCCTTCCCATCCCCCTCAGCTCAGGGCTGAAAATCTGTCCCTCGCTCTTTTTGGTTTTAGAAGCAGCTTTGATCTGGCAAGCATTTTGTTTAATTCATAACTTAAGAATATTAGCCTGAATAATTAAAGCAGCACCAACATGGAAACAAATATAGCTGTAATTTTCGACAAAAATAATGTGCTAGGAAAATTGTGCCATTAAAACTCTCACCTGTGAACGAGCTCCCACTGCTTGAGATGGGAGCAGGGCTCCATCCATCTCTCGCATATTGCAGGGAGCTTTGATTAAATAAAAATTGCAAGGTGAGGGCTGTCAGCTTTCGCTGCAGAGGATAACTCAGGGAGACCAAGGTTCTTACCTAAGACCTTGTTGGAAGCTATCACAACATGCTTTAATATACCCTGAATCTCCTTCCCCTTGCCATTCCTGATATTTTTATTTCTTTGCCTTCATTCTTGCTCTTCTTGGTAGGTCTCCTGGGACACAGGGGCAGCACGGGAGGGGGTGTCATCACTGGATTTTGGGGGGGAGGGTCTATCTATTTTTAATTCTTTTTAATTGGTTGTGGTTCTTCTCCTGGTCCTACAGAGCTACCTCAAGGCTGGTTTATTTTATTTTTTAAGACACTTGAATTCATTCCAAACCCCTCCATTATCCTGTGCAGGCTCAGAAAGACTCTTAGATTGCCTTTTAAAAGTGTGCGATTGTCAAGTCTGTGCTTTGTGTTTCCTTTTGTTGTCTTTCCTTTGGATCCAGTGGCAGTGAATGTGCCACGCTGCTCTTCAGGGACTGGCAGGAGGGAATAGAAGGGTTTTCTTTCTGAACCTGACCGTGGGGGATCTGAGGGAATCAGTCCCGGGTGCTGTAGATGAACCTCCTGTAGTTCAATGAGAAACCTGGGGTTGTGACCCCGAAACTTCCACACATCTCTGCGCTTACAGAGGGCTGCTTTTCTCTTTCTGTGAAGATAAGATGGAATATTGTGTGTGTGTGTGAGCTGCTGCCTGGTGCTAGCGAGATACTGTAATTTTATCCCACCCCTCCTTTTTTTTTCTCAAGCCTACATTCTATCACAACTGGAGTCTTCTCAGTGGAAATAATTTATCATTTTCCATTTTGCCTTTTTTTTTGTTTTAATAAATCCATTCAGTACAATAAAAGCCAAGTAAAATGCTGTGTTTCAAATAATAATAATTAAAAAGTTCCTTCAGTGCAAACTACTTTTTAACTTAACAAAATTCTTGATACAGTTTGTAAATCCAGCTGCGTCACGGGCTCATTGCTCGCAGGTTTGCTGCTGTCCTCCAGATATACTCAGGTCTGCAAAGTAGTTAATTCCCTTATTACAGAAGAAGGAAGAAGCTAGAGGAAACAGTAATGGAATTGTCCCACTCTCGTGAATTCCAATTTCCCGTGCCCACACACCTCCGGCTCAGAAGCCACCTCGGAGAAGTGGCAATTTCTCTCTTGACAGGGCTATATTCGGAGGCAGACACTAATCAGAGACAGTTCGGAACCTCATGCCCAGCCCAATTCCCCCCCAAAAAACCCCACAGTTAATGGGAAGAGAGAGGCCCCAGTCCCATCTCCCACGGTGCCAGCAGAGACAGGCAGAGCCCTGAGACCCTCTGGGAGCTCAGCAGAAAACGGGGTGCCTCCAGAAAAGCCTTGCTGGTCCCTGTGCCGTTTTGCAGGTCCATGTCCTCGAGCTGTCAGACAAACAGCAGCGTGGGGCTTAGTGCCCCAACCCCAGGCTGTGATCACCGAGGCCAAAGGCAGAAGTTGGAGCAGGCTTAAGAATCTTTGTCCAGCAACAGCAATGGTCACTATTTCCAAAGGGGCAGGAGAGGACACTGATGAGTTTTGGTACCCCAGGGGAGAGGTTTGGGCTGCCAGGCTCTGCCTCCCAGCCCTTGTCAAGGGGATCAGTTATAATCCCATAAAATGATGCCAAGGGGACTACAGAGTGTCTGCTTGAAAACAACTTGAGTTAAAAAGCCTGTGAAAATGCTAGGCTAAACCCAAGTGCCCTCCGTGCCAGGCACCCTCTCCCCTTGCTGGCATGATCCCCTTCCACCATCATCCAAGATGAATGGGCAGGTAGGGCTCTCCCAAGCCAGGTCTGAAACACCTGCAAAATCTCCTTCCTACTTGGGTTAGGAGGAGATTGCTCAGACTCCACTTTCTGAGCTGATTTTCTCCAGTGTTAACAATACCTAAATTTGAGTCGCTTCACCCTCTCCCCCACTCCTGGCCTCCAGCCACGGTGAAGCAGCTTGATTTACACCCTGTTTACAAGCCTGATGTCTCATAGTGGGCTTTTGCTGTATTTCCCTATCTTCTCACATTCTCATTCTGCCAATTCTTTTATTCAATTGCTCTCCTCCTCTTTTTTTTTTTTTTTTTTTAACACCATGTGTGCCGGGAAGCCAAGTTAACCCTTCCAGTAATAACCGAGACTAACCCAGAGCTCTTGTTGTTCTTGACACAGTGTATTGTAACAGTACAGTAATGTGGTGTTGTGTTGGTTGTGAAGTTCACCACCTGGAGTTTAACAGATGTCTGTATTTCCCAAGATGTTGGTATTGTTTGGATCTTTACTGCAATAATTAGAAATGACACTGTGTGGCAGGGGGGCACGGGCTTTGCGCCGGGATAATTATACACGAGCAACACCCAACTCGTCCGCAGAACCGCGCAGGTCGGGTTCAACCAATGGGATTTCTGCAAGAGCAAGAAAATGGTTTCTCTGTTCAGAAAGTTCCCTGCCCACCTAGACACAGTCGGTGTTTCTCTCTGGTCCTCGGACAGCATGCTGGCTCGTGTGTGGGGAGATCTGTATCGCACTAATCTGCATGGCCAGCATGCCCAGCCCGGGAACGAGCGGTGGCATGATTCATAAACAGGGTTGACAAATCCCCTCTTAACAAAGTGACCAGGGAGGGGTGAAACATTTACTACTATTAATACATGGAGGCTGCAAGGGCGTTTGCGAGAGCAGCATCCAGAGGTGTTTGGCTGTGGAAACCAAGGGGCGTGCGCTGGGAAAGGTGAAAGGGAGCTTTGGGGTTTGGGAGAGGGGGGTGCAAAGGGGCAGAAGCCTTTGCAGATATATGAACAATTAGCAACCCTGCTTATAAGGTCATGCACTGGCTAATCCAGGTGCAGGAGCCCTGCACAAGAGACATTTTACAACTTCTCTCTCAATCTTCTCTCTGTTCTAACGGCGTCGATGCTATTCTGTAGGATTTGGAATTACCTGTCGATCACAGCTAGGAAAAAAATTGAATTCCAGTGTGATTATTCATAAGGAAAACCACTGCAAGAAAAGGCAGAAACACTGGCGTTTTTCTTTTTGAATGTGATTTATACGTAAATGTAGAAGTAAGTGATCCAATTACGATGGTGTTTCTTTCTGAGATGATAAGTTGGTTCATAAAAATAGGTCCTATTCCGAACCTAATTGTATTCAAACATTTTAGTTAATTTGCTACTCATAATTTAGCATAATGTGATCGAGATATCTTGACTTTATGGAGATTTATGCAGATTCTGAGATATCTGACAAAGTCTTACGAGTGAGTCAGCAGCTACGGGTTGGCTTTTTTGTAAGCACTCAATAGATTCAACATGAAAATTCATTTTATAGACCTTTTCATCAATATTGTGCATTAAGACTCAGGTATAGATCACCTAAAGCACACTGTAGATCAGAAAGTGAATATTAATGCTGCCTTTCGTTTGATGAAACTGAAGCAGAATTTTGGGTGTTCCAAACCCCTACAGAATAAAACTGCTGTGTGATTTGTCTCTGGGCTGTAAGGGAAAGGTCTGTCTCTATGGAAAAATCAAAACCTCCTTGATTTTTAAGGATCCCTTCGTGAAGCAGGGAGCATGTGAAACCGTTAAATCTGTGGGTTTGATTGCAGTGTCATTGGCTATTGACAAAGTGAATTCTATTTCTAGGTAAAATTTAATCTCCTAAAACAAGTTTTCCCAAAGGACACCCCAAACCTGTGCTTCGTGGCTTCATTCTGCCCAACTTTTTGCTCGGAATAATGTAGCAAACTGTACATTTGCTCAGCAGCACTAAATATCAGGCCATGTAATTCTTACAGCTCAATAATTTTCATAACCAGTTGATCATCTAATTACGAGAGTAATGTTATACTCTGACATATTCAAGACAGTCCTTTCCACTTCAATCTGCATTATAATGCCTCCTTGAAAATTGTACTGAATTATATACTCAGCCTTGGCATTTCCTCATTAGAGATTAGGTGAGTAAATGAGTTTATCTGTAGGAACACCCGGGGTCTAAAGAGCATGTGTCATCCCCAAGGCGGTCGAACACGGGAATGAGTTGAACAGTGAAATCTGTACTTTGATAATCTTGTCTAAATGGAGGATCATTATTTTCGGATCGCTAGGGCTGACTGATCAGTTTTCCTTGGTATTTTTATGGACCATTTTTCAGGGTTCTGACAGCCAAAGTGTTGAATTTTGTTCTCTCTACGGTTTATCGCAAAGAACATTATCTGCCTGAATTACTACCCTTTCAAAGCCCACCGCTAACTCAACGGCCTGTAGTTTTAAAGCATTGTTAGAAAAATCCGTCCCCAACTGTCCGATGACAGTTAATTGGGTTTTCAGATACTTTGGGGACATTGAAGATCAGCAGAAACTAAATTTGATATTTTAATTTAAATTCAATTTGAATTTCCCTACAGGGAAAACAATTTTTTTAGCAGCGCAATAATCCCAGCTCACCTCATCCCTGATGCCATAAGGCTGAGTATAGCGCATGTCCCTCTGAAGATGTTTAATGGATGTAAGATGACGGGAGCCCTGCTGTGTATTAAAAATGGTAACATGCCAGAAGAAAAAAAGGAAATATAAAAGACAGCGTGTTGCTGTAATCAGTCTAGAATTTATCACCTTTGGAGTTGGAAAGTGAGGGTGCGTTGACTTCAGAAAGACGCAGAGCAATGACTTGACGTGCCTCTCCGCTCTCCTCCTCCCCGCTGCAGAAGCACAGTGTAAGCCTTACTATTCGGATTACTCCCGCTTCCGCCTCCTGATCCACCAGATGTGCACCAGCCACTACCTGGATTTGTTCATCACCGGCGTGATCGGCCTCAACGTCATCACCATGGCCATGGAGCACTACCAGCAACCCAAGGTACTGGGACAGAGAAGGGGGCGGGGAAGAGAGTGGGGGGATGTGCTCAGCAGGGGTGGGATGTGCTGATGGGCAGAGTTAGGGTCAGTTTTGCTGATAGATCTCGGGGCCCCCCATTCATCGTGCCCAACCTGTCCCTTTGCCCCGTGGAGCGACCCATCCTACAGCTGCCTTCAACCTTGAACCATGGCTTTCAGTACCTGGATCCCGTTGCATCTCTCACTTCCAGTTATGGGCAAACAGACTGCTTTCAAAATGAGGATGGGAGCAGGTTGGTTTGGTTTGCTACATGAGATCGTCATTGAATTCTTCCGTTTGACTTAGGTTTTCCACCAAAAAAAAGGAAAAAGAATAGAAGAATTCGTTAAATGTTTCTTTTTGCAAAGTTTCTCCTAAATCCCCAATGTCCCATAGGGCACAATTTTCACGGGCACTGGATTCTATGCTGGTCTTTAAAATACATTTTAATATATTTGATGTGCTGAGTTCCTGAGTCTCTGTCATACTCTGACAATAAAAGCAGCCTGTCCTGGGATGTCAAGTCTCTTGTGCATAAGAATGAAATGGAAATAGCTGCCTTTGCCGTATAACTTGTAGTTATTTTTATTAGCTGCTTTCAGAATGAATAAATACAACACACAATAGGAGGAAATACTCTTTAGGACTACACAGGACTAGAATACTTAATGTCAAAACCCCCAAAAAACTAAGACATGCAAGCAAGGGGGAAAATATCCTCCAGTCTATCACAAAGAAGCCAAAAAGTGAAAGGGCACAAGCCCAATTTATTGTTTCTGTTCAGGTCACCTTTAAATACCCTGGAAGGCTCGTTGCATGATTCAGTCATCTGGTGATGAAAAAAGCTGTTGGCTAAGGAGCCTCTACTGGAATTGCTCTAGCGCGTGCGTCTTACCGCAGTCGTTTTGCAGCTATGTTTTCTCTTGTATTATAAAAATGTTGGGCAGGCTTTTGTTTTTAATTTTCTTTAGGAAAATGACATTTTGTCTCTAAGCCTCTGGTATGCAGCATCTGCGTAATAACTCCAAGTTTGGGCTGTGCTGAGATGACAGCACGGTTAGAGCCATGCAGATGTATGAGAGTCTTGCTGAATCAGGGCCCCAAAGTCACTCTGGTCTGGGTGACTTATGGCTGGGGATCCTGCAGGTACTTCAAAGGCTAAACGTACCAGAGAACTTTACACCCAAGCTAACGATTGCTTGGCATGTTGGTGCTGAAAGAGATTGGTGGTGGGATACCCCGGGATGCCCTGTGGATGAGATCCCAGCTGGAGATGTTGCAGCTGCCCATTGAGAGGAGGGGCTGCATTGGGCATAGACATGGTTTGAGCAAAGAGCTACTGGGTAAAATCTGCTTTTGCCAAATGAATGTGCTCATTTTCTGGCAGAGCTCAGGTCCCCTCTGCAGCATGACGGGGAAATCATTCAGAGACATGGCTTCCTTTGGCAGCTGGGCTTGTACTTCTCAGGCAGGTGAGGTGGTTTTCGTCCATGGATGCTTGAAGCTAAACTGTAGCACAAGGACAGAGTGTGTGCCTTAAACCCCTTCTACTGTGATTTCTCCTGCTCGGACATCAACCCATCTTGGTTTTGGTCAGAGAGTGCTCACTCTGTTGCTATCTCCCATGTCCCCTAACAGTGCCCCAGAGACACAGTTATTACCACTCCATTTGCCAGCAGTGGGGAATTCAATACAGATTATTTAAGAGGCTACACAGGATGCTGCTACCACGATGCTCCTTCACGAGCAGGACTTTTGGGATGAAATAATCTCTGGCTTAATGCCTGACTGTGCAAGAGTTGTACCAGCCAGGAGGCACCGGTAGTTAATGGCCAGGCTGTGACTTCTGCAGTGGGAAGGGTGGGCAGAGGAAGACTTGAGGCACTTGCTCCTGCTGGCATGTCATCCCTCTCTCCTGCACCTTGCCAAAAGCTCAAGGTGAGGAGTACATGACAGGCTGTCACAAGGAAGCCATTTGGCCAGCGCTCGCACAGGCCTGGCCAGCCCACGGCTCTTGCAGCAGCGCACAAACGAGCAAGTGGGATTTGAAATTCAGCTTTCTGCCGAAAGCACGCGGGGTTTTGCGCTGCTGCCATCTGCAAACGCGGCAGCTCCTTCCACTCGCCCGAGCGATCCCAGCTGGGGCTGTGTTACTGCCGTGGGGTTTGAGTTGTGCCTTGGGTTTGTGTCAGCCCCGCCTGTGAGTTATATTGGCTGGGTTGGGGCCAGGCAGAAATGCAGTCTCTGCACTCCCTGAAGTACTGGGACTTTTCCCTGGGACATTTCTCATCAGAGAGAGCCCACGGTTGGAGCCTTTTATCTGTAGTTTGGGAATGACTAACTGGTGAGAGAAGAGGAGGGCAGGATTGCAGGCAGCAAAGCCCCTCAGCAGAGCTAGCATCTAACCCCGGTTTTGTGTCCACATCCCAGGTTCTGGATGAAGCCCTGAAGATTTGCAATTACATCTTCACCGTTATCTTTGTCCTGGAGTCTGTTTTCAAGCTGATCGCCTTTGGGTTTCGTCGCTTCTTCCAAGACAGGTAACAGAAGCTCCATCTTGGCCGTGGGGCAGCAGCAGGTTTCTGGAGACAGCTGCCCAAATTCAATGCTCTTCCCGGTGATGTCACGTCTGAAAGGTTTTTGGTGTGAACCTGTGTAGGTGGAGGCTTGGGATGTGAGTTGGAGAAAGGCTCGTGCACAGCAAGGAGTGTGATTGCACCACTTTGGCCTTTGGGAGTGGACAAAATAGGAGCGAGTCTCACACCGAGCAGCTGGTTCTCTTCTCGCACCAGTCATGTGTCCATATAATCAAGAGGACCTGGTGAAGTGACAAAATTTATGCTGAGAGAGAATCTGGTCCTGAATGGAAATGAAGGAGAAAAGGGACCTCTTTTTAAGCAGCAGATGAAATTGCTTTTTTTTTCTATATTTTCGTTCTCTGACCTCACAAATACAGATTTTATGTCCTCAGTGAATCTTTCTTCTCCCATTTTTGCCTCCTTCAATGCTAATATTAAGAGCACTGGCATTGAGAAGGACTTGACATGAGCCCTTCAGCAGCCCGGGGATGGTTCCACCCCTCTCCCCAGATTCTGGTTATCTGTGCTGGATTATGCTTCTCTCCAACCTGGCACAAATCCTTGGGGTCTTTCCTTCACCCAGCATGATTTTCATTGCAAGAACTGGACACAGGGCCCAGTTCTTTCTGGGGGAGATCTCACACTGAGGTCTGTGAGTATCATGTCTAGAAGTGGCGGGACAGATACCACAGTGTCTCTGCTGAGGTCCGCAGCCTCTGGGTAGAAAAACTGCCCAGCTTTTGTTTCTCTTTCCCCTCAGTCAAGAATATCTTTAGAACTGGCTGATTTTCTAACGAGATGCATTAGTTATAATGATTTCATAACATAACTGCTTTTGTATAATACCCTCAGAAAAATGCTGCAGATTCATTTGAGTGCTAGAACCATTGAAGTGACTGGGATTCTTGTGAAACAAGCTACGTCCCCTTGCCAGCTTCTTAGTAGATGTTAAACTTCATTTTGTGTTGTCTCCAGATGGAACCAATTAGATCTGGCAATTGTGCTTCTGTCTATCATGGGCATCACTTTGGAAGAGATTGAGGTGAACGCTTCGCTACCAATTAACCCCACTATTATCCGAATCATGAGGGTTCTCAGGATTGCTCGAGGTGAGATGAATAAAGCAGAATTGGCTTGTGTTAGAGGTTCAGGGTCCCCTCCAGGAGGGAATGAAGTGGTGGGAAATGGTTCTGGGGCATAGCCCCATCGTAATGTCCTGGCATCCACAGGCTGTAAACAAATAAAAGAACAGTGGGGGAAAATACTTACGAGGAGCCAAAAAGCTGAGCCAGCTGACCACGTGTATCTGTCTTAAGAGGACATGAAGACTGAGAGCTTAGAAATAAAGGACAAATAGCTGTGGCTGTAACTCCCAGAGATGTACCTGGAGAAAATATGCCAGTCAAATCAAAGTCATCTCTGACAGGGATTAGAGAACACAAACTCAAGTACGTTGGCTTTAAAAGACAAGCATCTAATAAATTTAATTTCCCCTGGGACTTTACATCTCACCACTTGGTGACAAAGTATGCCTCGTCACTCTGCATCCATCTGTCCCCTCAGACTTGTGACGCCATGTACCCGAGTTGGGAAGTCAGCTTCTTCAGGGCCTGATTTTTCAGAACAGGGAGGTCTCAGGGCCAAATAATGAAGACGTAAAATGTGAGTGCTCAGGCCCTTAATAAAGTACACCCAGGCCCTCGTGAAGAGCAATGTTGAGCTCTGAGGCGTAATTGCTCTGATTGCAGCCCTCATCTAAGCAAAGGAACTGGAGGAAAAATGAACTGCTGCTGTCTCAAGGGGAGAAAAAAACACATTTTTCCTGTGCATTGGATCTCTTTCAGAATTAAAAATACATGCGGTTTCCAATTGGAAATGCAGCCTTCTGGAAGAGACATGTAAATCAGTTCCTCAGTGAATCACGTATGAAAGTGGGTAGCCTATGGAAGTGGGAAAGTAGCCCCAGGGCTGGGAAAGTAACTGCTCATGATAACCAGAGGAAGGAGGAGATGGGGCCAACACAGATAAAGTGGGGAAAGGGAACGCCAGGCAGAACGATAACACTTTCTCCAAGACTCAGGATAGGTGATGCTGCTGTTCACGGGATTTTGATAGTATCCAAGCAACCAAGAGTGATGTAAAAAGGCCAGAGTACATAGCAGCTAATGGAGAACACTTGACATGATTTCACATTTCTCTTCCTATAATCTGTGGCTCCTGGGAGAGGGACTGAGTTAGTGGCTCCGTGCTAATGCTGCCCTTACCATATTGCGAACGTGTTTTCCACAGTGTTGAAGTTGCTGAAGATGGCTGTAGGGATGAGAGCCTTGTTGGACACCGTGATGCAAGCGCTGCCGCAGGTAACCCACTGCCATATCAAAACAGATCTCCTCTGGCCCAGAGCTAATTTCCTATTGCAGAGGAATGCTAATCATTTTATCTTTGCTGTCATTAGAGAATCACATTTCCCTTCTGAAGCACAGTCTGAGATACAGTCCTCACATTGAGGTCATTTTTCCCTTGAAGCAATTTAAGTTTTGGATTAAAGAATGCAGCAAGAAACAGGTCTGGAACAAAAAAATCAATGAATGTTCTTCTTTTGTGTTTTTTTTTCCCCCCCATTTCTTTTTCTCTTTCCAGGTGGGGAATCTGGGTCTTCTCTTCATGTTGTTGTTTTTCATATTTGCAGCTCTTGGAGTGGAGCTGTTTGGAGATCTCGGTGAGTCTTCCTGTGCCAGTGGTGGGGGTGGGAGAGGTGTGCAAGAGGGGGGTCTCACAGCTGCGCTTGGTCCCGCAGAGTGCGACGACACGCACCCCTGCGAGGGGCTGGGCCGACACGCCACCTTCAGAAACTTTGGGATGGCCTTTCTGACTCTCTTCCGAGTATCCACAGGAGACAACTGGAACGGGATAATGAAGGTAAGAGAGCCACGGAAAATGAGTATTGCCTGTAATTGCTTAGTTAGAAGCTGTCCGCTCTGCTCCAGACTGGTAACGATGCTCAGCCAGGACACTCATGTCCTGCAGTGAGTGCACTGGGCAAAGTCTCTAATTCCATTCCCTCCTCTCAGCAATGTGGTCCTGATGGTTGCAGTCTCCTGGCATACTCCATATGTACCCTTTTTTAACCTAAAACAGCAACTTAAGAAGAAAGGGTAAAAAATAAAGGGATTCATCTCTCAAGTCAAACATGAGTTCAGCTCAGTAACAGGCATTAGTTGAATGTTTGTCCTTAAAAGTCTCCAGTTACTATTATTGTTGGTGGTATTATTGTGGGGTTTTTTTTCTGGGAAAACCCAGGTTTCTGAGACAGAGTCTCTCTTAGTGGACAGCCATGAAGACATGCTGTTGTGGAGAAGTCTGGTCCACGAATGGACAGGGTGCTAGTCCAAGGGAATCGCTTCTCTGTCCATTCGTAGCCCTTGATGAGTGTTAGGTGGCCAAAGTCTTAATGACAGGGTGTGAACTTGAGGAAAAAATGTCTGCAAGCTCAGCAGCTGTGGGGTAGCTGCTGGGTGTAGCTGCACCCTGCTTTGCCCTGGATCCATCTGCCACACTCTTGTGTATTTTGCCAACCTTCTCATGAAAGGAGAACCTATTGCAGTCAGATGACCAGCGAGCAGACTGAGGTCCTTGCTGGAAACTCTTCACAGACCTCCATCATTTTCCCTGTTTCCAGGACACGCTGCGAGACTGTGACCAGGAGTCCACCTGTTACAACACTGTCATCTCACCCATCTACTTCGTCTCTTTCGTGCTGACGGCCCAGTTTGTCCTGGTGAACGTGGTGATCGCCGTGCTCATGAAGCACCTGGAGGAGAGCAACAAGGAGGCTAAAGAGGAGGCAGAGCTCGAAGCAGAACTGGAGATGGAAATGAAGACAATCAGCCCTGGCCAGCACAGCCCCTCGGACATCTTTGCATGGACAGGCAGCGCTGGTGGAGAGAGACCCGAGAGCCCCCGAGGATGTACCAATCCCATGCAAATCAAGGTGGATTCTCAGCTCTCATTAGTTTACCCTATGGTGAGAATCTCAGTTGGAGGGTGAAGAGGGCTTAACCTGCCTACTTGCTAGGGGAAGACATGCACGAGTTGGTAATGAAGGAGTGGTTGTAGCGTACGTCCAGGCCTTGTATTCCTCGCTGGCTGCTGACTGACTGCTGTGTGGTGTGGGAACCGATGCTCCAGGGAAGAGACCCTAGGCAGGTGTCCAGACCACCTTGGTGCATCTGTTTGGAGGTAGAGAGCATTGCAATTTGTTCTGGAGATGTTCCCAAGCCACCAAGTTCAGAACGAGCTCCAAATTTGCTCTACCTGAGAGTTTGGGCTGGGTCCTTTGTGGTGGCAAAATCATGAGCATAATGTGTTTGCTTTTCTAATGCAGACCATGAACCAGAACATAAAAGAGGGATAAAACTTGGCTGATCTTTGCTTAAGAACTAAATTTGTTTTATGTAACCTCAATTTAAAATCCATCCCCACAGTCAAATTTGTAAGAAAAGATTATTTTAACAAGAGAATAGTTCAGAGGAGTCTCAAACCTGAGCTCACCAGAACTGGTGACAGAAGTCCTGCCAGCAGGAGCAGCTTCAGAGCAGGGCTGTAATGTGGTAGTTGCTATGAGCTGCACCAGTCTCTCTAAAGCACAGTTTCTGGATGAAGACTCAGTTTGAGGAATGAGAGAGGTGAGGTCAAGACCCAGACAGGTCCTTCGGGAGGGAACTGAACTGGAATTATATAAGAAAAACGGTCCAGCCTTTTTTTAGTCTTAGCTGTTTGCAAATTGGGTTAAACTCTACACAGACCTCATTAGCTTTTATTACATCATGATTTCACAACAGCCTATCTTGGCTTCTGCCTGGGGTAGACTAATGATTATTCTAATGCATGAAAAACTCATTTATGATCTTTAGTCCAAGGCTGAAAAAGAATAAATCCCTGCCTAAGCTTTGTTTCTCTTCTTAAGCTACTGGAAATTTCTAGTGCCATTAGGAGTCACTGATGTCTGAGATGAAGTCCAAAGCTGCTCTTTGGCAGAGGAAAAGAGAATTCAGGGCAATATGGGGAAATCCAGACTCATTATGTCCTCTAGGAAGAAACAACATGTCCCAACTGTTGTTGGACATGTTAAGCAGAGTACTGGCAAACTGTCCTCAGCATTACTGTCCTGCATCAGTCCTCACACTGTAAAAGAGAGAAATTGCAAGACAAATCAGCAGGAAAGAGCTCCTCAGCTCTTCAGTCTCTTACACCTGCCCCCTCTGAAGGTGGCTTTGGAGAGGGCTTATTCTAGTCATAATCTCCAGAATGCATTTCTTGCTCTTTCACTCAAACAGAAGCCTCAAAAACCTCTGGGAGATTTTCTTCTGACTATTTATTCAGGACAGATCCGATGTTTGAGCACAACAGCAGAGGAACACAATTCCCAGGACACCACCCTGCAAGGACACGTGGTCAGCATGCTCCTTTGCTTGCCTGTTCCCCAGGAGTTTTGCAGTGTGTGCTGTTTGACTGTAATGACGGTCCTCATTTCATTGTACGCAGCAGGCATTCCCTACATGAAAGGTGCAACCCTTAAATTGCTCCAGTGCTGCCTGCCAAAGCCAGACCCTGCTCTGTATAACCTCTGGTTGTCTGGGCTGTGGCCAGCTGGTTTGAAGTTGGCCAGGACAACTGAGGCACCTCAACCCATGTCTGGCACATGAATTAGTGACCTGACGTGTTCATCCTGGTCGTCTGCAGCTTTCATGGACAGGATACTCAGCTTCTCTTCAAGTCAGGTTATTTTAATTTACGTGCCCTCTGGATATGGATTTAGGTGTCAAGTATTATTAGTACTGTTAGGTCCTCTTGTTGAAAAATGTGGACAACGGGTATAGAAACCTTACGGCAGCAGTGTCCTGCAGAAGCTCACAGCACCAAGTATCAAGATGCTGCTGTACCAGCCCCATTACACAGCTCAGATCCCAGCCGTGTTTGCTGAGAGTGAGAATTGTCCCCAGGGAGGGCCCTGAGCGGGAGCACCGCGGTCGGTCCCAGGGCAGCCGGCATCAGCCCTGGCTCGAGTAATGTCTGAGAAAGCTGTCACTGCTCACTGTGATATTACTGCACTGTTCTCTCTCCTCTCCTGTCCCGTTGTTTCTGTTGCTGCTGTTCTCCCTGAACGCTTCCGTCTCCCCTCCCCTCCCTTCTGTTCTGTTTTTTCACCCGTTTGTTCGTTGGGTTTTATACACTGTCCTTTTTTCTCTCTGTCTGTCCCTCGCTTTGTTCCTCTCCTTTTGGCTCGCTCTCTCTTTCTGCATGCTACACACCACCCCTCCTAGGAAAGGCACTTGTTTGATACCATATCACTGCTGATCCAGGAATCTCTGGAAGGAGAGCTGAAGCTGATGGACAACCTGTCAGGCTCTGTGTGCCATCATTATGCCCTCCCAGCTCCCGAATATTACAACTCTGAGAACCAGGTTAATATTCCTCATTTCCTGCAAAGTCTCCATCCAAACTCGATTTGACAGAGACCTTTAATAGAGAGCTAAAGTTCTTTATGTAATGTAGTCACAGGGATTTTGAAGCGTAAGTCATTTTGGCTTTTTCTGTGGGAGTTGAGATAATATCTTGGTTTATAATGTTTTATATCGATGCAAGAGGAAAAGCGCGGGCTCCAAGTTTCCCTCTTCAACACAGTGAGAAGTTTTTCATTGGGATTTACTGTTCATGTTGTAGGGAAAACGTCCAAAATCCCGTCTTCATCCTTCAGTGGGGTTCTTGTGCTTGGCTTCTTGCTGCCCTTGCCCTGGGGCTCTGTGGCAATGTCAGGACATGTCTGCAGAGCCTGGAGAAACAGTATCAGGTTTTCCCAGAGCAGAGTCTGAGCTGCTGGGGATCATGAAATGGTCACTACATTTCGTGCCTACTTACGCTGCTTGAAAATCTAGTTTCGAATTGTTTTCCTAAAGAGGCTTCTTGCAAGTGGGTCACTGTAAACTAGATCCTCATCTCTGATCTGAAGTGAATTTAGAAGGCGAGACAGCCCTTAATGATGTACTTAAGTAACTGTGTGCTCCAGTGCATTCTCAAACAGGGACTGTAATACTTATTTAAAATTAGTTCATTTAATTCTTAGAATAAAATACCTACTTTCTCAAGCATGGTATTCTTTAGAGCGAATATTTTCCCTAAATCACAGCAGCGACCATAATAATAATTCAAGCATACCTATTTTTTTCCCTGTAGCTGGAATTGAGCAAATTCCCTCTTTCTTGATTATTTTTTGGGGTTTGTTTGTTTTTTTCTTTCTGGCTAAAAATAGCAGAATTTTTCTTGTTAAATCAGTGTGCTTATTTATGAGCTCACTGACACTTTAAATTATCCAACTCAGTGGTTCATTAGAGGAAAGGAACAAGCTTAGGTAAAATGAAATCCTACTGCAGATCTTTATATAGTGGGATAACATGTCTCCCTCTGATTGCTGCGTATCGCTTTCCAGATTGAGGTCTATTAAGCTATAGGAAGTGGCTGCCTCTAAGAACTGCTGGAGGAATAGAGACAGTAGCTTTGGCAGGGGAGGCAGAGGGTCAGTATGAAACTCAGCGAGGGCTGGTTGGAAATTTTTTGACACAACATTTTTCACCAAAAAGTGCTGCTGCAGCAAAAAGAAAAAAAAAGAAAAAAAAAAGGGGTTGTTTTGACATTTTTATAATGAAAAAATATAGCATTTCGGTTTACAATGGCTTTTTCTTTTCAAATTTGAGCTATTTTATTTCCCCTTCCTGTAATTAAAACCCATATAAATCACTTAAATGTTTCCAACAAAATGTTTTGACGGCTTCAAACTCAATTTTGGAAGAAGGGAGGCTGAAGAGGGGGTGATGTTTTTGTTTACATTTTGGCTTTTCCGTTCACACCATTTGTCATGTTCTCAGGCGAGTCAGGAATTTAGAGCAGCACTGGGACTTGCTGAAAGCAACCGGATTAATAGCAGCTCCCAGCAGAGCAGCTCCATCAGGCAGGAGCTGCTGGTGTCCACCACACTTCTAGCACAGCCTTTCCCTGCACGCCTGGGCTCCAGCCAACGGGTCCCTGTTTGGGATCACTGCCCTCGTGCCGGCAGCCTTTGTTGTGATGCTTTTTTGGGGAGCCTCATATGATATCAGGAGCTCCTCCAAAGTGTCTCTTATCCGTTGCCAGCGGACGCTGTGCTAGAGGAGATATCAAACCCAAGGTTAGATGGGAGGAGCCCGACCCTCTTACTTATCGCAGCTGAAGTTTTGAGCCTCTCAGTGTTCACTCATCACTGGGTTTATTTCACCCCACTGATGCCATTTCTAAGAGTGAGAAAATCCAGCCCTTTGACAACTTAAATGCAAAAGTTCTGGGTCCCTGTGGTTTCTCTTGGAAGATATATTGCTGTTGAAAGACCTTTCAAGCATACAAGATAGGGGGGGAAAATTGTGGAGTGAGGAATGAAAAGGAAGCACCTGGGACTTATCCAGATCTGGAGGCTCCTGCAAACATGACCCACATCTGCAGGTTACCTGATGAAATGCTGTCCCCAGTACCATGGCACCAGCCTCAGACATGTACCCAGGGTGGGGATCTGGGGAGGGCTGTACCTGCACTTCAGGGCAAACTGGTGCCTGGCAGCAGGGATGCTGCTCTGGGGGAGATGCTACAGTCCCCTTTTTCCCCCTTTCTCTCCAAAACCTGGAGTGACATTTCACATTCCTTATAAAAAAAGAGTTCTGAGTCTAGGGAGAGAGCCTTCATCAATATTTTGATAGATATTTTTATCAATTTATTGAATGCCTCCAGCAGGGATGCATTTGTGCAAGACTCAGGGGTACAGTGTTGCTGCAGCAGGGCAGCTCCTATTCCCAGCTCGGGTTTGCTCAGAGCCAGAGGAGGCTGTCGGAGCCAGGGCTGGGGTGGCATTTGAGGGTTTAAAGATGCAAGAAGTTCTTTTCATAGGACAGTTATTGGTGCTTACCCAGGCCCTGAAGGCTCTGTAGCAGGCCAGAACCCACTGAAGGCACCAGGAGGGCATTTGCAGACCAAAATTAAGCCTTAAGTTTCTCCCTGTCCCTGATTAGCCATTAGGAAGTTAATTATAGTCTTGTCTGCCTCACAAGGAGGGGGGTCCTGTTACCCTCCCTAGAGCTCAGGAAAAGACACGCTCCATACCCCATCTGAAAAATGATTTTGGTGCTGGGGAATCTTTGCAGAGTTGACCAGATCAGCTTAGAGGCCAAGCAAACAGCATGGTTATTGGGTAGAAACAACTTCAGCAAAGTTGGAAGATCTTGAAGCCTCTTGTATTTGATCGTAGCCAGAGGATAAATATCTCTAGTATGAAAGTCAAGTTACTTTTGTTTCTTCATCTGAACAAGAGAACAGCAAAATACAATGCTAGCATTAGTGTATGGTTTTAAACTCCCTCCCAGATCATTGGTAAGCACTGAAGTATGAATGTCCCACTCTTTTTTTTTTTTCATTTCTTTGTTATATTTAATTTCTTTAATGTTCTGTCCCTGGTAACAATGTGCATGATGTAGCTTCTCCCACTGCAAGGATATTGCTTTAGTGTCTAGAAGTATTTAGATTATGATATTTTTATTTTTTTTTTCTTTTCCAAAGAATTTGTGTCCTGGTTTCTTATGCTTAATCATCTCTCCCTTTAGATCCCTCTAGCTGAGATGGAGGCTCTGTCTCTGACGTCAGATATTCTCTCTGAAAAGTCCTGGTCCTTAGCTCTGACGGATGACTCTTTTCCTGATGATATTAACACACACTTACTTAATGCTCTGGAAAGCAATGTACATACACTGGTCGCTGTATAGTCTGATGTTTACAGAGTTCAAAATACTGCTTCCACCTCTCTGCACCTACCTAATGGCATTGTCAGTTCAAGCCCATTTCCAAATAGCATCAACCTTTCCCCTGAACAGGACATTGTCCTTAATGCCATTAGGTCCTGGGTTGTTACCACTTTGGTCTTCAAACTTGGTTCCTTGGAAGGAACAAGTATTTGTTTCTATTTTTCCTCTGGCATCTTATGTAAAAACAATGTGTTTTCTACAAGTAAAATCAATAGTTAAAAAATGCTTTGGAAAGCGTCAAGGTTGAAATTTCCTCCCCATCTGAAAAAAATCAGTGATGCTGTATTGAAGAGACACCCATGAGCTAATGACTCATGTGTCCTCTGCTGAGGGGTCATCTGCAACTCTTTGGTTTGTAATGGATTTTTGTCTTTATGAACACAGGCACCAGAAGGCTTTTTGTCTGATTGGTGCCAGACTGTTTATTTTACAAACATCTGATGGGGATCTCTCTGAGATGCTGCTTGTTTTGTGAACCCTTATTAGCAGTGATCCCACTGGAGAAAAAAAAACAACAACAAAAGTTTAGACTACTTTGTGTCTTTTTGAATGAAACAACCAGTATTTTGAACCCTGCCTTAACCATCTCCTCTTTGAAACATTAGACATTTTTAGCTGTGTAGCGGTCAAGTGCTTTTTTTCTGCTGTACAACAGACATAACTCCTTCTCCAACATTTTTGGATCATTCTTGTTTCCTTTGTTGTTGTTCATGTACCTGCCTTTGGATGTTTGTGTTGTTGATAAATTTCCTGCCATTCTAGTTGACTGTCATCCTAATTAGCACTTATTTGGGAAACATCTCTTAAACCGTGACAATATTTCCCATCATGCTTCATGGCATCACGTGCAAAAGATTTTGTAAACTACATTTAACATTTCGTATGGGACTTTTTGTTTCAAAATTAGTTAGTCTGGAGAGCTGGACTGAAGAGAGAGCCCTTCCACTTTTGAATCAGATAAGACAAACCTGTCTGACAGCACAGCAAAGTCTCAAGGGTATATAGCCAAGAGAGATGTTTTTCCTCCCCCCCGAAAAAAGAGGAAAGCCAGGTTGAACAAAGTGTTTTGTGAAATTCTGTCAATACCAACAAAACATTTTGGTCAAAACAGTTTCCCAGACTCCTGAAAAACTGCAAACTTTCACTGAAATCTTTTCTAAAATTAATATTTTTACACTTCATTTAGATGCAGCTTTAGTTGAAAAATATCTCAGAATTTTTTGTTTGACTCAAAATAGATTTGTGTTGGGATTTTTTTTGGATCATGGAAAACTCAGATTTGATTTTCAGTCAAGCCAAAACAACATGTTTTTCCAAACTGCCAGTGAACCAGTAAGTCATGTGCTCCCACTGCTCTGTTTCTGAGCCGGACACAGAAGATCATTTTGCAGCGATTTTAAATGGTTTTCATAAAGTTCACTCACAAGATTTCCCCCAAGATGATCAGAAAGTGGAAACAAGCCCTCTGTGGTATTGGATCCTGTCAATGAACCTGAAGGTTCATTAAAGGTTGGGTTTGGAAAGGATCTCGAATCCAAATTCTTGTGTTCAGATCCAAACGGTTTTGAATTTGGAATCTCAGGTTTCAGGCCATCTTTTCTGCTTTAAGCTAAATAATCTGAAAGCTAAATAGCATAAACATATCGCTTGGAAGGGGAAGACAGGGAGGAAACAGAGAGAGGTTCTTAAACCTCAAGTCTCAGCTTTACCAGCACAGGTTTTGCTCTCCTTCCCTGAGCTATATCAGGAGACTGCAGTCTTTCTTATCTAGGCTGTATCCAGGCTATATCCAAATCGGCAGGTTCCCAAGGAGTGAAACTAGTGCTGCATGACAGTGCAGATCTGTTGCCTTCATTAAATTTACAGTGGTCTTCCTTTTTTTTTCCTTTTCTTCTTTTTTTCCTCATTTTTTTTTTCCTTTTTGTAAATTCCTTTTAATCTCATCATGTTTCTTGTGCAGATGAAATGCCATAGCGAAATTTTGTTTTTATGACTGAAGGATAAAGCTGGGAAAAAAGCCTCAGTGTTGATTTCAGAAAACCTGTAATGCACTGAGTGACAGGAAGATTTGGCAGACAATAAGATTTAAAGTTTTCCAAAAATGATCAGCAATGTACTGTATCAGACTACAGTGTCCTGTCTTATTTCTGTGTTTTTCAACAGAGACCTTTTAAAGATGAAATCATTCTTTCATTAGAAATAGCCACGGAAGTTGACTTTGCTTCCGTTTTTGCTAATTCTGTCCAACACCCAAGAACATTTCTGGGATGGAGATATTTCCTTCTAAATTCAGACCCGTATCCACCTCATTTGATATTGCCCCTGGTGCTGCCCATTCCAAGAGACTATTTGGCTGTAAAAACTCCACAGTCAACATATATACAGTAACCCTCTCTTGCATTAGATCCCTTCTAATTAGAGGATGGCTTTAACCCTGAAGCAGTAGGTTTAGATATCCCTTTCAATAAAATGGGTTTAGTTATTCATTATGTGAGAAGAAAAACCAATAAAATTGTGCTGGGAGCCAGAATAGAGAATATTTTCTGTAAACTAGTTTTTTGGTTTTTGGGGTTTTTTTTTCTTTTATTGTCACAAGAGGAAACTACTCACCTTTGTAAAAGCCTGACTTGCTGATGAGGGCACATAGAAAGAGCTTTACTGTTATTGCAGAGGATCAAAGTTATGCAAAGCATGTGACCTTTGCTGGCCTTGAGGCATGATGCCTTCTTTGCATATCCCTGAAATAGTCATGGTTTATTACTACAGTGTTGCTTCCTCTGTTTCTGTGGTTCATTCTGTGTGACGATTTATTGACAATCCAAAAGGAGGGGTGTAGCTTCCTGGTAGATCCATTTGTGCCACTTGTACGTACTGACGATGTGCATGCCCATCGTGCCATACTGATTGCAATGGCTGTCGCTAGCGTTTCTGGGCACTTCTCCTCTTCCCACCCCATCACATCTTCCTTCCTCACTGGGGTTTTTTTTAATCCCTGTAGGCTGATCTCCGCTCCAAAGATGACACGCTGACCTTGTCTCCCAGCAAGGACTTGCTGACCGTGAGGAAGCCTTCGGTGGGGCGCACCCACTCTTTGCCAAATGACAGCTACATGTTCCAGCCGCCGTACTCCAGCCCCTGCCCAGCCTCCCTGGGTGAGAGGAATCCGGCACATCACAAGTCCCAGTCAGGTACACATCTGTCGACTGGGAGAAGAGCAGGATTTTCCAGTACAGCAATAGCTGGGATTTTCCAAGCTAGTTGGTAGGAGGCAGCAAACTGCCATCGGTTTCCAGTGAAGTGTTGGTGCCCAGACCTGTGGGATGGCTTTGCAAAGACCGTCCACAACTTACAAAGACCAGGCTGTTAAAGATAACTCCTTTCCTCTGAACTTTTGGCAATGTGACAGTGAGCAGTTGTCCTGGCTCAGCACTGATTGTCCCCCTGCCCGGTTAGCTCCCAAGGGCTACAGTCCACACAGCCTGGGCTCCATCTGTCTCACCTGAACTAGCCATGGCCCCAGAGCAAAAACCCCAGCAGATAAGTGTTTCCTCATGTCTCGCTTTTGGGTTGGTTTTTTTTGCAGCAGTACCTACTCTAGCAGGTTTTGGAAGCTCTATATGGGAACATCTGTGAAAGGTGGGAAAATGGTGTCTCTAAATGCCTGCAAAATGAACATAAATGTGCTGAATTGAGAGAGATCTCAGTGGGAGCTGAATGGGAAAATGAGAGAGTGTAGAGCTGCCCGTCCCAGTGTGCGTGGTTGGGATATACGCCTTAGAGCTAAATTCAGAGATATTCTTAGATACGGCGTATTGCAGATACCAAGGGTGCTCTCTCTACCTGCACCTCTCTACCTGTACTTGCGGCTGCCTTCTGGTGCTTATCAATGTACTTTCATTTACTTTCTCTGCTAAGGGTTACCTTCTGCTGGTAAGTGAACGTAGCTGCCTTTAATTCTTCTGTTCCTGCCATCATTTTAGACATTTGTCACAGATAAGACAGAGAAGTTTTTACAAGCATTGTCATTTGAAAGCCTCTAAGCAGAACATAATTTCAGCACTGTTCAGACTGGTAGGAGATTTGAACAGATTAGAAATAAGATGTTGAAATTTGCATAGTAATAAGAATTTGGATGAATAGCGACTGTTGAACAGCAGAAAAAGAATGTGGACACAACGGAGGAAGATGATTCTGGAGCTGGGAGAAATCACTGACATAATGCACAGTTTTGAAGGTCAAGAGCTGTCCTTTGAAGAACCTGTTTGCACTTAATGCAAAAGGTGCAACTAAAATCCTGGTCAGATCCCACAAAGTCAATAGTAAATCTCCCGTTACCTTCAATAGAGCCAGAATTTATGGTTCTCTGTGACAGCCAAAAAATTCCTCAGAATTCGAATCCCTGACTATGCAAAAGAATCCTGTTTGCTACAGAGAGAGTTTCCAGTGCTTCATTTTTGACCCTGAACGCAGATGCATTTGTCCTGTCTTGAACACAAACTACATCAACTTGCCCAAAAAGTGAGTAATTCCCGAGTCCCTTCTTTCTTCAAGATTTCACTTCCCAATTCCCAGTTTGGAGAACTGAACAACCCCATCTGATAGCCCTGGCTTGGGCAGAGGGCAGGCATTACACTCTTGTAAATCCACAGGAAAAACTGTTCCACTGAGATATAGATGTATTTTGGAAAGGTAAAGCTGGTGTCTTACCCATAACCACATTAAGCAATTAAACCTTTCGTGTTTTTCTCCTGGTGGTGAAATTCCAATTGTCTTAAGCGGGCCAAAGTGCTCGGAGGTGAGTAAGGTGCCCAAATCTTGGCATATGCATCACTGTCCTGTGCCACCTACAATGTCACTGCCTTTGAGGGTGGGGGAAGTCACCCCTACCTGTTTACAGTTTGTAATATTATAAAGTGCTGTGAAGATAGCAAAAGGTGCCAGGCGCCTCTAATAAATCACCACAACTAAGCCATAATATTTCAAGCTGAGAAAGGTTTTGTTGTCAGAAACACTGGCACTTGCAGGAGGCATTTGTTTGAATACTCCTTCGTAATGGGGCTGTTGTTCTGGGAAAGATTCCAGGACAAATGAGATTCTCTGGGATACAGTCCAGGTTAAATGAATTGTTTTGAAAAATGTTGAGCCTGTGCGGGGGGGAGGGAGGGGGGGAGCATGCAGAGTTTCAGATGTTTTAGAAGAAGTAGCCAGGAACCACAAAGGGTCAGAAAAAGGCTGGAGAGTATGTAGTTCCTTCTCCTGGGATGTTTTGTAAAACTAGCCTTGAAAGCTGCCAGGTCCCGTTCCCTTTCGCTTCATTTCCAGTGTGCATGCTGGTTTTGAGATCCCAGCAGGCAGTCTCTGCATATGCCCAGGTATGGAGACACCCTTCACTGGAGTCCTTCAAAGTCAGATCCTTGCGGTGCTGAGATGTGTGCTTGCCTGCAAAGTTGTTGGCCCTAAAGTGGGGACATAGAAATCACCAGTCCAGATGACCTTCTAGTTCATAATCTTCTGTTCTTAACAGGAGCTAGTCCCAGTTGTATTAGGGGAAAATGCCAAGAAAAATGAAATAATAGACAGTTTGAAGTAGTTTATTTGTATTTTTTTTTCTCCAGTCATGGATAGCCGGTTGCTGAATGCACTGGTGTTGCCATGCCTTTCTGGCTCGAGGTGCAATGGAGCAGTTTTCTCTCAAAGGTCACTGAGACTGGGACACAATCCCCAGGTGAACACGGCACATTTCTGTCTCTTCTTCCTCTTCCAAGGTTCCAAGGCATCGGTGCAGTCGCAGCCGGCGGACACCAGCTCTCTCCTACAAATTCCAAAAGACCATTTTCACTACATCAGAGCTCACGACCATTTGGTGAGGGAGAGCAAACCCCAGGTTTCCCAGCAGGTGCACTCTCCTTCTGCTGAAAGGCTGCTCCGCAGACAGGTAAGCAGACTTATGATCACGAATCTGCTGAGGTTTAATATTGTTGTGTTTCCAGGTTACCCGTGCTTTAAATTCAAGGAGGGATTCACAGCGAAACCTCCAGAGAACTGTAATTCTCCTACAGAAATAAAAAAAAGGTTGATGGATTTTGATCTGAAAGCTATCCAGGAGTCTCCAAAGAACGTGTGTGATAACTATCATCGCCTTTGGCAACATGCCTAAATGTTCTCCATGCTGTTAGCACTTTATTTTTTTTTCAGTCCTCTTCATAAATGCAGCCAAATGTTCCCCAGGGGCTTGTTGGGGTTCAGGAACTAATTCTTAACTGCTGTGATTTTCTCAGTGCTTGAAAGGACACAGGGACCGCAGACGTCATCCCAGGCCACCTTTCCTCTGGCTCCTCTGGCTTCTCTAAAGGGCAAAACTGTGTAAAGGAAGCTGGATATTTTGTATGCAAAACCATCATGGGAAGCATACTGGTTTTACAGTGAGAATTGAAAATTAAAATCCTTTGAATCTCCTGTGTGCTTTTGAAACGTTTGAGTGTCTGCAAAACAGAATATATTTTATTTTGCAACTGGTTTTATCTCTGGGTTTTGCCTGGCGTTGATTTAAATCTTGATTCAACCAGAGATCTAAGAAATCTAATCAAAGATTCCACTCTGCTTGATTGGAAGCATAAGTTTAAATTTATCTTTTTTTTAGTAAAATACTTAAACTTGTGCTTCACTTTCACATTTTTAAGCATATTTCATTCTGCAGCTGGACCAGGACCAGAGGCATGTCTGATTCCCAAACTCTGCTTTCTTCAGTAGTTTCATGTCTGATTTTATATACACAAAATAGATTGGTTCTATTTTTTTTCAAAAGCAATTTCTTTCCTGCATGAAAATATTCCCGTTTCTTTCATCTTTTAATCAACATTGACAAATTAGACAGTTGATTCATTAAGCTCTAAAAATGAATGTGAAGTACCAAGGTTAACAATTACATTAGTCTGTAATACTAAATTGACATAAGAAATTCCTAGCATGTATTCATTTGCACAGGACTGGCCAGCTACCCCAATCACCGCTAATGGGGAAACTAATTGATGTCATGATTCCAGTTCATAACCACTCTCTCTTGCTTTCTAATGAATAACAGACCCGTCCTTTTGAACTGATCTAGCTAGAATAAATTACTATGTTAGCCATCTTCCTCAGCCTAATTTTGTTCCTATCTTTGAAGGCTTCTTTTCCTAAACCTTTTCATATCTTTAAGTTAATTTATTCCCCTCCCTTCTCTCTCTGCTCATGCACTGACATGAGCATGCTCTTAGAGTGTCAATTCAGAGAGAAAAAAGCTTTGGGGTAGTGAGCAGATATCATCCATGGGCTGGGCAGATCCTTCCAAAGGTTAGTGAGGTGTTGCCTTGGACATGTTCCCAAGCAGCAAGGAGCTCCCAATGTGGCTAATGGGAGCAGTAAGGTCGTTCCAGGCACCATGGCAGTGTTGCCCTTATTGTTAATTGCAATCTAGCTGGCCAGACACTGTGAAACATAGTCCTTAAAGAGGCAAAATTCCCTTTACATTCCCTGCACTTCTGCTTGCTCAAGTGCTGTCTGTTTGGCTCCTTTTTTCACCACCAATTTGTTGCTAACCCATCACAGTAACCCAAACTAGCAAAACACTTTGGTTTGTGGTACCCTTTTTTCCTTGTGTACCTATATAGCATGTAATTCTGATTTCTTTTCTTCTTTTCTTTCTTTCTTTCTTTCCTTTCCCTTCCCCCTTGTCCCTTCTCCTTTCCTAAATTTGTGTGTAGATAAATCTCATCCACCACATACCTGGTCCATGCACTTTCCTCCATCATTAAAACCGGTGTGTTTAACCTCCCTTTCCCTCCAGAGTGCTGGAGAGTGGACACAGTCCCCACAGTAACATGCAGTTTAGACTCCGGGAAGTTTGACAATTAGCGATGCACTCGCAGATGAAGATGAGTGGATGGGATGCTCTGAGAGAACGTTGCCTGCTGAGGAACACGCTCCTTGGCAGTGCGTTGCACAAACACTCTTCTCCAGGGGAATTCTGCCTGAAATTAAAACTCTATTGATTTTCTGGTTCCAGGACTGTGTATCCAAGGTGTAGCCCACACCAAGCTGTGGCTACTACAGGTGTACACCCCAATGGGATGGCAGAGGGTCCTTTTATTTTGAAACAAACCAGTAAAACACTTGTACAAACAGTTACTCCTAACAACTACCAAAGATGCCTGTATCATAGGGAAAGAAAGAGCTGGTGGTGACTAACACTGTCGTTGTGTGCAACGCAGGTTGGTGTACAAGCAAAAGTAATGACAGTAATTACTTTTTGCTTCCGTATTCTACTTTTTTTGTGGTCTGTGTCTCTTCTCAGGATATGAACGTGATTCCTTCTCCCAAACGCTCACTAAAACTATCGGCACTGAGGAGAGCAGAATTAGCTCCACTCCTCACTGTGGTTAGTTGCTGGTATTATGCTGTAAAAGTTAAACCAGAAAGGATTCACCAGCACTGGAGAAAGTAATCTGCCATATTAAATATTCTCCCAACTCTCACAGATGACAAAGGGAGTCCAACGTGCAGATGCAGCAGTAGACTCTTGTGTTTCTGCACATGCACGTGTGCATATTGCAGCTGATGAGAGCTGTGCCTGAACAGAGATCATTTGGCTCAAACGATCCTTGTGGGACAATTTCTGTATAAATGCTAAGATCATTCTGGGGCGTTTTTCACAAAAGCATTCCTTAGTATGAGGAATTTCATCTCCTCACACTTCTCTAAAGGACTGAGACCAGCTGTACGCATCTGTGAAGTTTCTAATCTTTAAGATCATTTAAGAGTCTCCTCAAACTGCGGCTCTGCCTTGAAGGGCCAGTTAGTGTAGCTGATTTATAAACCCTTTTGACAAGGGATGCGGTGCAGTGCAAAGAAAAAGCCTTCAAAACATGCCATCGGTTCCCTCTGCCAGCAGGCACTGGTGCATAGGGCTCGAGACAGCCAAGGCAAAATGTGCCTTAGGAAGCCTGAACTTAAACAGCAGAATAAGCTGAAATAGTTAGAGATCATTATTAGTAATAGTAGTCCAGCTTTGGACTCCAGCTTTTCCAGCTCCCCTGCTGTAAAATGGTGCAGAGTCGTGGCTCCAGCCTGGGGACCGAAGCCAGGGACAGGCTGTCACCCTGATACTGGCACAGAGAGTGGTTGCTCTGGTGTTGCTGGCCCTGGGGATCTTGCTCCGTGCCCCCAGCATCCCTTGAGCTACAGAAGGGAATGCACAGGCTCACTTGCACATCTTCCCTCTCTCGCTCATACCTGGGCTGCTAAATTTATAAACAGCTTTGCTGTAGACCCTCATCCTTCACATAACAAGAATCTGTCTAAGTTTGGGTGGGGGCATTCTGTTTTTGCAGCCCTCCATCCTTAGAGGACAAAGCTAGAGGTCAACCATTTATGAGGAATGGAGGGCCAGATTCTGCTGTCATTTGCACGGGGATAAACCCACAGATCTCTGAAGCACGAAAATTGCTAGAACACCCCACGCGGGTCGTTATAGGAGTCATGGGTCTGTGCTGAGGTACCTCAGCAGAGTTGAGTGCCCTGTAAATGCTGTGCCTTGCTTGTACTAACTTTTGGTCTGTCTCTCTCACCTGGCAACTCCCCTCCTCCCCACCCCCTCCGCGCTCCGATACAGATGGCTATACGGAACGACTCTTTGGATAGCAAGGAGAATCTCCACACTGAGGTGAGTGAACTCTCTGACCCAAATGTCCCTGCTGTGCCCAAGGAGGAGTCATCAGTGGCTCTGATGCCCTCAGAAGTGAATGAGTTGGCTGCATGGAGCCGGGCAAGCGTTCGGACGCAGCAGCATTCCCACAATCAGTATAATATTTCAAAGCAGGCACCAGCATCGTGTGCTTGTGCAGACTCGTATCAGGAGACGCCTGGAGATTCAATGGACCAAGAAGTATCTGAAATAAACAGCTCCTCAGAGCCTTTCACTTCAGAAACTTGTACAGCCTCGAGTGCCTGTTCAGAGGTTCAGCCTCTCACTCCTAAAAGGAACATAGGCAATACCGGCAACGTTACATTGAAGGACCTGAAGAAATACCACAGTGTAGACACCCAGGGTCTTCTAAAAAAACCGCCCTCTTGGTTAGATGATCAAAGGAGACATTCAATAGAAATTTGTTCGATGGAAAACAGCCCTCAGCACCATTCCACATCTAGCTCTTCTGGCTTCATAAGTCAGGTGGTAAGTGAAATGGAAGGCTTGCAAGGAACACGGCAGAAGAAAAAACTGAGCCCTCCTTGTATATCTATAGATCCACCTGATGGACAGAGTTTGCTACCTAGAGGACCTCACAGCATCTCACCTGCCAGGGGAGACGTTTGCTTGAGACGACGTGCTCCATCTTGTGAGTCCAAGGATTCGATGGATATAGGGGACTCATTGCTTCCAGACAGTATGTCAACATCTCCCACCCCAAAGAAAGACTTGTTGACACTTCCTAGCTTTTCCTTTGATCAAACAGAAATGGACCCCTGAGTTACTTTTCTGTTGGTGCCAAATGTTTTCTTCCTTTCATGTAATAGAAAAAAAAAAGAAAAAAAAAAAAAATTAAAAAAAACTGTATTCCAAAATGGCACTGGGTAAAAAATTTCCAAAGAAAGATTAAAGAACCAGCTGGTTAAAAGAGTGGTTAACCTATATCACGCTTACTTAAGCATATGTTCTGCTTAGGTAAAAGCAATACAATGTGCAGAATCTATATGTATATTATATTTTATTAAATTAATTGAACCTAGTATTGCGGGATGTAGTACATTTTGTGACTAAAGACTCGTTTAATTTTCTTCTATTTTATGTATCTCAGAATATTTCTGAGATAAAATTGGTTTTTATGAATATTTTAACCTAAAAAAATATATATTTAATCCCTTCTCTCTTTTTTTTTTTTTTGTTTTGTTTGGGTTTCATTTTGTTTTGCAAAGCACAAAATGTAGCCAATTAGTGCATTACAGAGGAATTGTATCCCACAGTCAGCAGTAAATAAGGATTATTTAATGTAATTTATTTTTCCCCTTGGACTTCAATGATATTCTGGGAAAATGATTGTTTAAGTAGTATAGAAATGCAGTGGCAGTTTTTAAAGAAAATAATATTCCAATCTTGCATAAGATCGACATCCAGGTTGAAAGCAAGTGCACAAACCCAGGAAGGTACAACTTGCTGATAGATGTCTGAAGGGGGTGACTGTGGAGCCATTTAACTGTACACAACAGTGAATTAAGGAAGGATATTGCAGATCACCCACCGTTGACTCACAAAATCATCAATGGCTAATTTTCATATGAACCTGGGAAACTGAGGCAACAAAAGCTGGTGGTCACTTCTGAGATGTTTTACCGAGACAGGCTGTTTCTGCTGCTGGTTTTAAGCCCACTGTTTGCAGA
The DNA here is from genome assembly GCA_024336885.1 of Actenoides hombroni. Taxonomy (NCBI): domain Eukaryota; kingdom Metazoa; phylum Chordata; class Aves; order Coraciiformes; family Alcedinidae; genus Actenoides; species Actenoides hombroni. The sequence continues at coordinate 7,109,458 of WUAM01000065.1, read as the reverse complement.
GGAGCTCCTCTTTTCTGCATCCGTGCAGAAAGGAGCATAAGGCCATGGTTAAGATGTGCAGTGGGTGAATTTGGTGCAGACATGACACAGCAGTGGGCTTAAGCACATGTTTAAAGTTAAGCTCTTGCTTAAACTGCCTTGAGGTTGATTGTATTTAAGTAATGCTTTCAAATTAAAAAAATATGCTTATGTGTTTGGCAGAATCGAGGTCTACTGCAAGTTATTTTACAGATTACATGTAAGAAAGTCTGTAGGTGCTGAAATGACTGTTGATTTTCAGTTTCAAAGTCAGTTTTTTTGCTGTCACTGCTAAAGTTAATTTACATGACCCTGACTGTAATTTTATTTCCAGTCTATCAAAAGCCTTAAGCAGCAATATTGTGATACAAAGTAGATGAAAGCAGAATTAATGTCCTTACTTTATAATGTCCTTAATGTCAGTCATCTCAGAAATTAAGTGTTTACTTCTGCGCTAATGCTGTCTGCAAAAATCAATCTGTAACACTGGACAGCACGGCCTGAGAGTCATGAGAGGTTGGGCCGGTTCAACACCTCCTGCTCTTCACAAGACTGATGGAATCCAGACATTAACTTCACTCAACCTCCATGAAATCACATTAAGATGCAAGCTAAATAAGACTCTGCAGGCATGGTTTGAAGTGTGTGAGTAGGCACAGGTTTCAAACTGCGTACATGGATAAGGCTTTGCTGGATCCTGTCTTTAAACCAGCACAGGGAAGGGGAGGATTTGTACTAATTCTGTCAGTCGGGAGTTTGTAACTTTTTGAGAACCGCTGATCTTTTCAAATCACTACAACATGTTTATGTAGAGCCTTTTATCCATTCAGAGATTAGACTGTTACGACTACATGTATCTGCATTAGTTTCAAGTATACATACGAGAAGAAGATGCTGTTTGTTCCTAACAGCCCATGTGAAGTCTTAAGCTCCTTTCTTTTCACTCGAGGACATTTACTCCATAAACAACCCCTATTGATTTACATGTCCTGGAGAAATGTAAGGGCTTTCAGCAGGAAGTCAGGCAATCAGTGTATCTGAAGTAGGAGGATTAACATTCTGTACTATTTACTGCAGTTAGATTAATTCTTGGCTGGGACATTTTCCCCTTCTTCAACACGGGCCCATACGGAGACCACTCTCTTTGATATGCCAGTCCAAATCCAGAGTTAAGCCCATTTAAAGCAATGGTTTCAAACAAACCCTTTCATCAGTTCTTCCCCCAGATCATATTTAAGGAAATAATAAAATTACAATGCATTAAGCCTAAGAAATATTCTTAATCCCTTTTTTGTTTTATACTCATAATGAGCCTTAGCTTTTCCTTTCACTAAATAACTTGGGAAAATAGCTAGGCCACTAAAATTGCCAACCCTGGTTCCTTAATGATTGGGACTGTGTTTGTATAGCTGGAATGATACTGCTCGTACATTTCCTTCCGTACAAAAAAATACCCGTGGACTATTTTAGCTTGAAATTGTGGCACAAATTGGTGATGTGACATTAATCCAAATGCTCAATTCCAAAAGTAACAGGAAGCCTCAAGGCTCTTTTATTTTCAGTACTTGGGGTTTTCCCCACAGACCAGGCTTGTGGAAGTTAATAAGAAAAAAAAAGGTTTACATTGTACATGAATATTCAGTAAAGACTAGCCAATAAAAAGTACTCTAGGATGATGCATTCAGGAAAAGAAATCCATGTAAAATAGTTTGTTTTCTAAAGCGGACAAGTTTTTTCTAGATGCCCTTTTGAAAGACAAATACAAGTGTACTGCAGTGTGTGCAATAATCTTAAGATAATTTTAAATACCTTTGGGGGGGTTTTATAGAATTTGACTTTTTTTAAACAAAATGTACAAAATCCACAGGAATTCTGTAGAATGGTTATGTTGATAGAATTTTTTATATTTTTGTAGAAATCTATAGAGAAATTGTTAAAAGTCTGCATAGCGTCTTGGGAACAGAAGCAGCTCTTACCTACAAGTTTCTTTTCATATACCTGGAGCCAGACCTACTGTATTACAACATGTATAGCCTAGTTTCAGAGCCTGCATCCAGGTCGCATTTAGAAGTAAGCAGCTAAGCTCAAGTCCTACGATATTGCAGTGCTATTACTGTTTGAGAACTGTACCCATATAAAACACCTACCCCCAAAACCCAGCCCCTACCGATGGTCAAGTAGTCGCATGGCTATCCAGTTCATTCAAGCACACCAGCACTTTACTACTGTGGATTTACTGTATACAGGTGGGAGGAAGATATTCTGCTATTGCCAGTCTGACACATGGGGAAAAAGAGATTGCGGATGTGTCTGGAAAAATGGAATTTCCATCCTTGCAGCCCCTCGTGCATAGAACCGATTTTTTCATAGCTCGGTTACAGGCCGTTTATACTGTAGATATTTTGGAGGAGGGCAAAGAAAACACTGTTTTTTGACTTCTGTGGATTGCACTCAGCACAAGGTGTATTCAAGGAGGGAAAAAAAAAAGAAAAAAAAAAAAAAGAAAAAAGAAAAAGTGTTACCCTTGTAAATTAGGCTATGCCCCAGTCTCCCCTTTTCTGCCCCGTTGGCTATAATAACCCATGTACACTATTACACAAGGTGACTAGAATAGGCACAGTACCATTGCAACGTCCGTAACAACCTAGTATATATTAGAGAACTTTGTATTTAATAGTTAATATATTGTTATACTGTATCAGGTATATAGGCCAAAACGAGGTCTTTTGGTCAGGGCAACAAAAGGTGGTATTCATGGGGAAAATTGGGTTAAAATGTTCCTTTTTAAAAAAAAAAAAAAGAAAAAAGACAAAAAATGAGTGTAAATCTTTACAAATGACAAAAACAAATGTGTCCTATTAAAAGCTTTTGAAATGAAAACAACTGTGTGCTTCCCTTCCTTGTTGTTGCTGATGATAATCTGTATCACTCGGAGCGGTCAAATCTTTGGTCATGATTTAATTGTGAGCAGTTGGGGTAGGCAATTGTACAAATTTTATCTGTCCCTGAAAACGTGTAGCTGCAAAGAGGAGGATGCTGTGCTCTTCCACACACTCACAGCTTCAGGATTTCCATCCTGAAGTACAGCAGCCTCTTCTCCATCACTTCTGCAGTCCTTTAGCTCCTTGCAAAGCTAAAATGGGGGTGGGGGTGGTACTGCCCGAGGAGCTGCGGGGCAGCGAGGGCTCAGCCTCCAGAGGCTGCTTAGGTACCAACAGAAACGTTTGAACCTAAACTCTTCAGGGGTCTTTAGTGAATGAGTTCTTTAGACTCCAGAGGTGAGCTCTGTAATGCATCTGTGTTGTCCGGGCTGCGGGGCCAACTCCACCAGACTGGAACCATTGACATGCTTTCCTACCCCTCTGAGGCTGGAGGATCCACAAGGCACTAAGGTAAGTTGGGCTGAGCTATTCACAGGTTCAAGCACTTCACACCTCTCTGCACACAGGTGAGGTTAGCCCAGTGGTAGTTCCTTATAAGGAACATCAAATCCCCTTACTTCTAGTGCTGGGTTTCACAGGAGCTTGGCTTTCTGCTCTGGTTTGTGAGTGTTCCTGGATGAAGCTCTTTCACTGAGTTTTTCTTGTGCTTTTTAGAAGACTTCCACCCAGGCTGGCTGCTCATCAACATTCTCTCAACCCAACACAGCCTGGGCATGGTGCTTGGTTATTTGGTTTGGTAGGTAATTTGGATGCTACATGAAACCAGGTTGCTTTCTATGTAACAGGAGCTGCATCTAGGAAAGTAGCCCTTAAATTCCATTTTTTTCTGGCTTAGCTGGGATGGTTCAGTCAGCTTGGCTTACTGTCCTGCTTCTGGAGAGTGGTGTCCCCTTGGAAAAGATGTGTGCACAGCACATCCCACAGCTGGAGCTCTGCAGGACCCTGCAAGCAGCTGCATGAGCAAAAGGAAAGGCCTATTTGTGCCTTCTGCATTTCAGGTTTTCCAGAGATATAAACTGAAACACACCAACAAGTCTTAGATGTGACCCACGCTAGAATCCCCTTTAAAAAGTAAGGTAGAAACAAACAATTTAAAGAAATGTGCTTGATGGTCTTTATAGCCACCGAGTTAAGGACCAGCTGTGATCGCCTACTAGGGGTTGAGCATCTCGCAGATTAAAGGGTTAAGGCCATTAAAGTTTTGCAGGGACAGAGGCCTGAACTGACTTGCCTAGAGGTGGTCAAGGGCCGGCAGCCCCCGGCCAGGGCTGCCCGGTGCGCAGCGTTCTGCTACCATCTAGTGGGCTCGGGGCGAGGAGCGGGGCTGGGGAGCTGGCCCCCCGGGCACCGGGGCTGTGACACTGCGGGCACCGGGGAACGGGTAAGAAGGACCCTGCGGGACGGTTCTCCCAGCCGTGTAGCGCTTTCTTTCCTTCTAGCTCGGTGTTGGCAGGCACAGTGCGCTATTGAGGGGAGGGGGAAGGAAAGAAAAAAGATTTCTACTTGTGTGGAGATTGTCAGCCACTGAATTGATAAAAATCCCTTCCTACAGTAGGAGGAGAGGAAGGGTCTTTTCCAGGGTTCAGGAGCACCATGCCAGCCAGCCAGTGAAGCCCCACAGCACAGACACACATTGCTTGGTGGCTGCAGGAGCCGCTCGAAACCAGGCTGTAGATCCTCTGCCCAGCAGCTTGGCGTGGGCTTCTGCGAAGCAATGGCAGACAACAGCCCCTCTAGGGACAGTCCTGGGGCTCTCTAGCATCTCAGAGGCTGTGGAATCACCTGAGATCATAGAATCATAGAATGCTTTGGGTGGGGGGGGGACCTTTCAAGGTCATCTAGTCCAACCCCCATGCAAGGAGTAGGGACATCTGCAACTAGAGCAGGTTGCTCAGAGCCCTGTCCAACTTGGTCTGGAATGTTGCCAGGGATGGGGCTTCTACCACCTCTCTGGGCCAGTGCTTCAGCACCCTCATTGTAAAATGAGAGGTTTGTTTGTCCCTGCACATGCTTACAGCTCCTGTCAGGCAGATGTAAACCTAGAGCCCAGCACACTGTCCTCCCTGTGCGTGCTGGTCCCGTGTGGGCTGTGCACTCACACAGCAGCTGTGATAGATCCACGGTCTGTGAGCTTCCATGGGCTGTTTAACCTCTGCTTGGCCCAGCATGGGAGGAGGATAATCAGACAGGCCTTGTGCCCTCTTATGTCTTGCGCTGAGGTGCTCAGAGGTTCAGTGTTAGCTCGGGCGCAGGCTGAGTGCTTGTCACTAGATGGCAATGCCATGAAGTGCTTTAGCTGGGATATTTGTGGGTATTAGTTCAGGCTGCACCTGAGGTCCCCTGTAACGTCCTGTTTCTGTTTGGTTTGGCGTGGTCTTCAGCATCCTCAGCAAAAGCCATTTCCTCACTGGCATTTCTGCATTTGAGGGTGATTGGACTTCAAGGTGGTTTTTACATGTATCGAATGCTTTGGATATGTTTACAACACACTATATAATCCTGCAAGACCCTCTGGCATTTTCGATTATTGCTTGAGTCACTGGATGCTATAATTGGCAAGCTTTCAAAGATCCTGAATAGATTATCGTTCCATATCTATTTAATACTCTAAATAATGCAACCAAAGACCCCTGCAGCTCCAGCTGGGAAATGAAAAGGATGGTTGAACCACGTAATTACTTATTGTGCGAACAACTATTTTACAGAAACAGTAGAATACAGCTGCTCTAGGGAAAGTCAGGAAGAAGTTAATACTTCATCCTGCGAGGAAAAAATACTGCTGTGGACAGCATGTGCTGTGCTGACACCTGTGAAGGCAGAGCAGAAATGCTCTGCCAAGTGCCACCAGCTCAGCGTGGCCAAGGGCTGGTGACAACTCCGTGTTCATTCAAACAAAGCAGGACCTGATGTTTGGATTCCTGCAACCGCTGTGAATTTCGAGTGCCTGTTTTGGAGTGAAATTGTGAATGGCTGCAAACCATTAAAATCAGGAGGAGTTTGTGGAGTGGCTGAGTTGGTAGGGGGAGAGGATAAGCTGAGGCTATTGTGTCAGAGGCTGAAGTAGGATAGGTTGGCTCTTATCTCCAGAAGGCCCCAGTGCCACGTGCTGCTTATCTGTGGCTGTTTATCCACCCCTCTAAGCTCCTATCTGCAGCCCAACACACCCACAAGCTGGGGTGTGTTACACCTGCCGTGGCTTCCATCAACATCTGTGGGCACTTGAGAGCAGGTTTGTGGAATTATCCAGCAGGTGAGAGAGAGACACCCACTGCATTCAGAGTTTGGCTGCTCATGGCTGGAGCAGCTTCAGGATCACTTTGGAGTGAACTAGGCAGTGCTCAGCATGTCTATATTCTCTTCCTGCTCATCACTCTTAGTATGAAAAGCAGGGGCACTCATTTAACAGGGGAAGATGGTATTACACATGTTGTCCTGGAGGAATCATATGGACACCATTTTCTCCTTCTACACAGCCTTGATGCACGGGGTGTACCCCACCACACCCCACTCGGAACAGAATGACTACATTGCAGCTTCAGGCCGAATTCAGTGTGCTCCCAATCAGCCAGCTGCCACCTCTGCTCTTCCAGATGGGAGAATCTTGCCTTTCCCTCCTTGCCTACAAAGCCACGTAGCTGATACACGTCCAAAAGCAGAGCTGTGAGTTAAAACTGGGGCTGCACATTCCCAGCCCACTCCATCATCTGTTTTATCATGGGACTCCTAAACTGCTCATTGTGCTTTCCAGAAATGTTGAAATTAAAATAAAATCCTTTCCTGCAGAAGAGAGGCACACTGTGTGCAACACCAGTGCCCGATTGAGGAGAAACTCCCAGTCTGCTGCTCTACTTGTGCAGTGACTTGAAGCAGAGCTTGTTACAGGTCCACATCTTCCATGTGTTAAAACAAGGAGTCATCCCCTTTCTTATGCAGTAAATGTATAGGGCCTTGATGTAAACACTACTTTGGCAGCCTCTTTTCCTTGCCATCTGTAAAATATGACACTTCTGTGGGTCTTGGAAAGGAAGCTGAGCCTCTGCTGTTCCAAGTAGAGAAAGAAGGTGATATTTATAGTCAACTAACACTAAAACTGTGACTTCCAGAGCTGCACATGCTCAAGCCCTCCCCAACCCTCAACACTAAATGTCCTTCTTTATACAGATTTCTTCAGGAGTTGGTCACACTTCATTTTGCTTTTAGTGCTTTGCAAATCAGCATGAGGTGCAGTATGGAGCCTCCCTCATAGCTGGCACTATGCTTACACAAACAGCTCCTCTCTCACGTTACCTCCTTGGCTGCCCCAGCCAATCGCTCTGGTTGATAACTAACCTTCTGCTGCAGGGCCCTGGGTGTGCCTCCTAGGCTCTTCGTGGTTGTGCTGACTTGACCTGCTCTATGTGTTAGCAGGTGAAAAGTGCTTTACTGTGCAGCTGGCATGGAAAAGAGGATGCAAATACATTACTGAGGATGCAAATACATTACTGAATGACCCAGAGGAGATCTTGCCACTCCCCAGAATAAATGTCTGCTGAGAAAAGGTGAGTTCATGACCTCCCTGACATCTGCACCAAAGGTGCCATTTCATTTTCCTGCATGGCCAACCTGCATTTGAGGGAAGATCACAGGAGTAATGACATGTTCTAGGTACCTCCATCTTCCCTCCCATCATCAAAAGGAAACAGGACCAAAGTGAGCTGCCTGAGATAGTGCTTCAGGCTCTGCTTTGCAGCAGGTTCAGCAGAATCCTTTACCATGGCCCTTCCCAGAGGCTTTTAAGCTTCCCCCCTCATCTTGTCTGTCTGAGACTTTAATATTTCCTTAATTCCTGCCTTTGATTTTCCCCTCTCTGCTAGTCTGTTTCGCCAGACAGCACCTGGAAGTCAGTAATTACACTGTAAAGTCCTTGGAAGGGTCTGCTTTAAGGTCTAGTCTGGCTGGCTGCCTGGTGGCCCTTCTCAAGCTCATGGGGGTCACGTGGGGCACCCCAGCTGTCACCCACACATCAGTACTGTCCCTGTTCAATGGCATGAACTGCTATGGAAGGCAGAAGCTGCCCACCATGAGTTAGGAACATGAAATTCCCTACTACAGGACCTTCCTCCACAGATATGGTGGAACAATTCCACTCAAGTGAGTAATTTAATCAGGGATTAATTCACACTGCACATGTCAACGGAACTGTGCAGTACACTGATAATTGAAACCGCTCCCCTCCTGTACACACAGCCTATGGCAGCTGTTCATGAGGTGCCTCTGTACCTGTGACATCTTATAATGTGAGGGCTGCTCTTAATTTAGGGCACGTTCTCAAACAGCACCAAGTTCTGCTTCCCAGTGCTAGAAACCCAGAGGTGTTGAGGGAGATCAAATTCTCAGCATTTTGGAGCAGTTGCTCACACAGGTTGTTGCAGGAGAGGAGGTTTAAAGAGCCTTAAAGGAGTAACTCCCAGCTGTTTTTGACTTTTCTTAACACTTTTATTGTGATGCAATTCCACTGAACAAAAGTTTTGATGTAAGACTTGCAAAGGCAGACCACAGATGTCCACAGAAGATCTTGTTCACCCAGTTGGCTGGGGCTCAAATAGTATTTCCTTGCGAGGGTTGTAATGTGAATGTGCCGATGAGCCTGGATCAGTCTGAGATTTCATATCCTGTAGGCAATCACCAGAGAACCTTATCTTGGGCAAGACTCCATCTTCTCCCACTAATAAGAACCGCGTTCCTTCAGCCAGGTCAGCAAATGTCTAACAACTTCTCAGCACCGTTCGTGGGAAGCACATGGCTTCCTTTGATAGTGGGTGGGTATCACCCGAGTGTCTTCTGTAGTCTTCATAAAAGATTAGCAGAATATTTTTTCTTTAGCGATGAAATATTTTGGGGATGTTTCTCATTTCTCTTTTCTGTTCCGGTGTGCATTTTTGGTAACACTCTTCTGTGTGATGGTCTCTCACTTTCCAGTGGAGAAGGAAACCCAAATTATTAAAATATTTAAGTAGAGTTGTGGCAGAAGAATGCTTTGCATGAGATGATGTTATTGAACCAGATGCTACAGCAAATGGGTGGACAAACAACAGGTGCTGGAAGGTCAATAATGCTATGGAAGTCTCGCCCAAGAGGAAAGCAAACAGTGCTTCTGTATCACGGGGAGGTGAAATCCAGATTGTGTCCAAGGTGCTACACTACGAAGTCTCTTAGTTACGCATATATGTGAAGTTTATTAACTGAAAGCTTTTGAAAATAGACCCGTGCCACTGGTTTAATCACATGTCTACAGTGGAAGCAATGAACATGAAGGAAGAAGCTGCAGAGGCATGGATAAGAGATGTGACTTTAAGTCCCACTAAGGCAACCACTCTCCACACAGCTCTAAAGGGGAGGTAACAAGTGTCTGCAGTTTGCTGACATAAGCCTGAGCCCTATGGATGGATGGACATGGTGCCCAAACCCAGCAGATGCCCCAGCTCTGTGCAGCCACCCTGGGTGACTGTCCCTCAGCCTGCCCTTTGCTTGCCACGTAAGAGCCACCAATCTTCCCCTCCAAGAGCTGGGGTCTGGTTGTTCCAGCAGGTCACACCGAACAGGTGGAAAAGTTTTCCTGGGAACTCGGTGTTCCAGAGAGGTCACCCTTGGAAAGCAAGAAGCCACATGCCGGCAGTAGCGCCCAGGCTTTTGGAGCCAGAGCAGGGCAGCCCCTGATCCTCCCGGCGACAGCAGCCGGGGCTGCTCGGCCTTCAAGGGGCCGCCACAGCGGAGCCGGGCTCGCCCTTGCCCTGCCCGTCCCGCCGGCTGAGGGGCGGCCCCGGACCTTCTGCCGGGTGCCTCCCGGTCCGAGGGGCCCACAGCGAAGCAACGCGGTCCCGGCCGGCGCCTCCCGGCCTGAGGGGGCGACGGCAGCGGGGCGGTG
>WUAM01000065.1:7073828-7098889 GCA_024336885.1 Actenoides hombroni | reverse complement strand
GGGGGTCCTGTTTTAGGCTTGCTGCTGCTCCGCGGAGTGGAGAAGTGCTCCCTGTTAAGTGCTTTGTAACTGCTCGGGAGCGATGTGTTCGTGGCAGCCCAGGCTGGCCACAAGCCTCAGAGGATCGCAGTGACTTCTGTTCGTATTTGGAGCCGTCGGCCTTTTGGGAAGGCTGATTACAGCAGGCGCTGGGGGTGCGCGCAGGAAAGTTCGGCCGTGGTGTCTGTGATGGTGAAGTGTGTAAGAGTCAGTTAGCGCTGGCTGCTGGCAGCGCTTGGTGCAGAGTCTGCCCAGCATACAGACAGCCGCTTCCCTCGGGGCTGTGTGGGCAAACCGTCTGAAGCGGTGGGGAGTGAGCGTGTAGGGTGGGCTGCCCTCCAATAATTCACTGGTTTTGCTTGTGCCTTTTTCTTGTATTGATTTCGCTCAAGGGAGTTTTTTTCCAGGAATGAAAAGGAATGTCTGAGGAGGAGCCGCTGCTAGAAAGCTATTAAATGACAACGAGCAGTTAGCTAGGAGGACTTAATACTGAGCTTCATCTTTAGGTAACTGATTATCTTTCAAAAACTCTCTCAGCATTACTTTCTAAAAGAGGACTTGGGCTCCTGAGCCTCTTGCTTACATGTCTTTGTTCGGTTTCAGACTTCCATTTCCAGGCGCTCCGCGTGCTCGCTGCTACAACAGTTGGCAGATAAGCTTGCTCAAACAAGTATTTCACCTCTTATTTCTACTATAAACACTTAGAGAACAGGAACAAGCACAAACAGATCAACACCTCTCTCTAGTTTATTGACTGCCCTGAGAAGCGTGTCTTAGCTTCTCGGGAAAGGCTTGCAGTGCTGCTACTGTTTGTGGCCAAAGCTTGAGATAACAGGTTTTTTGATAGGTTAACATAAAATGTTCGGACAGTTTTGCTGGTTTTAAGTATGCAGTAAATGTATCATTCTGTACTTTATGCAGTACTGTTACACTCCAGCACAGCACCCTCTGCACTGCTGTGCCTGGTGTATTCTACACTTGAGCAGTGTCTCCTGGTTTTAATATGACCAAGGCTTTTCAAAACTAGATTTACAGAAAGTAGTGTAAAGGTAATCTGGGGAAGATATTTTAATTAATAAACATTTATTTACAGCATAAATGGTGAGGAGATCTAAATGTATTTAACCAAGCATAAATAATGATTTAAAAAATATACCTTCAGCCTTGCTCGAAGGAATAGGTAAAATGTGATTAGCACTAGTTGGTCTGAAACATGGTAGTTTGGATGGGCAGAGGAATGCATTTTCTGTCTGAGTCCATGTGTTACAAGGCTCTCCAGAAACTTCTTTTTTTGTGTAATCATCACATACCTATACCTCAACATAATATATTACTAGAGAACAAAAGGAGACTGATTGAAAAGAGAAGAGCAGTCTTCCTTAAGCAAACGGGCAAACTACTTAATAAATGTAGACCTGTTCTGTGTCTTTGGAATGATCCATAGATTTAGAGTCACACCAACCTTCCATCTGTTTGTTTTAAAAAATGGTACTCAGTAACTGTGTGAGATGTAGCACATGACCTCGTGACCACCAGACCGGACTCGGTGACCGAGAGTCTTACCCTCTATTTTCGGTAGCCAATGATATTCTCTGAACTGATTTTGTGAGAGATTTCAAGTAATGACCACATAGCTGAGAGTCACCTTGAAGTGATTTGCTGTGTGAATATGCTGTTCCATAAGAAAGCGCAGGTAGAGGCTTCTTTTTGAAGTATGCCCACAAACGTTGGGTTTTCTGGCGCTGCTGTACACTTGAAGAAGGGGGAACAAGGTGAAAGGCGGTTACTGGCCTGTGCACACAAACTAATGGTGTGCAGCCTTGCTGTGCAGAAGGAATATTAACATTCACTGTTTCCTAGCTGGTGAACTTGGACTCTTCCCCCATGTTTTGTCAAAGTCAATCTAGATATTTTGGGAAGCTGAATGACATGCTGGTGTCAGTTTTAAAACTGTTTAGAGCGAAAGGAAACATGCTGCTCCAATTTAAACAGCTCTTTGTTTTGGAGTTTAAACCAACTACAATACTTTTCTGTTAAAAGGAGTCAGAATCAAAACAAAACAGTTTGGAATTAGCTCATGAAAATGCTTGCATTGAAATATATCAGCTTTAACAGATGATTGAGTTATCTTGGAGTTTCTCAGCTTATCGAAAGTGTTAAGGTTTCAACTCTTCACCCTGATGCAGGGTGGGGAATTTTGCTGGAAATATCAGCAGGTTGGGTTTTTTTGTGTTTGTGCAGAGGCAAAATAATTTCCTGTTCAACCCATTTTAGAAATAAGGAATTAAAGGAAATGCTGTAGGTCACATTAGCAATCTATAAAAGCTTCTGGCTTCCAGCTACTGCTTTACATGTTGAACATGGAATCAGCAAATTGCTAATACAAATACAGGGTATTTTATATGTAAAAAGAGGATCAGCCAGAACATTATTTTTTCAAAATGCAGTAGGAACAATCTCTTTATCTGAACACTTAAAAACATGCTGTCTGCTTCACTTAATTTGAAGGTAATTGGTACTATCTCCTAGCAGCGTTCCCACGCTCAGTGTCTTTTGGGAGATGAATGTGATAGCGCGTACCCACATGGGTCAGGCCTTAGGTGTGTTATTTACTATTGCCCATAATTACCTCCTATTTACTGTGTGCTAGTAAGTGTGCTAGATAGATGTGCCAATTACCGTGACCCACAATCTCTGTACTTGGGAAGGAGATACTGGTGAATTATCACTTATTTGTCACTTACGTCCTCCACCGCAGTAAAACAGGAGCGGTTCCTCCCAGAGGAGAGCAAAGTGATCTCCAAGGGAGGGTTTGCTGTGAAAGTGCTTTGACCGAGTGACTAAACAACACGAGCTTAGAAAACCAAATTCTGTTCCAGTGTAAAGACACGTTGCCTCTCTGCAGCACAGACTCTCTGGGAGAGCAGTGGCACTAAGGCTGCTGTGAGGATAGAGCATTAAGTGCTCTGAAGTACTTGGGTGCTGTTGGGATGATGGTTCATACAAACACCGTGGCCTACAGACAAACTAAATGTCTGGGATTAAGCAGCAGTATCTGGTTTTGTTGTTGGTTTGTTGTTTTTTTTTTAACAGCATAAATAGGAAATGGGAGGACAAGTGATAGTGCACTTCAAAGGGGAGACCACAACTTCTATTCAGAGATCCAGTCATGTTCTTTTTGATCCTGCTTAGCTGACAGAGCTCCATTTCCTTGCCTGCCCTGTGTCTTGGTATCCTGACTGATGTGTCTTTTTTTTTCCCCTGTCCCACATGGAGTGCTGGCTCCTTCTTCATCTAGAGACTCTTGAGTAATTCAACAGGAAGTTGCAGCAACCCTCAAAAGTAAACAAAACCTCAGCCTTGCCTTTGAGATAGTCTCATACAAACACCTTTAACCTTTAGGTTTGTGGATATTCCTTTGCCTTGAGTCATTCTCTGAAATCTTGGTAGATTTGGGTTAAAAGTCATGCTGCTATCTGGCAATGCAAGTTCCTGTTCTGTTGGCTCAAAATGTCACCAGTGTTACCTCAGCATAATTTCCCCTTTTGCTTCGTCATGTATCATGCTTAAACTTTTTGTAGTTCAGGATGACTTAGGGTAGCTGTAGTAAGGAAATAATGTGTCTTTCAAGCAAGATGACAAACAATGTATTTTTTGTAACATGTATGCAGGTTTATTTAAAAAACCACATAACTTCTGTGATTTGGCCCTAAATTAATAATAAAACATCGAGTTTCACTTATTCCATTAAATTCTCAACTAAATTAGTTCCAGCAGAGGAAGAGTGAAGCAAAAGTTCATTGCAAAGGAGGGATTCTGCAGTATGATGGTGTGCTCCAGACTGACTGTTCTTTTTATATCAGCTTCCTCTTCTGCCACACATGAGAAGCACAGAATGTTCAGTGCTTATAGATATTATGTGGAGATTTGTATCACGTTTAAATCTTTGTTAGCTGCATCCAAATTCAGGTAACAGAGTCCCACTTCTATAAATCTCTTCCCAAAAGATCGTGTCAGGTATCTGTTCTTTCTCATGTTAGGTAGGAGATCAAAGTAAGTAACTTTAATGATCTCTTCAGATATCAGATCTGTGGAATTATGCCCTTTCAAAAGGGTAGCTGTGTTGAAAACATCCTGAACTAGAAAGCAGTTAAGTACTCAAGCTCAAATCCTCCCAAGATTTTAAGATTCTTGATTTGAGTTGGATCAAAGCTGATGCTAAAGGATTTGGGCCTCAGATTCTCAATGTCAAGAGCAGCATAAATATTTATCATTAGATTTGGAGTATTATCCGAGACCTATTACCATTCATCTGTGTATAAATGGCATAGCAGACTGTATTTCAATCTGGGAAAGACAAAGTCTGGATTTGAGAGTTGTGAGCAAAACTTTATAGCAGTGAAGGCTGCCAATATCGAGGATCCGTGGAGTCCTTTGATGTCAGTGTCAATTAATGAAGCTCATGCAAATAACATTCATTTCAGTAACATATGTGAATGGGATTGTTCATGTTTTTCAAGGAAAGCAGTCAGTGCCATTCCCCTCCAAGCAGCACACTGGTGGGTCAAACAAACAGTCCAGTCCTCATCTCAGGAGAATAGGGGCAGCTGAGCAAATTCTTACCACCAAGATCTGGCCAGCATGGTTGAGGCCCCGCTGGAATTCCCGGTTGCAATTCTGGAAAACACTCAAGGGGAGAAAAATCTGTTTTATTTACACAAGTGCACTGTGGCTTTGTGGGAGATGGTTCAAAAAGATCTTCTGGACACAAAAACCTGCTTTTCCCTCTCTTCCTTGTGTTTTCTGGGGGTGGGACAGTAAAACTTGAGGGTGCTAGGAGAAGGGGCAGATGATGGGGCGGCAAGGTCCCACCTTGTTTTAACAGATGAGCCCCATGGGAAGATAAATTTTCTCTGCAGCTAAACTCAAGGTCATATATGTTCTTCAGCTTTCAGCACAACTGTTCTTTGCTGGTCACAGCTCTGGCCATTTTAGCTGAAGTGACATAGCTGGCAGGTGTAGTGTCTGGGACTTAGGAATACTGTAAAGTTTGCCTCCTGGAAAGAAATGTCAAGCAAAATCTGAGTCACGTGGGGAGCTCCTTAAAACGGAGCTTACCTTAATTGCTACAGTTGAGAATATAAAGCATTTTGAGATGGGCCTAGCCTACCTGGTAGTCAAATTGCTATGCCACTGGAGATATAATGCTTTCCTTTCTACATCTGTAAATTTGTAATGTATTAAAATGAAGAGCCTATTACTGTTTAAAAATTAATTTTACAAAAATTCCTTTGAGAAACCTATTAAATGGGATCTTTGATTTTTCCAGTAAGCTAATGGTCCATTTGTCTCCTGATACTACGATGGGCCGCTCTCCAGTGGCACGGGATTTGGCTGAGCTGGAGGAGAGGAGAGCAGAGCGGCAAGCAGCCAGAGATCTTCCCAGCAAGGCCTTCAGGCTCCTGTACAACCAACAGCCTTGATTCCACGCTGGGCCCGTGTGAGCTGGCACCTTGTCCCTGCTCTAATCTCCTGGCAGTGTGAGAGGTGAAGTCCATGTATTAGATCGTTTACAGTAGTGTCACGTGCCCGTGTCGTAAAGCTTTGAACTAGAACAGAGTAAGAAATGAAGGAGGGAGAGGAAAAAACCTATTTCACGGGAGTTGTTTCAAATGTCAAAGTCATTTAGTTTCAGAAGTAATAGTTTCTTTTTTTTTCTTTCTTTCTGAAACTTTCTGAAAATACATTTGACACTTGTGCAACCTAAAAAAACAAAACAAATTTTTTCTTCTAATTTCTTCCTTTGCTATCTCTCCTTCCCCCCAAGTTGAGTGACCTGTCTTCTAGAATCTCCCCCACCTCTTACAGGTGCAGTGTCTTTTCTTTCATTTCCCTTTGTTGTTAGGTACATTTGGAAACATGGAAAAATAAACAGGAAAAAATCTCCATGTTCTGGGTATCATCTTTCTGTTACAATAGGGGGAGGTGAGAACAGGCAAAGTGGAACAAAAAGCAGTAAAAAAAAATTGTGTTTTTATGGTTTT
The DNA here is from genome assembly GCA_024336885.1 of Actenoides hombroni. Lineage (NCBI taxonomy): Eukaryota > Metazoa > Chordata > Aves > Coraciiformes > Alcedinidae > Actenoides > Actenoides hombroni. The sequence continues at coordinate 7,092,806 of WUAM01000065.1, read as the reverse complement.
TGTCTCCTCTGAAAGAGTAGGATATATCTTCTGGGGGAGTTTGCTACTGGAAGGTCTATCAGACCTTGTACGGATCGTGTTAAACATGGTTCGTTTAGAAATCGTGAGTTTCTGAGTGTTTGAAAAAATCAAGTTTTAAGCTTTATGTTTACATTACTTGGTTGATGTTGGAGAGAAGCTGTGCATGGATTGGTTTGGAGCAAGAGAGCGTACCAGGGCAGTTCTGCCTTTGCTCTCATTTCTCTGGTTAACATATTCCTTTTCCATAGCCACTTGATGCCCTCTTTTATTTATCTCTGAATTTTTTGGCTTCACAACACGGAAGTCCAGCCTTTGCTTTACAAAGAAAAGAGAGTGGAGCTGGCAGGGCAGGGGGAGGCATTTCCCACTGATGCTGCCTGTAGTCGTGCTTTGCAAGCCCTTTTTCTCTCCGAAACTACTGCCATGGTTTAGGGCCAGAGTGTGGATTTCACTTTTCTGAATAAAAGCAGCTGAAATAAACAGGTCTCCAGACTGAGGGATGGGAACGGTCTGTGCAAATTAACTCCGGGAGTATAGCTGGAGTGTGCTGCTCCTCTGGGGTAGGTGATCCTAGGTCAGTTCTGTGAGTGGTAAACCAGGCTTAATCTTGGTGGTAAAGCTCATTAGCACCCAGAGCCTCTCCTTGCCCTCTGGCCTGCTGCTGCCTTTGGCTTGGTGCTCCCCTAATGAGTGTCCCTGCAGCTGAAGAGCGTGACCAACCTTGGGCCCATCATCTTTGTGTCCGGCCCCCCCAAACTCCCACGCTGCTGTCACGTTACAGCCTTCACCAGGCACTAAAACCTCATTATCGCTGCAGTCGGTTTGGCGGTTCCAGCTCCCGCTGGGCAGGCCAAGTGTCAGAGCAACACTGCTGACAATTTTTTTGGTGACAGTCCCTTTTATTAGTATTGTACAGCAGCCCAACTGGATGAGGCAGCTTAAAACAGAGAAGTCAGGGTGGGAAAGGGAGAGAATAAAGCAGGGACTGTCTCGTTTGCAGCTGTTTCAGCCGTCCCTACCTCCTCTTCATTGAGCTGCATTCATTAAGATCTCTGAAGTAATCCCGGTTCCTTTCAGCTGGAAGGAGATGGGATGGCTCAAATGAAGGATATTCCCTCACACCCATCGTCATCTTGGGTTGAAACAGGACAGTCTGCTCCTTTGTTTGTACTTGCACAAGGCCATAGGAGGGGCCTTTGATGATGCAATTAACAGTTGGGGACTTTCTTCTGAAGAAATGATCCTGTTCCCTTTGCCTCTCACGAGCATTATTACCTGGATGGTTGCACTGTGCCCTCCCCTCTGCAAGTCAATAAATGTCTCTCTCCAAGCAAGAAGACTGACTGCTACTAACATAGTTGAAGTAGATGGATTTTACTTTTATCTCAGGTGTGTGTTGTCTTAGATGCATATACTTATTGTGGTCAGCTTCACTTGACTGTCTCTCTTAAGCTACAGATGCTTTTCTGAAAGCCCCATTTCCCAGGCTCACATAATTTTGGCAGATGAACATACTTTTTTTTTCATGCTGCCTCATTTTTGTTCGTGACCGCAGAAAAGTTCTGAACTTCTAACCTTACAACTCAAAAACTAAAAGGAAAAGAAAGAGAGATGTAGTGTTTTGTATAATTTCTGTCACTAAGCCCATACCTTGATTTTTGGGTATCTGGTCCACACAGCTCAAGGATAAACCTGTGAGGAGTTACTCCACAACCATAAACTAGCTCATACAGGCTATGAACTTGTGTCAGGTCTATCTGATCCATTAAAATAAGCCACTAAAGGCCCTTTTACTGCTGGAAAAGAAAGTTGAGCATCCTTCACGTTGTCCTTTGCTGATGTGGAGGACTGTTGCAGTGTGCTTTGTAAACGGAAAAATATTGTTTCTGGTTATTAACTGTGGTGTTCATGCCGTGCTATAAATGCTTATGTCCTCTCAACCCCACCTTTTCTCCCAGCAGCTTGCCGTGGTGTTGCAGTGGAGAATGTCATTATCTCTTGCCCTTCAAAGGGCAGGTGACAGGTTGTTCGTGTAATCGTGTGAAGGAATTTTGTTGTGCAGCCCCTGTGGATTAATGAAGCATGTTACTCCTTCTGTGTGCAAGGGTGAAATCGTTCCTTTGGAAAGGCAAGTGGATGATCTGGTTCTGAAAAGGCCATTTGAAACTGGCAGCGTTCTGAAGGTCTGAAGCAGAGTGCTTTTTTGTCTTTGTGTTCTTAAAATGATTGTTGGAATTTGCCCCAAAGAACAGCGACGAAGCAGAGAAGATGGACAACAGATAGATGGAGAGGTTGAGATGAAGCCTGTGCTCTAGCTCAGGCTGAGCCCTGATAGTTTTTGGTGTTGTGGTTCAGAGCCCCTGCAGAGCTGTCCTCATTCTTGGGAGGAGGCAGTGTGGCAAAGCTAAGAGAAAAACATCCTTTTTTTCATTCTTCTTTTTTTTCTTGCCAGGCTATGCAAGTAAAACACACTGGTGGGGGATTTACCACATCTAGGGGCAAAAGAAAGATCCTCCTCTGCATTTAAGTTTTCACTAACAATTTCTTCTACAAGAGATACCATTTCCATGTTTGTTTACTCTGCAGGGAAGCATTGTTACTTCCAGTCACTCACTTCCCTATCTTTTACTCTTCACACGTACCTTCCCTGTCACCTTTCCAATTTGTTTTTTTTAATCTTAAATAATGTGCCAACTGCTGATAACTGACATAGGTGTTAACCTTGGGTAGAGTGTGAATGATGTCAGCACAGTGGCCTTCACCTTCCCAGCAGATAAAGAATGAATTTGTGCTTCCTGTGCTTTTCCCCATTCTTTTTGCATTGTAGAAATGTGTTAATTTATCCCTTCAGTGAAGGTAACTGCTGGAGACTGCAAAAGATACTGTGAGGCTTCCCTAAGGTCTGGAAGCTTTCTGCTGCTGGCCCTTCGAGCTGCATTACTGAAACATCAGCTGTACCCCGAGGAAAGCCAATGGGAGGCACTTTGATTTTAAACTTCTGTAGGGGAGTAGGAGTGGATTTAGACTTAAACCCAAGCCCAGAATCCCAGCTGGTCTTTCTCAGCAGGCTCTATTAACATCATCCTTGGTGTCTGGTAAAGGGCTAGACAGGAATTCCCCTGTTCCTGTTTTTCAGACTGGCTTTAGGCTTTCTGTTTGTTCCCCCTTTTCTTTGAAAGCTGTAAGGGATGGTGTGCAAGAAACCCAAGATAGGTTTCATTGAACTTTTGTTTCCTTTAAAGGCTTTATCAATTTTAAGGATGGCCTTTCCAATAGCGTGTTCTTTTCCAGTGAGAAAATGTCATAGAAAGCACTAAGTATTAGAGCAGATTTAATGTTGCTCAGAGCTTCCCCTGCTGAATACCTTCCCTTAAATGAAGATCATGTATTTAAAACTGCACATCTAAATGTAAGTCCTGCTGCACAGATGGCCCTTAATATGAGGGTTGCGTTTACCCAAAGACTGTGACTGGAGTGACGGGTATGATTGAAAGCTGCTGCAAGGGACAATGTCAATATTCTTTAACTGATCAACAGAGAGCTCCACTAATTTGGACATTTTAGACTCCAGGGGACCCCTTGTCTGCTGTGAAGCTGTAACAAGTATCACTAATCTCTTTTCCCATGGATGTTGGTGTTGCGTTTATTATTACAGGATTAAGTAAATTGTGTGGCCAGGGTGTTGGGTACAGTGGGCTGGTATTTCTGCAGTGCTGTATCTTCCCAGCAGAGCCCCAGCCTGATCCATGATGCTGCATCCAAGGAAGGGCTGCTACTTACAGCTGCCACAGAGCTTTTGGCAGTCTGGAGGAGCCACAGAGCGCAGTGGAGACTGGATTTGGAAGAGATCACAGGTTACCGCTCTTAACGCTTGTGGGCGAGCAAGCTGACAGCAGTCTTAGCTGTGAGGGACACGCTGGCTGTTACAGTTTCCCTGGGATGAGTTTCTTGGAGAAAGTGGTGTTTCCCAACGTATGCTGTGGAGTATTTTCCCTCGTGAAATGCCTGTTGATGGGTCACCCCAGCGCTGGGTCACTGAGCTTCCTGTAGAGTGTTTTTAGTGGGCTTCCATTGAAGGGGACCCTGAGACAGAGCTGTGATGCATAGAGGAAGGCAAGTGGCTCTCAGGACAGCACAGAGCTATGAGCCAAGGAACCTGAGCACTATCTGTCAGCTTATTAGACCTCTTTCAGTATCCCAAGGTGGGTATTTTCCATCTTCAGTCAGAAGGGGACACAAGAAGCATTTAAACCTGCTCTGCTTACCAGGTCAGAGTTCAGAATATGGAAAGGCAAAGCCAGATTAAAGGAGGAGCCTTAAAGATAGGAGCCAAGGAGCTGGTGTGTCCCTCCAGCCATTGGTTCTTGTGTTTGTTCGTGAGGGTTGAGTTCTGTACCTCTGCTGCTGAATTGAAGGGTATTTAGCAATATTTAACAGCTGGCTCAGTCACGATAGATTGTATTGAGATTTAATGTCCTGTTCGGATTCAAAGTGAGTTGTTTAGGGTTGGAGGGGATGTTGGAATATATGCTGTCAGTGTGGTGATTTATAAAGCCACAAAGTGGAACTGCCAGCTCCATGGAAACAGATACAGCTTGGCAAGAAGTTCAACTTTCAGATCCCCAGATTTAGAAGCAATAATAATAATTCGTATCAGAGTCCCTGCTACATGGCACGTGGCATAGCAGCATTAGTCCACTGTGGTCCGGTCTTGGGGAGAGCAAGTAATTTGCATGGAGTTAAACTATTTAAGTGTTTTAGGTACCGTGGAACCCCTCTCATTCCATTCAAGAATGGAAAGAGTCTGCTTTCAGAAAGCACCAGTTTGTTGAAAGGGAAACTTTTTGCAGAAACAGATCTGTTCTGGGAAAGCTTTTTTCTCTGGTCCAGGATGGAATTAGACCTGTGAAAACATTCCCAAGATAGCCAGTAGTCAGGTCTGTCACCTTGGACATAGGTTTCTCCTTCAGCCTACGTCCCTGTTTCCCGTGTGCCATGGAAGTAGTAGGCTCTTATTGGTTGCTGCTTCTTGTACTTTCACATCATTTTGGAAAGGTTCCACTTTTATTCTCAGGCATAATTCAACCGAACCTCAAAGTCTCCTGTGTTTCTTTAGGACAGAATTTTTGTTTTCTGGCCAGCTGTCTTTATGCGTTCAGAAATGCAAGTCCTTTGCCTTGTTTAAATAAGAGTTAATGAAAACCTTTAAATGGCTTGGCAGCCATACAGTCTGTGTCTTGGATACAATAGTCAGCTTGTGTTCAGTCCAAAGTTAATGGACATCTGGGGCAGTTTCTAGGTGGCTGTCAGACAGAAAGCCATTTCTGGACATTTTGGTTTTAGAGGAAAGGTTTAAATTAAGAGTGCTGCTTATTTTCCCCCCTCAATAACTCTACCCTTAAACAGAATCTTTGTCTTATTTTGTGGCCAGTTACTGCCATTCTTCCTCTGCTTTCCTTTTTCCAGTTGTTTTTTTTCCCCATCAAGCAAAAGGAGCACAATTGCAAACATGCTCAAGACATTGTTAAACCACATGCAATTTAAAGAGGAAATTAGTATTTTGTTGAATAAATGGTAGCAGATAAGCTCCTGCTTTGGAACTAAGAAGCTCTTCAGTTCCAAACTCCTAGAGGGCATCTCCTGCCCCAGGCAGGGTGGCTGCTAGGAGAGCTTATCATGTTAGAGATGCTGAAATGTTTTGATGATGAGCCAAACATGGGTGCTCTTTCAATGTTATCTTCCTTTATGATGTCAGAGACCTGCGTCCTGGAGGAGAACACAGAAATAGTTTGAGTGTGAGGCTGGAGTTTGGTTTGGTTTTGATCTTGTACTTGGATTGTAGTGTAATTGCCCCTGCGGTGTTGTTTCGTGGCTGAAGGTTTCCCTAGGTCTGGACAAACCTGTCTGGGTAAATGGGAATGGTTTGATTCCCCTGGCCCACGCTGGGTGCTTGCATGCCTCCAAAGGAGCTGTTGCTCTGCTGGAGAGTCACCAGCTCTGTGGCTTTAAGGGGCACAGTTCAGATGCACAGCTAATGGATTTGTACCAGCCTTCACCACTGGCAGGGGTTTCAGTGGTGTCAGAGCTGAAGTACGGAGGGACAAACTTGTCACAGTTCAGTCAAACCATCCTGCAACCTGCCAAGGCTTTCTAGTTTCGTTACACTTAGGAGCTCTTTCAGATGTATGTGCACTGATGCCGTGATGCATGGCCCTTCTGACTTATCATCACCCAGAGCAGAAGGTTGTCAGCAGGCTGTGCCTCTTCAGCTCTCTTAAAATCAGCATTCGGTCTCTTTTGTATTGATAACAGAAGCAGAGCTGAAAATGCTGCTGAAGAATTCCCATCTAGACTAGTCAGTCATTCATTTATAAGGGATGGGGACACGCGGCTCGACTTAACTGAAACATCCTTTTACTGAGAGCTCATACCCAAAAATAATTAGGTACAAGTAAATTATTCTGCTGCAGAGATAAGGCACATTTGAACCACAGGTATCTTAGTTTTATCGTCTGCTTGTTAACGATAGCGCAACAAAGTCATTTGACATTTCCTGCAAATGAGTGTTTATCGACCACATTGAAGATGACACATCAGATGGCAAAATGCAAGTGGTGAATTTCCAGTAGGTTTGACTGAAACCGAATTCCCCTCAGCTGCACTGAAATGTCTGCTGTAGTTTGGACTTGTGTAACTGTGTGTTTGCATGCGGTGCATTCCAGTCCTTCGTTTGCCTGGGTGAATTGTGGTAGCCAAGGTCACAGATGGAAAGCATTGCTTGCAACGTTCACAAGAAAGCCCATATTCCTACCTGCCTGTACAATATATTCCTTTTACCTTTGTTTACAATAGGCAGGTAATTATAGTTGGAGGCATATGAGTAAGAAGGACAATATTTTAGTTGTAAATGAAGGGGGTTTTCCCAGGTCAGCATACGGTTCATCTAAATCTGATAATTTTCTCCAGTGCTGGATGCTCTTGCTGGATGAGTTCTCAAGTCAAGGACTTTGCCTCAAGAGCTTTGTTTAGCAGTTGCACTCCAGGCTGGGAATGCCTAAGAGGTGCTGTGGTATCAGCACCTCTAACTAGGCGTTAGCAAAGACAGAAACACAAGGGGTTTGTCTGCCACAAGATGTATGTCCAGCTTTGAGATACAGACGGGCAGAAGACTTTCTAGATTTTGCTCAATCCTTAAAACTGTACTTAGCCCTTTTACTATAGCAGATTAACCACAAGTATCTGGGATAGGTATTTTTGGAAAGCTTTTACTGAGGCCATTTGCTGACTCCAGCAGAATTTGGATACAACTTCTTCAAGCAGATGTTCCAATTGGCAGCGCTTCTGCCTCGCTATTAATAAATCTCATCTCTTTTCCAGGATTCAAACCTTTCGATACACACCGATAATCCAGACCTGACACCGTGTTTCCAGAACACCATCCTAGCATGGATCCCCAGCGTTTATCTGTGGAGTGCATTACCCTTTTATCTTTACTACCTAAAGCACAACAAAAGAGGGTACATTGTGCTTTCTGTGCTGAGCAGGTTCAAGACGGTAAGATCTCTCCGTGGTGCCTCACAAGTAACGTGCTGTTTTGAATTTGTTAGTGTTCAGTAGCCAAGCAAGTGCTGCAGTTGGGTTTAAAGAAGAGAGAACTTGTTTATAGGAAACAACAGTGTATGTACAGATTTCTGATGAAGGGTATCGAGGGGGGCTCGCGGGACAGATTTCCTGACAGACGAGCTGTCCTTATCTGGGTAGATGAAGGAGTTGATTGCTCTGTAGAAGAGAGTTCACCCTTTTGCTGAGCCAGAACTGTGCTGCCTCGCTCTTACTTAAGCTTTAAACCACTGAAAGATGCAAAACAAAGACCGTAAGGCAGGTCTAGTGAGAATTTAATCTCATTGTGAAAGTAAGCACAAGAAGGTATGTTTAAGCCATTCTACCCACCCAAAAGCTGTGATTTCATTGGCGTCACGTGCATAAGAGATGGCTGGTGTCAGCAGCACCTCTGGTTTATAAATGGCTGGGTCTAAGGAAAGCAAGCAAGTCACATTCCATGGGTCATGAGAGAAGTGGGGTTATTCCTGGAGAAAAATTCCAAGCTTTTGCTTTAGGGTATGTCTGCCTTTAATCTGGATGCTGCCTCTATTTCCAATCAAAATTGAATAATATGGGAAAAATACCAGACAACTACATTAGCCTTTCTACTGGTGGTGTATTGGTGGTGCAAATCCCGTGGAAGGCAGTTGAGAGGAGGTTCTTGGTTTGAGTGCAGTGGGGCAGTTCCCTCAACCTGACTGCAGCTGATCAGTGCAGCAGGGTTGTCCTGGCCACGCAGCTTTGTCTCGCTGGGAAGTTGTGAATCGTGATGGTTTTGCTGGCCCTCTGACTGCCCCTGGAGATGAGTTTACCAAGCGCTGTTTCTCTTTGTCTCCCTTCAGCTGTTGGGTGTCCTGCTGTGGTGTGTGAGCTGGGCAGATCTCTTCTACTCTTTCCACGAGCTGCTGCAGAACAGAATGCCCCCGCCAGTCTATTTTGTAACTCCATTGATCGTCGGCATCACCGTGGTTTGTAGCTGTTTCTCTTTATTGTGACTGATAAGAAGAACTCTTAGACAGGTGGAGGAGGAAAAGGGCTCCTTTGTATTCACTGCCTTATCCTGTACTCTCTTAACTGAGTTATTAGTACTTGTATTACTGAAACTAATTTTGCTTACTGTGAAAAGGCCACATTTACAGTTCTCTCTCTTACGTAGATTCAGCTATGTAAATTAAAATCTTTATTGTTTTGCCTCCCACCTTGTTCACATCTGTTTCTCCAGGCTCATGATCCAGGTGTGGAGAGAATTTGGATATGACTTTGCCTAGAGTGGGAGATATGATAAAGCATGGCTTGGGCATTGTTCAGTGTTGTATTGGACTTTGTCAAACTGTGTCTCTTATCTGGTGGTTGTTCCTCCATTAAACAGAAACCAAATTTGCTTTGCCTGGGATGACTAACAGGCTTCTGGCTATTGTATGAAAAATGAAGCAGTAAAATTTGCCCATTAGGACTTAATTCCCTTGGATAGATTTTCTTTTTTTTTTTTTTAATCTTATTTTCTAGACAAGTCTTGGTTTTCCATCTGGACTGGAGAAATGACAGCTCTTACACTTGTTTAAAACGTTTGAGTCTAATATCTGATTGTGCCTAGCCCTGGGTACAAAGTGTCGTTTAAAAATTAAATTCTGGAGATGAGATTCTGAAAGCAGTAAAAACCAAATTGTTTCATAAAGGTATTTGCTGCTTTCCTTGAATAAAGGTTTTGCCATTGTCTCCTATGAAGTTAGGATGGGGCATTGTTTCAAAGAGGTCCTGTTGCCGATGACCGTGAGAGCTGCCAACTGAGAGCGTGAATAATGGGAGCAGTGGGATGGGGTTGTATTCATGTGTTCCTGTATTTACTTTTACAGCTGTTAGCTACATTGCTTATTCAGTACGAAAGGCTGAGAGGAGTTCAGTCCTCTGGAGTGCTCATTATCTTCTGGTTTTTGTCTGTGCTCTGTGCCGTGGCGCCTTTCCGGTCTAAGATCATGACTACAACAGCACAGGTAACACGCCATCCTTGTTAGCACCTGGAGAACAGGAAACCCAGCATTAGCATCTCTGTGAATGGAATGAATCACCGAGTCTGGAGTCAGATCTGAGCCCAGCTTTTGCCAGAGAGAAAGAGAAGTTTGGTTCCGTTGCCTTGACTCAGACTTGTGTAACTTGAAGGGAACTGGGATTTCTCACGCAATGTCAAAAAGCAGATTTTGCTTAGCCCAAGGCAATACTGGAAACCTGATAGTTATGTGAGGGCTGTACCAATGCTGTGTGTATGTATATGTTAGAACAGATTCTTTTTCTTTCTCCCCCCACCCCCCCTCCTTTTCTCTTTTGCAGCCCCCTTTTCCTGCCATGCTTAAATAGGGATGGGTAGTAATCAGAGATGACACATTTTAATATGCAGTGTTCCTGTTTTGCCTAGGCAGCTTGGCCACATTATACAGCTCCATAGGCTTTCTTCTGTCTGTGCCTGATGTGCTGAGAACAGCATTTTGACTCCAACTGTGGCTGTAAATAGAGAACAGAAAGTTGGAGGGAGGGGAAAGAAACCTGGGCTGTTATGGTTCCTGTTTGAAAACATAGCAGATTCTCCCACAGTAAGAAAGTTGTTATGTTCTTCACGGAAACAAATTCCCTAAGTAGGGCAAAGCAGATTGCTTCAGTGATTAGATCATCAAAGGTTGGGAGTGAAAAGGAGTGTTTGAAAAACACTGAGGTGATTGCTTCTCCTCAGTGAAATCAGTGTTGATTGTTTGGCCATTTCTCTTCTTATACATACTTTTTTGTAGCTATTAGCAGCATTAGCCTTTCAGCAAGGCTTTTGCTATACCAAACTGCTGTAAATATTCCAGCAGAGGTTGAATTAAACCTGAAATGACAGTCTGTGCAGAACTTCTTCAGAAAACAGCAGCAGTCCTGGCGAGACCCTCTCAAACACCACTCAGTCAATTTTAAAACTACAGTAGTGGTGAATTAGCACAAATATTGGACTATCAGTGTTTGAATCCTTAATCAACTTAAAATTATGGGTGCAGAGCCTTAGAATGGGTATAGGTAACGTTTCTCCTGTTCTTGCAAGTGCGGAGGACCAAATATTCTTCCTCTTGCATTTGAGGTTTAAACATTTTAAGTGAACAATGAGAGCATTCTCAACTACATTGGGATATGAAAGAGCTGTAGAAGGGACATACCCTCACAGCAAGAAGTCCGAAGACAACTGCAGGCTCATACGAGTAGGAAAGGAAATATCTCTAGAGCAGATGGAGCTGTTATTATGCAATACAGTGGGGTTTTTTTTTCAGCTTCTTCTGACAGTATTTAACACTGACTGCTTGTCAGTGACAAGATACTAAAGTAAATGGATGTTCTCTGATCTGTGTTGACAATTCCTATGCTTAAGACATGATCTTGAAAGAACCCCTGGAGGTAATTTAAAAGGATGTCATGTAGCCCTGATTCCAGAGGGCATCTGCATGCAGTGAAGATGTATAAGCACTTTCAACTTCACATAATTTAATGAAAAGCTTGGAAATAAGCATGTTCTTAGGCACTTTACAGAGTACATGCATACTTTTGAAAGATAATTCCTGCAACTGCTCTGCAGTATTCAACTGTAGAGGAAAAAGGAATTGCCAAAAGAAGCTGTGAAAAAGTCAGTGAGAGAGAGAGTGAGTGTGTGTGTGTGTGTGTGTGTGTGTGTGTGTGTGTGTTGGGGGGGCTGGGAAGTACAATAAGAACAATCATTTACGGTGTTTCTTTTTCCCTCTAGGGCCATGTAAATGAAAGGTTCAGGTTTACCACATTTTACATCTACTTTGCTTTGATAATCATTGAGTTGATCCTTTCATGTTTTAAAGAAAAGCCTCCATTTTTTTCCCCTGTTAATACAGATCCTGTAAGTATTTTTACTTTGCTTTATTTGCATTCTACAGACCATATAAAGTTTTGAGAATTACACTCAGAATCTTTGTCATTGAAAACAGCTTTGGATTGTCATTGAGATTGCAGTAGTTAGTAACGCTCTTACAAAACACTGAGTATGGAGAGTAATGCTGGGGGTTGAATTTTTTTTTTTCCCATTATATGTGCCATCAGTAATGACTGGAAGCCATTTAGTGAAAGCACTCTCCTACTTGCTGCTTCACAGCAGTTTAAATTATATTTATGAACACGGAAGTGTAATATTAATTATTTCAAGAGTGCTTTTTGTGGGTGGTGGTCTACTTGCTTAACAAGCTAGTCTGTAAGGGTTGTCTTAATAAATGAGCTCTATATGTGTTGAGGGTAGATATGGAAAAGCATTAATAACAGAAGATATTAGTGGTGTCTTCTCATATTCATAAAATAGTCGCTATAATTGGTTTTATGTTTGAACCAAGCCAAGAGAGAAGTTAATTTCTTAAAACGAACATTTCAGAAACTATACAATGACATTTCACTTTATATAAGTGTGATTTAAAGGCAGTATGTGAAGCAATTTTTAAAGATAAAAAGAGTTCTGCATGACATGGGAAATGGAAGAAGTAGTTTTATGTCTTGTTAGGACATAGTTACATATATGTAATATATCAAACCTGATCAAAATAGACTGTCATCTGACTAATGGTAAATGTGTTGCTCTATTTATTTTGTTGATTTTTTTTTCCCCCATAACTTTACTATAGAATCCATGTCCAGAGTTAACTGCAGGCTTCCTGTCAAGATTGACATTTTGGTGGTTTACAAGGTAAGCTTCACTTTTCAAGCTGTTGGACAGCTACCAACCACTTATCATATGTGTTGTACAGAGTTAGCAATGCAGAGATATTTCTTCTGCAAGTAGTGGATGTTGGATGCTCTTCTGTGCACGGTGGTGTCAGCACTTCTAGCATTTGCCTTTGTAGAAACAGCTTTCAGAGTGCTCATACTGCCCAGACTTCTTCTCTGAAGAGTAGTGGCAACAACTGTGGCATGACTAATAGGCTACACAGGCTGGTTGTGCTTATCGCATGCTGGAGTATAACCTAAACCAAGATGTAAGACTGTGTTCCACAAAATTAATTGTGGCAACCTGTCACCCACCTGAGGATGAATTTTGTTTCCTGTTGAGGTTCATGGGTGAATGCTTTTTTATGATGACATTTTCTGTGTGAGGGGGAAAGTAAACTGGGTTATGTTTGCAAATGATTACCACCAACTGATAACTGCTGTCAAAAGGCATTTGTATTAAAGATGCAAATTTGAGATTGGGCTCACTGCTACTCCATGATAAAGAAGTGGAAAGGCTGTCAAAGGTCATGTTAAGACCCATTTTTTTCCATAGTGGCTGAAGATGCTGAGATCTTCATTCTTCCATCCATGTACCTTCATTGGCCTGACAACAACCCTGTAAAGTTGTTTTTAGTGAAAGAGTGAGATCTTTCTAAACTTCCAACGTTTTGAATGTTCTGCTTCCCCATCGAGATTCTTGGCAACTACATGTTTGTATCCCTTGACAAAATTCCTCTTATAGTTGAGGAATTGTAGTCTTCAGAGAAATCTGATTTTCCCTTTAACTTATGTGAGTTTCACTTTTGCATTTTGTTCACCTCTGGCAGTTATTCCAGATAGAGTTATTTTAGTTTCTAAAGCTTCACTGGTTTAATTTAACACCACAGTTTCATTCAAGTGCTTCTGGTAGTTGGGTTTTATTGTATTTTTTTTTTTTTTTCTCTGAAGTGATGTTTTCAATAAAACACATGTAATCAAAACTGTTTAATGTCCTTTCCTTAATTGGAAACATCAATATAAGGAGCAGATGGAGATGGAGGTATAATTATCACCTTTCCTGTGGAGATGTATCTTCTTGCTTTTATTAGGATAATAGTCCCAGGGTTCTGAGCAATGCTTTAAGTCCTGTTAGCCAAACTGAATTGGACTGTTTTTCCCCATATGTGCAGCATGGCAATTCTTGGGTACAGAAGGCCCCTTGAAGATAAAGATTTGTGGTCGCTGAACGAAGATGATACTTCCAAAATTATTGTCCAACAACTAAGTAAAGAGTGGGACAAAGAAAAAGCAGAGTGCAAACAGTAAGTATACAGACAAGCCTGTGAATGGAGATTGATCTGAGTCGTTTCAACATTAATAAGCTGCTCATCCCTGAAAATGAGCCAGGTAAAAATGGCACCTACCTCTACAACCTGTCTGTTCTTCTAGGCACCATAAGCCAAAAGGAGTTCCTCATCATCCCCATCATGAATTTTGTAGCCTTAAGGCTTGTAGCAGTGAGCAACTCTTCACTTCCTAGCAGTAAATATGTAAAACTCAAAATGTATGAAAGGCAGGAGGGAAGAGAGATCCCACTTTGAGCTGAGCCTTTATTCCTGTTGTCTAGAAAGGTAGCAGCAAAATTCTTGTAGTATCTGATAGAACTGGGATGAGGGTCAGAACTTGTGTATAGTTACATCCATGCTGGAGAGGATATCCTTTTTATTGCATGTTCTGTCCTAATCTAATTTTAAGAAATTATCTATTGTGCAACTGTATTTCCTTCTCCCATTGGTTAGTGTCCAAAATGTTTCCAAACGAATAAATGTGATAATAGTGTGTTTCAAATGAAAAATGTCAATAAGGAGGAGGCCTGCACCTCCATTTCCTTTCATTGTGGAGATTTCTTCTCCATGTGGAGGCTTTCCTCTGTTCTTTTCTGTGCATATCCTTGCCAAATTGGAAAGACCCTCTTATGTGATAATATTGGGAGAGAGTTGTAAGGTTTTTGGCAAGGCTAAATGTGATGTGGAGGGTTCCACTTCGCAGCTAAAATTTGAAAGATTTCCAGGACTAACACCAGCAGCTTGTCCACTAGTGCTCTCTGTGTGTGTTTAGTGGTTTTACTTTGGGGCTTTTTTATTTTCTTAATGACTCTATTTTTATGGTGTGGAATAATGTACATTGTCTGGGTTCTGGTCTTGTGCTGCACAGGCATAAATCTTACTCCCTCAGGCTTTTATATAGTAAGAGCACAACCATTGTGCAGAAGTGCCTAGGGTCCAGGAAAACTTTTGCTAGGAAACCAGAAACTGTGCCTGGAGTTTTGTCATGGGATTCATTGCATTTTGGAGATTACTCATACAAACTGGGGCCAGTTGGCAATGAATTTAACCATAAATTCTGGCTTGTGTTTAGCTCAGGTAAAATTTTGTGGCGTCTGTATTAATGTTTCTAAGGTGGGCAGAAGTGCAAAAACAAAGCAAATCACTGTGCTCCAGATTGCTGGGTTTCATGTAACTCTAAAAGCTTTGGGGCTCTGCTTATTTTTCAATTATAAGTAGGTATTCTCAATTACTTCATGTCAAATAATGTTAGTGATAGTTGCTTGGGAACTGTTGTAAATACTTTTTTTTTTTATTAACTCATTACATCTGCTCTAAGCAAGCTTTTATGACATTAAAAATGCTGTGTCAAGTTGTACACATGCTGAAAGTGTCATGGAAACTATTTTCAGTGTGCATAGTAAACATTTATTTTTTGAAACTTAAATTATTTGCCACTCTGGGATAGCTAAAGCTTTAGAGGGTTTTTTATAGTAATGATTATCACATTTCTATTGTTCCTAATCGTACAAAACCTTTTTTTACATTTTGCTTCACAACTGTTGTGTGAATTACTGTCAAATAATTGCTAAAAATTAATTTGCTACTGATGAGTTACAGGAGAGATCAGTGCAGATTTAAGGTGTCATTCTAAATAATAAAGCACACAAAGAGTATTTTTTTCTTTCCTTTTGCTCTCTTTGCACGTATGGCAACGTCTCTACTCGCTTTACTGATAAGTGCAGTTGCTTCTGAGAAGGCTCTGTGCTGGATGGCAAAGAGAGAGCTGGAATCCATTTCATCTTAGTTTTTGGTTAGCTTCTAATTTGAGAAACTATGCTTATGAAGACAAATTGAAGGTGCAGGGCCCTGTCATCACTGTTGGGAAAGCTGTGTGTTTCCCCGTGCGATAAACAGCGCCTATTATCTGCCCTGCTATAAATAATTGAAACCAAGCACAGGCTTTTTTGCTTTGATGATAAACTGGGTGTGAGCAGTCCCACACACTGCTGAAAACCTGACCTCACCTAGCTACCCACAGTAAACACTGGAAGTGCACTTTCTCCCTTTGGGATTTTTTTTGCTGCGAGAGAACTGTTGCATTGCTGTTGACTCACTATAATAAACATCTTTAATAGCACAAAGCCAGGGGCAAGTAGTCTTGTTTCTCCAAATCCTTCAATGAGTTTAACAGCCTGGTTGCCAGAAAAGTAAGGCTTTGCTCATAAATTCTCCTGGTCTGATCTGGAAGGACAAAGACAACACTGTTTTTTCTTGTCTGGTGGAAAAAAAAAAATTGTCTGGTTTAGGTTCTCCCCTTGCCCTCAAACTTTTATCACAAAGAAATTGGGATTTGCACATGGCTTTGTTTGAAAGGATGTGAACAAGTTTCTACCTGTCGACTGCTAGCCACAAGGATCGTTGCTGGAATTATTTGACTGTGCAGCAAGCCAGCTCCAAAAAGTCTGCACACTCTTTATGAAGAATCATAAATCCAGCCTCACTTGGTAGTACTTACAAGTTATTTTTCACATGCCTTCTTGTAAGCCTTCGCTGTTCCTAAGGTCTCTCCTCCATCTGTCCCTTCTTATAAGGCTTTATGTGCCCCAGACTCTAATTTCCTTCTCCCTGCTCTACCTGGACTTAACCTTCCTGGCTGACATTCAGGAAATTGTTCTCTAGCTCCCATAGCCCCCAAGAAACAACAGCAATTTGGTATTTGCTGGTAGAAACACTGCCAGGCTGCTCTTTAAGAGCATTTTTCATGGAGAAAATAGTTTCCCACAGCACCCGTTCTTTATTGATAGGTAACAGAAGTCAGGCACCTAAACCCTGAGATCCTTCTAGAAAACCCACCTAGAGCCCTGGAGAGCAGCAGGGACCTGTTGAGTCCTTTCTTCATCAGCCAGTCTCAAAGAGCTTTGCAGAAGAGATTGAATTTGTTGGCTTATTTTGCAGATGGAGAAAGAGAGGCACAAAGTAAGAAACGGACACAGCTAAACAGGGTTTCAGTACTTATATTATCATATGACTAAAATTTAGGCACCTAAGACCCAAGTTTCTGTTCTGGAAGAACCTCAGACAGCTGTGGCCCAGATCTCAGAGATGGCTCAGCTTTGGAGGTGCTATGGGTTATATGGTTTGTTTCAAGTTTTGAGGAGTGCAAAACTCTGTATGTTGAGAGGGCTTTGCCTGCTTCCTCTCTTAGCTTGGTGTGTGATTCGATACTTGTCACCTGGAGGGATTCAGACTGCTCTGCAAGTGGCTGTGTCATCAGATAAGGCTAAAGGTTTAGTACAGCTACTAATTAAATAACCAATAGTCTCAGAAGGACTAGGTGAGGGTGCCTTTTGTGCTATGTAAATAACAACTATTAAAGGATTCCTTTACAAGAAATTGGAGATTCAAGGTCAACTCTATCCTCTCTCAGAGGAATTCAGACCATCATCTCCTACTCCTTAGGGCCACGTTCTCGTCCCACGGTGATGGATTTTCTGGCCTATGGAGCATACCTCATAAGTACTGCAGACAAGGAAAAGAAAATGAGACTCATTACACAAGAGTGACCTATTTCTGAGCACATCTAGATCTCTGAAAGTCTTACTATTGATCAGTAGCAGAGCAATGGAAGGAGCAAACTTTTAGATATTAGTGCGGAGCTGTACACATCAGGCAGTGCCATTCTTGTTGTCAGTTGTCTCTATGTGCTTGTTTCATTCCCCTAGGAAAGAAGATGTGACATATATGAAAAAATCTAACCATGTGCTGAATCACATTGGTGATGGTCCAGAGGAAGCAGAAGTTCTGATCAGAGACAAAAAGCACAACAGAAAGCCTTCCTTTCTCAAAGCTTTGGTGAGGACCTTTGGGCCATACTTTTTAATCGGCTCCTTCTTCAAGCTGATCCAAGACCTACTTTCATTCGTCAACCCTCAGCTGTTAAGGTTGGTTTACTGTGTGAGTAGTTTCTGTGTGCAGTGCCCATGGAGGCTTGGCTTTGGGACAGCTTATTTATTTCTGACCTGCATAGCTAGTTTCCACCCCCTCAACTTACCCTCAACTTACCACAGAAATGCCATAAGATAGGAGTTCTTTATTGTGGGCTAAGCTGTAAGTTGGGCAAGCAGGATCTGTAAATCACCCATCACCAGCAGACAGCTTTGCATTACAAATTACCTGTTGCTCCGTGCAGAAGTCCAAAGCATTTTCTCCCCGTTTCTAAAGGACTGCTTGTGAGATCGAAGCAAAGCACTGCTTGCTGCATCCAGTAGTCTCTGATATCCACGTGTGTTGCTGGAGGCCGCAGTTGTAGTGGGACTTGATACACAGATGAAGTGTGATGCTCAAGTATGTGGTGCTTTGGCCATGCCACTGTCATCTGGGAAAGGGTTTGGGCCATTTAGATGAGTTTGTGTGTTCTTAGTTGTGCACAGCAATGAGAATGTGTGAGGCACAGTTGCATTAAATTTCTGTGTGAAAGAAAATTACAGTTCTATTTAAAAAGAAAAAATAGGTGAGATCTTGGCAAAAGTGCTATGTCCTCAAACTCTCCTTGCCTGAGGAACACCTGTACCTTCCATCCCCAGAGGGACCAGCTGCTCAGCCTGATCCATAAAGGAATTTGCACAATGCCCACATTTTTTTCTGTTAGTTTTATTCTTGAAGTGAGAATTTAATCAGATAATCATTAACTAAGAAGAAAGTAACAGTGTAAATACCAGCATTTCTATCAAACAATTACTTTTTATTTCCAAATCAATGGAAAAGCACATAGTCCTGTTAATGCTTGAGAGGGGAGTGGAGTTTGGATGGAGGCCACAGGTGGATGTGGGGAAGGGGAGAACAGGGGTTTCTGCTCCTATAGGAGTGTCTCAGAGTAACGCCAGTGAGGAGCTGTGTTCTGAGATCGTGTTGTTCTGTGGATGGTTTGTGACATACCCAGAAATTAGCTAAAAAGAGGGTCTGACCCAGTATGGTGACATTTAATAGGTTACAGACTGTCTTCTTCCAGAGTCCCTAGTGAAGAGGAGGCAGCTGGCTTCCTTCTGCGAGCACATTAGCTGTAAGCTATTCTGGGAATTTCTCAAATTTGCATGAATTCCTGGATATGTTGTCAGTGATCTTGCAAGGCATATGATGGGGAATTTCTTCTCAAGCCTAAATTCCCACAGTCTTGGAATATGCACTGCTAGTGGTAAGAGAAAATCATAGAATTGTAGAATAGAATTGTCAGGGCTGGAAGGGACCTTAAAGATCATCTAGTTCCAACCCCCGTGCCTTGGGCAGGGACATCTCCCACTAGAGCAGGTTGCTC
>WUAM01000065.1:7059470-7073728 GCA_024336885.1 Actenoides hombroni | reverse complement strand
TAGGCCCCCTTCAGATACTGGAAGGCCACAATAAGGTCTCCCCGGAGCCTTCTCTTCTCCAGACTGAACAACCCCAATTCTCTTAATCTGTCCTCATAGGAGAGGTGCTCCAGCCCTCTGAGCATCAAAATGGAAAAGCCACATCTGTTTGGCAGGTTGCATGTAAGATAGTTTTATGTTTCTGCAAAGATTGCTGGATATCATAGTGGGACTATAAGGAAGAGGTTTTCCTGAAGCTGTCCACTTAGAGCATGAACGACTGGTGCAGTGCAGAAGGAAGATCTCTCTGCCCCAGAAGAAGAGCCATGTAGCAGCCTCATGCTTCTAACGCAAGGCTTTGAGGCCTGATTTGTACTTTCCAGGTGTATTTTCCCCCTGCTGCTTATTTGAACCATGGGATCAAATCTCTGTACTTCCTGTATTTGGACAAGTCAATACTCTGGTCAGCAGTCTGAAATCACAGATGTGGTTTCTGAGAGCACTGGACATTGCCGTGTGGTGTTCTGCTTGTTTGCTCTACAGCAGCGTGCAGGCAGAGCAGCTGTGCACAGGGAGAAGCGGTGCTATTAATAAAAGATGATGTAGCCAGTTTAATGGTACTACTGTTTTACCAAAAAAGTAGGAGTGAAAAACTCTTTATGCATCCATCTGGGAGGATGTCTTTTAATCTAGCTTTTTTTTTTTAACTGGGAAACCACCCCAGGCAGAAGCACTCAGGCTGCTCGAAAAGGATTTGGGAAAGAAGCTGTTTTTGCCTGCTTTGCTACACTGCCCTACTGTGTCCTATCACTCACCTCTTTCCCAGAGGGATTGCCTCACAGAGCTCAGACAGTGAGCCATGTCTTTAAGCGCTGGCTCTCCTGGGAAACCTAGAGCTCCTTGGCATGTTTCAGTCTCTACAGGCTCATCTGCAGATGGACTTTCTCACTGGCAAAGCCTAAGGTTTTGCCGTTGTAGCTTCGCGATGTTGTTTGACTGAAACCATAACTCAGCTTGCATCCTGGAGAGCTGATTACTTTTTGTGGTTAGCGAGAGGATGTGGCAGGATGCCACAGTTGAGAGAAGCTGTGTTATGTCCCATTAAACTTGCTGCATGGTTTTTATTTTTGTTTCTTTTTCCTTTTCCTTCCCTAATCTTCCAAAAAACAGTGTATTAATCGCCTTCATTAAGAACAAAGATGCCCCAGCCTGGTGGGGATTTTTGATTGCAGCTTTGATGTTTATCTGTGCTGTGCTGCAGACACTCATACTTCACCAGCATTTCCAGTACTGCTTTGTTACTGGGATGAGGCTGAGAACTGGGATCACTGGAGTGATATACCGAAAGGTAAGACTGGAAGCATTTCATGGACTGGAACAGCAGTGTATAGCCAAGCAAGTGGCCTCAGTTCTCAGGTATTCAGGGAACACCAGGCATATGGGAGAAGAATAGCCTCCTGGAATAGAAAAGATTGGGGGTTTTGGTGAGCTTTTAGGATTACCTCTATCATACCCTACAGAATTCTCTAGCTATCAGCAGCTTAATGTGGGTGTACTGGTAGGGCACCAGACATATCAGGGGCAAATATGGGTTCACTTTCAATATTCTGAAAAGGGATGCAAGAGAATGGTGTGTTTGTGCTATGAGTTGATTAGATGCAACTGGATTTTCTTTAGAATACTACATGCCACGTGAGACAGAGGTGCTCAGAAGCAAACCATTTTGTGAAGTCTTGTTCTTTGGAGATTAGGAATTGATGTAGGTGTGAAATATTTTACTCTTGTTGGAGAAGCACATGAGTGGGGAATGGCTTGTTTTAGCTAATAATTGAGGATTTCTTCTCTATGTTTCTCCCTTTGTATCAAGATTGTGAATCCACTGAATCTCTCTTATTTCTCAGTCCTTAGTCATCACAAACTCGGCGAAACGCTCATCCACTGTTGGAGAAATTGTCAACTTGATGTCCGTGGATGCCCAGCGATTCATGGACCTGGTGACTTTCCTGAACATGTTGTGGTCTGCACCACTGCAGATATTTCTGGCTTTGTATTTCCTCTGGCAGGTACAAACATTGTCACGTTTTGTCCAGAATGTGTCTAAATGACGTGCAAACTTACTCTTTTTTTGGTTAATTTGACCCACCACTGCTTTTTTAGAAACTTATTCTTGTGCCTTCTAGTTAAATGGCTTGTACTGCTGTACACAATCATTAGTCTCTTAATCACTTTGTTCAACTGGTAGGCAGGATGAGGCATTTGAAGTAAAAGATAGCCTTTATGTCTCCTCTGTCTCTATTACCATGCCTTGATAGGATTGGTCTTGGACCTATCCGAGCGTTCCCAGTAGTTGACAGAAATGAAGGCTTGAGGTTTAAAAATGAAACCAAGCAAAAAAACCCTGGACATAGGAAATCTGAGCCATGTCTAACAATTATATTCTGCCATATAAAGAAGTCTTGTGCAAGTCAACATGAAACAGATCTTACCTGGAGTAACTGTAATTTTTTCTTTGCTACAGTGAGGTTGTTTCTGGTTTATTCCAGGTTCAGTTTGAGCACTGGCTTTCATCCTTAAAACGTTTCTCTGCAATTAATCTGTTTTACTGCATAAAACAGTAGCACCAATTTATCCATACTGATTTAGACTTGAAAGCCATTAAGTTGCAGCAGCTTTATGAGTTACTGCTCCACTGGTAAGCTGAACTCTGGTAGCTAGCAGTCTGTGTTTACTGGCATTGAGGATACTGGGTTAATTCAGTAATTACAGTTCCTCGGGTCAGAGAGAAGTCAGTGGAAAAATTTCTTCTTTGTGGCTTATTTGTTCCCTTTCTGCATTTGCTCAGTAGCTCTGTATTTGCATTAGTCCAAACTTACTTTCCCCTCTCACTGGGAACCACTTTAACAGGTGAATCAAAAAGCACTCTGCTATCACCAGTACTAACATCATGATAATAATAATTCAAGGTGGATGCTGTTACGTTTTTCTGTCTCCTCCTCACAGTCATTCTGTGGAATCAGAACACTTCACTGGGAGGAGTTCAACTTGTCTCTGTAAAACACTGTTTCTATAATCTGTTACTCTTTTAATGCTCATCATAGGGCACAGTAGTACTTGGGTACAACAACAACAAGTTACCTTTTTTCTTTCATTCCAGGCTTTAGGGCCTTCTGTGCTGGCAGGAGTTGCTGTGATGGTTTTACTTATCCCATTTAACTCTGCAATAGCAATTAAAACCAGAGCGTTCCAGGTAAGGTACCAGCACAGAAGGTGATGTCATCTGAATGGGCAGCTGTGCTATGAGAAATGTAGGCATCAGTGGTTGTCTTGATCATTAATGAGCTGCCATTTGTACCACTTTACTTCTGAGTAAGACTGTACTGTTATAGTTAATAACTGTATCCTCTCAGATAGTTTTGTTTTCGTTTTGTTTTTTTCCATTATGAACTGGTGCTATTTAAGGGAAAGGTGTGGCATTGAGTCAGTGCCTCTTCATACTGCTGGAGCAGCTTCTGAGATTAGCACTGAGTTTGTCTCCACATCCCTTCACCTGGTAGCTTCATCTAGGAGTGTCTAGAGGAAGGGCAAAGAAATGAAGTTATTTGAGCTGTGAATGACTGTTTTCAGAACTGGGAACTGAAACCTGGCAGCTTATTTTTTTATGCTAATAGCCAGTGTTGACACTTACTGCTACTGAGCTGGGCTAAATTTGAATTATTATCTTAAGGTGAAAGGATCCTTTATTCCTTTCTTTGTAGTCTTAGTCATGTCTAGTCAAAGGCGGCTGAAAAAAGCAATATAATAGTGCCCTCTGGCTTTGTGCTAGAAAAATAAGTGGCTTGTGCTGTGCAACATATCAGTGACTGTTTGGAAGACTTAAAAAAATGAAGCTGTTGATGTGAAAAAGGTAAGAGTTGGGAAAAGAATATAAATTATTACATTTAAGCACAGCCTTATGGTGTTATTATGCGCCTTAAAGAGACATGAAGGCTTCCCATTAAATCTCTTGGATGCTGACTTATTAGTATTAACATTCAGTTTCTCCCTTGCCAATTCTAAGATACTCAGAGATGCATAACTTGGGGGGTGTGTGTGAACAGAGGTTTTCATTTTGTCTATACAGCTGAGCAGGGATTTTTTACCTTTTTTTTTTGTTTTTTTTAAACTGAAAGAAGCACTGTATTCTAATGTATAGAGAGAAAAAAACCCCAAAACTAGGAGTAACCACAATTTTCAAGGGACGCCCTAAGAAATACAACTATGCCTAACAGGAAAATATCTGCAGAAATCAAAGGAAGAAGTCGGGTAGTATTTTTGTGAAGTGCCTGAATCTTTCTTTAAGGTGGTTTTGAAAATGTAACCCCGAACTGAAGATGAGTGAAAAGCTTTCATACTCTTTTATTATACTCTGCTTTCTTTAATTATAGTCTGTCTTTCCTTAATTACCTTGTACATCCTCCGTAGAAGTATCCTGAGGACCATCACAGCTGTGAGGTGTGTTGAAAGCTCTTTTCTAGTCATTCCTGTGACACTCTTGTCTCCTGTCTTTACTAATGACCTAGGTGGAACAAATGCGATACAAAGACTCCCGCATTAAATTAATGAATGAGATTCTGGGTGGCATAAAGGTGCTGAAGCTGTACGCTTGGGAACCATCATTTTCAGAAAAAGTGTTGGAGATAAGAAAGAATGAGCTGCGAGTTTTGAGAAGGTCTGCCTACCTCAATTCCTTGTCCACTTTCGCCTGGATCAGCGCACCGTTCCTGGTAAATTGAATTTTCATGACTTCCTAAGCTGTACAAGTACATCCTTGAAAGATAAATGCGAAGCTTTCTGCTTGCCAAATGTACATAGGAATAAAATAAAAACACATAAAAAAAAAAAACCAAACCCAAACTATTCACACGCTTTGAAGCAAAGTTCCCTGTTCTCTAGAGCCTTTTTGTTAATCGGTATTAAAGTATTTCTTGATAAAGCCTGCCCGTGGAAGCTGGGAATAGCTGTCTCGGGAGACTTTCCGACCACTTCAAAGTACTTCCCGTAACAAATTGAAACTAGAATTTGAAACCTCAGAGAGATTTGTGAATAGCAAAACCAGCAAAAAACCAGTTTTAATTGTGTCAGTCAAGACAACGTCTGTCTTAAGCTCTCATTTCTATCTTTTTTTTGTGTTAAGAGTGCTCTGCTGGTTATAGTGGGAGAAGGAGTTGTTAAATTATTCTGCAACCTAAAAAAATTTGATTAATGTGAAAAATAAAGCCTAAATGGTACATTGCCAATCCTGAAATGCTTTTTTCCTCAGTTTTCTATTTCTATTTTCCACTTCGTTGGACTGTAATTCCTTTTGCAGAAAGGGTTATGGTGAATAAAAACATTCAGACAAGTGCTTTGTCAAAAATATTCCCAGACAACTATTCTTGAGGTTAAAGGCCCAACCCTGCAGGAATATTCTTAATGGCCTCAAGATCCTGCTTATTTCATGTTTCTTCAAAGTTAATGCACATTCCTGTTCCTGCTCATCGTTAGTTTACTGCACAGGATGGTTCCCCCCACAGTGGATGGTCCCTGTCATACAGTGAACCTGCAAATAACTTCCATTTTACTCCCTTTCCTATTGATCAGTGAGTCTTGTTTGTTTAGCCTGCAGTTTACAATGGGAAAATTTGGTCAGGTGGAATTGGAAATGCAGCCAAGCCACAGCCAGAAAACTGTTTCTCATTTTTATTTACACAGGTTCTGTAGTTCACCTCTTGAATCTCCTACCTCAACTAAATGTAGCTGTTAGTAATCTGAAAGTTATTTTCTTTCCACGTGTCCTTTTTTTTTTTGTATTAACTTGTTCAGATGTCCTGTCATTCTTAAAGCATATTGAAAAGGTCAGAAAGAGAGAATTTGCCCAATTTTGTTGTTGATAATTCTATTTTAGAGATGTCTGTGAGGCTGGACTGCTTTTTACAATGTCAAAATATTACTTATGTCTCACAGTGAACTCACTTTCTGGCTTTCAGGTAGCCTTGACAACATTTGCTGTGTACGTCTCAGTGGATGAGAAGAATGTCCTGGATGCAGAAAAGGCTTTCGTCTCCCTCTCCTTGTTTAATATCTTAAAGTTTCCCCTCAATATGCTTCCACAAGTCATTAGCAACATTGCACAGGTAAGGAGGATCTGGTGCATAAGTTGTTTTGAACAACTTGAACAAAAAGAATCTCAGATGTCCCTGATTTGGGGAAGGCAGAGATCCCTTGCATCTCCTGTTAGCTGGTTTTCTTTCTAACATCTTTTCTCTACTGCTGCCTGTGTTGGAAAGCCTGACATCATCTGAGTAAGCTTGTCTGTGTGAATTTTGCTTCATTCAGATGAACTCAGCTTGGACTGAGAAATTTCACAGTTTAAAGCCTGGATTTCAACATAAGACTGATTGCAAGGGAGGAATGAGTCACTGTGCAGGAAGCCCATGGGGTGCAAGCTTAAGCCATTCTGCATACTTTCTTTTTCAGTAGTAAGAGCATTAAGCCCTCATTAAAAGAATGATAAAATAATACCACACTCTTTTCTTAGACAAGCGTTTCCCTAAGGAGAATTCAGCAGTTCCTGAGTCATGATGAACTTGATCCAAATTGTGTGGAAACAAAAGTGATTGTACCAGGTAAAGACATGAGTATTTTTCTAAACTATGCTAATACAACAAACATCTTGTAGTTGTTTAGGACTGGTTGAGTTATGAAAAAAAACCAAAACAAAACCAAAAGAAAAATAATAATCTAGTTTTTGGTTTGGTTTTTTTTTTTTAATGAAGCTTCTGCTTTGAAAAGTACGTGCTTGTTGTTCAGGCTTTGTAGAAATTAGAAAAGTTTCTGGCTTTTTTTTTTGAGCTCTGAGCTGAGTTATTGGGCCTGAGTTTGCATCTACAATATACTGGATGCAAATAGCACTGGCTAATGAAGGGCATCCACTCACTAGGGACAGCAGGACCTGCTCAAACGTTTTGCACTGGACAGATGCTCAGGAACATTGTAAACAGTTTCTGTTGCTTCTGTTGGAAACAGTATCCCAAAACAAATGAAGAAAGCAGGTGGTCTCAAAAAAATGTGTTTACTTGTGTATCGCTTTGGTGGTACTGTGGTTTGAAACGTGGCTTGTGTGTAGACAGAAGAGGAGGAGGGATGGCTGTGTGGCTGTCATGTGATTACTGTTACACACCACCCCAGCAGGAGGTAAAGAAAGCCTACAGATCTGTGACTTGTTAGTGTGACAAGCAAAAACTGCACAGAGGCAAATTTAGTCTGGTACCTCCAAGTCAGCAGCGTGCGGTGGTCTCCTACAATCTCGAACGTGGCTTCTTAAGTGAAGTTCTGCTAACAGTTGTGTGGGGCTTCTGAGCAGCAAACACTGGGACTAGCCTCCCTGGGGCAGGGTGAAGCAGGACAGCTTTTGGCTCCCTGGGTCTGTAAGCTCATAGTCTATGGCTTAAGCTGCGATCAGTGATTTTAACTCTGAACAAGCCTACCTTGTGACCCACGGTCAGGGGACTGTGCTTCCCATGCCAGTGGAAAAGGGAACTGTAATCTACATGCAACACCCATGCATAAAGATTCCTCTGTCTGCCAGGCTCTCAGCCATACTATTCCGTGTTAATACGTTTTTTCCTGCCTTCTCTATTATTGTGTTTTTGTCATACAGGCAATGCCATCAGTGTAACAAATGCGACGTTCAGCTGGGGAAAGGAGCTTAAACCATCTTTGAAAGAGTAAGATTCCTTTATGTAATTACAGTACAACATCTACCTGCATGAAAGAAAGCTGTCTGATAATATCTGCAGGCTCACATCTGGAAAAGGTTGTTTCCACACATGCCATATGTGCATCCCTTCTGCCTTTTAAAACACTGAGCTAATCCTCATGCCTCATGGTATTTAGGCTTTGCAGAGCAGTGCTGTAAGGCTTTAACTCAACAGAGACTAGCATAAAATGGTTACCTTTTAGAAACAGAAAGCAATGTAAAATTCTTAAATAGAATTTTTTATTTATTTATTTTTTAAACTGAAGCATTGGACAAATCAAATTGATCTGATGGATTATGAGGACAGTTGGCGTACCTGGGTTTGGACTTGGGCGTGTGAACAATGGTCTGTTCTTTATTAAGAGTCTTGTGTCAGACTCATCCCTGTGCCTGTAGATGGGCCGTTTCCAGGATATGGGAGTACATGGTTTGCTCATTTACCTGTTTGAATGAATACAAACAAAATTTGCCTGGAAGGACGTACTTCCTTATGTTTGGTTTGTTATCAGATCGAAACCACAGAAACCTCATAAGTATTCTTAGAATTATCAATCCAAGGAGCTGGTGCTGCTGTGCTGAGTATATTATATTAACGGGTTATATGTGGATAACCTGTGGGCAAGAGGCTCAGAGTTCAAATGAGCCAGTTTGGTTTAGGCAACCAAATCTGCAGCCAAGTTGACTTCAGAGTTCTGGGGTTTATTTTAGAAAGAACCATGCATCTGCAACTCAAATTGCTAGCCACTTGGGCCTAACAATTATCTGCTGACTTCTAAAAGTAGCAGTAAGGCAAAACTCTGCTAGAGGGAAAGAATAATGAAAAAAAGAAAATGTAATGCTTTTGAATTTTCCTGCTTTGAATGTTTTGGTGTGTTTGGTTTTTTGTTTCTTTAAAAAAAATCCACAAAATAAGTAACCTGTTGCAGTGTTCAAAACATCAACTACCTCCTTGGTAAGAATCGGTGTAAGAATTAGAGCCCTAGTTCTGCATCAGGATCTGTGCAAATGGAAGTTTGGCTTTATTTCATTAGTTAAAGACTCTTTGATGACAGAGAGACTGTGTCCATCAGTCATTTCCATATTAGTTCACCTTCAAAACCAGGATCTAAAGCAGTACCTTTAAGAACAGAGTGGGGAAAAATAGTAAAGGATTTTAACTGGGAAAGTTTTGTTTTTCTTCTGTTGTTGCAAACCCTATTTACTAGCACTAGAAATATGTTACTAAAGTGGTTTGGTTTTAGATGGGATGTCTTTGCTCTACTACTTTTGCACAATTGCTCTTGTTTTTAAAATCAAAACTCAGAAGACTTCTGGAAGATTGTCTGCTTTCAAAACACTTATTAACCCTGTTTGACTTGCTGATGGACTGATATGACACAACAAAAGGTCTCAGAAGGCTTGCTACCAATCCTACTGATTTAACAACCAACCAGACAGATGAATGTTGGGTTTCCATTACTCCTGCAGTTCTGGTTACGGTTGACTGTACACAAGAAAGGGAGAAGACCAGTGACCAAGCTATGCTGACTGTATCAAATCAGGCTGACTTGTCACTGTGTATTTCAGCCCTGCTTTAAAGACCCATAATGTCTTTTAGTAAACTAATGTTTAATTAATTTCCAGCCTGTTTCCTCCACAGTATAAATCTGTTGGTCCCCAGTGGTGCTTTGGTTGCCGTTGTTGGCCATGTTGGCTGTGGGAAGTCTTCTCTGGTATCTGCTCTCCTGGGTGAAATGGAAAAGCTGGAAGGAGAAGTGGCTGTGAAGGTTGGTGTTGTTTACGATGCCATTTAAGGATGGGATGGAAATGTGCTCCTTCTGCCTGCCATTGCTGTAACGTACAGCAGGCTGGAGAGGGAATTGTGTTTGCTCCTATGCCAGCCTGTCTGTGTTTGTTTGGGGTTTGCCCACACCTGTTCACTTGTGTTTTATAGAAAATGTCTTTCCTGATTCTATCAGCCACACATCAGCAATTAGCATGCATATATGTATAATGGGAATGTATATCAAACAGGAGCTATATCTGTGTGCTGCAGATTTTAATCAGAGTTGTAAGCATGAATTGCAGCTTATTACAAGTCAGAGGTTTCCTTTCTCCCTTCTTGTTCAAGGGTTCTGTTGCTTATGTGCCTCAACAAGCCTGGATCCAGAATGCCACGCTGAAAGATAACATTTTGTTTGGCCAAGCTCCTAGTGAACAAAAATACCAAAATGTCCTGGAGGCCTGTGCTTTAAAAACTGACCTGGAAGTGCTGCCAGGAGGAGATCAGACTGAGATTGGAGAGAAGGTAATACATTGTTTTTTTTGAGTTAGACCTGTTTGGTGATTCCTGTTCCATCTAGCTAAAGAGAAACTGCTGTAAAGTCAGCACTTGGTTTGGTTTGATCTTTAGAGCAGCATCCCTGCTACGATCAATGCTGGAACACGCAGGGCAGTTTTGTGAAAGCAGTTGGACTTCAGCTTGTTCCTGACTTTAAACCTGTGTTTGTACTGTGGTTCATAATTGGACATCTAGCCCTGGAAGATCAGAACTTCCTCCGTTTGTTGTCCAATTGTAAAGGTGCATCTGTCCAGAATATGTAAAGTCCTTCCTTTTCCTGTAAGGATAAAAAGGGAGGGAACATATGGTGTGCGTCAAGTGAAAAAGTGATACGATCATCCCTTAACACCTCATTTTAATGAGAAACTTTTACATGTGTGATTACCAACAAAGTTTTTTTTATAGGCCGTTACATTTGAGATGGATATCGGGAACTGGGGTGGAGATGTGGATTTGTATGTAAGACGAGAGATGTGGAAGATGTTCCAGGTGCTGCAGCCCTGCTTTCAACGCTTGCATTTTACATCCTTGTGGATGGTCTTCCTTTTTATAGTTTTGTGTTTTAACAGCTCCCTTTAGGAGCTTAATAAGCAAGAGGCTTATTCCATCTCCAGATTGCTGGGTGAGTGGAAGTTTGGCAGTGAACAAACAGATTTTGAGGCGTTCCGTTCCTGTCTCTGGCTTGGAGTGAGTTATTCTCTTCAGCGTCTCATGTTTCAATTTAGCACCCGTGTGTTTGCCTGGGTGAGAGCCATAAAAAGTCATAGCTGTTGTTGGAACAGAGCTGTGTGATATGTTTTGTTCTCTTTCCCTTCAGGGCATCAACCTTTCTGGTGGCCAAAGGCAGCGCGTGAGCCTCGCTCGTGCAGTGTACAGCAACTCTGACATTTACCTGTTAGATGATCCTCTGTCTGCTGTGGACTCGCACGTTGCCAAGCACATCTTTGACAAAGTTATTGGTCCAGATGGAGTACTTAAAGGAAAAGTAAGCTGGCATTTAGATCCTCTTAAAAATGCTCACAAGCTCAGAAACACTGATGGGTAGCAGGAAAGCTATTTCACCACTGAGGCTCAAGTGCTGAATCATTCCTGAATTCCCGTGTTTAATTGGCACTGTGGACACCTTTTCCCCACAGCACAGTCTCTGCAGTGAGCTGCTATTTAGGCATGCCCAGAAGTGATGTGATCTAGTCAGAACCCGTAGAGGCAGAAAACCTGCTCTGTTTTTTAAAATCCCTACTGTGAGATCTCCAAAAAACAAGATGTTTGCAGAAATGTGAGAAGGTTGTCAGCTTAGTATGGCTTGTTGTTGCTCGGAGGCAGTTCAGTGAGGAAGTTGTAACAGCTTACTGATTTTATAGAGGTCTCTGATGGTATGCAGCCAAACTGCAATCTCTTTGTTTCCCCTTCTGCTGCTGTTATGAGCTTCTCAGACTATATCAGAGCTCAAAAGGGAAGGGCTGCAAAGGGGAAAGGGGGAATGATAATTCAGTTGGTTTACTTCCCTCTGTGGTTATATCAGCATTCAGCAGGAAGCACGGTGAGTTCATGTACATATTTCCAAGCTAATTTGGCTAACAAGGACAGTGTATTTCCCTGGCATTTCACCTTGACGTGATCACTCAATCCCTCTCCCAACAATGTGGTAGTGTTTCGCTTGCTGAGTACTGTTAGTCCCTACAGTGACAATTGAGAGATGTGAATTTTATTTTATTTTTTTTCTTTTTTGCTATCCAGACACGAATTCTGGTGACCCATGGCATCAGCTTCCTGCCTCAGGTAGACCATATAGTTGTCCTGGTAGATGGCAAAATCTCTGAAATGGGATCTTACCAAGACCTTCTGAAACAAAACAAGGCCTTTGCAGAATTCCTGCGAAATTATGCACTTGATGAAAACATTGAAGAAGACGAACCAACAAGTACAGTATTGCTTTTTCTATCAAAAAGATTGCAGATATTTTCTCTGTATGAATTGTCCCCTGCTCTTTCATGACAGTCTGGCATTTGCCTTTCTGTAATACCGTGAAAATTACTATCTATGCCCAGGTCTGTCTTACTGATAAATGTTTTCACAAATTTCTTTCCAAATTTCATGTGGTTTGTCCTAGAAAAAAACAATTCTTGTGTTAGAAATTACTTTAAATTTGGGCATTTATTTTACGATGAGCAAGGTCAGCTCAATAGGAAAAAGGAGTAGCCAAGAACAAACTGGGCTTGCTATCAAAGGGGATTGTCCAGAGTCTGGTAATTTTTTTGTTTCTATGTTGTTTTTTTTTTCACAGAGCAAAGTTCAAATGACATTGTCATTTTGAGTTACTTTTCAGCTTGGTTTGATTCCTATAAAATTATACAAGGTTAAAGCATTTTGGTAACCGTTTCCACTGTGTGACAGTGTTCCCATGCTCTTGGATTGCAGCACTGCTGCTCTCCAGAGGGTCAGAGAGGAGCACCCATGACATCATCTAGCAACAGCAGAGGCTTGCAGTAGTTCCTGACTTGACTTCCCCATCCCAAAATCATGCCTAGACCATGCCCTATACATGAATTTAGCTAGAACCAGCTATAACAAACACTATTGCGTAACGTTTATGATGCGCTAAAGGAATGGGATGTAAATGCATTTGGCAGCCAGCCTGCCTCACCAGTTCTTTGCAATCCAGTTAGGAGAAGTGATGCACCAAAGGGATGCAAGCAAAACTATGGGGCAGTTTATGCCCTATGATTTTCCTGCCTTGGTATTGTTTTTCATGACTCTTGCTTTGTATAGTCACATTTGTCTGTGCTTTCGGCTTTATTCAGCAGAAAATCTGAGATGTGATCTTGTCTTGCAGTGCTGGAGGATGAAGAAGTCCTGCTAGCTGAAGACACCCTCAGCATCCACACTGATTTGGCAGATAACGAACCAGTGACGAACGAGGTCCGCAAACAATTTCTTAGGTAAACATGGGGTTGACATGTTTATAGTCTGCATCAAAACACATCTGAGATGTTAGTCACATACTGCTTCTCAGTCTGGGCTCCAGTTTCCTTAGTTTCCTCTTTATAAATAAATTGGGTCTGTGTCCTTTTGAAAATAAATATGAAACATGCAAAGTAGATGGAACATCTATTCCTGCAATCCTCTTTTTAGTCTGAACTGACCCAGTTTGTTAAAGGAACTCTCTGGTTCGCAGGTAACACCACTGTATGTACTTACCCACACAACACCAAACTGCTGCCAGTTGCATGATAAACCCTTTGCATTGTGCCTTTCCATTGGGAATCGTGGAAATGTTCACAAGTTTTCATAACCATACCCACAGATGCTGTCCAGCTACTGCTGATGAGGAAACAGAGGAGCTCAGGGATTAGCTTTGAAATGTCTGTCTTGCAACGAAGCCTCTAAAGGCCTTTACACAAGAGCCCAGGCCCTGTCACAGCTTTTGTTGGGTGCTGTATTTCTGGCATCACTGAACATCGCTGAACAGTCAGAGGGGGGTGGTACAAGCACCCATAGCTGTGAGTGAGGCTGGCACAGGAATGCAGCAGAAGAGCTGGGAATAAATCCAATCTGCTGCATCCCAGTCTTGCCTTAGCCCTGCCACAATATGCCCTTTTTTTCCTAATTATTCTTTTGTTTTGACTAGGCAACTTAGTGTCATATCTTCTGAGGGAGGAGAATGTCCCAACAAAATGTCAACGAAAAGAAGAGTCTGTGAAAAGAAGCCAGCAGAGCCTCCTCTGCCAAGAAAAAGTCCTAACGACAAACTTATCCAGGCTGAAACCACTGAAACGGGAACGGTATGGTTTGATTTTCCTCCTCCCTTTTTCTACATTTTTCTTTTTCTATTTGAAAAAGTAATTTTTCTTTTTACATTTGATCCAATCCTGTTAAATGTGTTGTATAAATCAGGACTGCAGGCTTTAGGCATTAATCTGGTGGCCATGGTCATTCAAATTCAGGATTTTGGCAGAAGTTTCTGCATCTGGCAAGAGCTATGTACTTAGGGGGGGGAAGACAAAAATCCCTTCCAGCTCATGCCAGAGTCACCTGATAGCTGTAGCACTGTGCTCTGCCAGCTCTGCCTTTACATTGCAGAGCGTTCAGCAGTGTTGGATTTTAAATGGTTTGGCTGCTGCTGAGTCCTGCTGCAGCCCTGGGTATTTAGTGACCCGCAGCAGTGGGTTACACGAGCCAGCT
>WUAM01000065.1:7040611-7059370 GCA_024336885.1 Actenoides hombroni | reverse complement strand
GTGGGTTACACGGGCCAGCTGCCTGCTGTGTGCCAGCAGATCTGTTCTGCCTAAATGATACCTGCCACCCCATCTTCCAGAGCATTTTATGCTTACAGGCTCAAAAGCAGGGCCAGGGAATGAAATGAGAATTGGAAAAATGAGAAGGAAAAAAGAGAATGGGAATAGAAAAGTAAAAGAAAGGGACAGAAAGGAGCAGTGGATGGAATAGGAAGAGAGAGGTTTTGTTAGGGAAAGCTCCTTCCCTGCCCTACAGAAGGCTCCGTGTCTCCTGTTTAGTCTCATGTACGTGGTCCATGGCAGAGACCTGTAATTAACTGTTTCTGTGGATTGTTTTCACTTTCAAAGTCCCTAACCAACAGCACTTGTTCTTTTAATTATTTCTTCTTTTGGTTTTTTTTAAGAGACCGAGTTTTGTCCCGAGTCTCTGTCTCTTTTTGCTTCTCTGCCTTTCTGTACTACCTTAGAGTCAGCATCTGTACATTTTGCCTCAAGCATTATCTGTTTATGTCCCTACTGGGGTGCACTACCATTTGGTACCTCATTTGAGCTGCTGTAAAGACACCTGAATGGAGGCATATTCAGCACTTTTCCTCAAATAGGCCATTTAAAGTAGTCCTGAGCTCCACACACGTGCCTGCCAAGTTGCTTCTTTTGCCCTAAAAACTTAGCTCCTGTTCTTGTTACCCATCCTTTGCTGTTATTTGAACAGCCTTTTTTCTTCCCCTGGCATAGTCTTAAAAACTAAAAACCCACCAAAAGAATAAAATAGAGCTCCTGAAAATGGAGGAAAAGAGTATTTCAGAGAAGTTTCTGACTTGTTTTGAAAGTCATCGCCCTGATGTAGAGCTCAAGCAGATGAACTGTTCCCTGTGGTATGTTAGAGTTTGTGCAGTTTGGGATTTAGCAGTTCCTCTGCTGAAGAATTTTCTTCTCTTCTGTCTAAACTCCTGATTGTGTAAGTTGTACAAAGCAGCTTTGATGTGTGATTTTGCAGGTAAAGCTGTCAGTGTTCTGGCAATATGTGAAGGCTGTCAGCCCTGTCATTTCTTTAGTGATATGTTTACTATATTGCTGTCAAAATGCTGCTGCCATTGGGGCCAATGTGTGGCTCAGTGACTGGACCAATGAGCCTGTGATAAATGGGACTCAGCACAACACAGCCATGAGAATTGGAGTCTACGCTGCCTTGGGCCTCTTGCAAGGTGAGACCAGATAAAATCATGATGTCTGGGTGTTTAGTAGGAGGAATTAGGTGGGAAAGCCATAGCACCAGTTGCTGGTAGCCCAAAATTGCCCCCCCAAATCCCATCCTAAGCAAGGAAAGTAAGGTAACCTGGAGCTACAGAGTCTGAGTTCAGCCCAACACTTTAAATTTTGTTGTGAAGCTTTTGTGGGTGTTGAATGGGTGACGTGGAAGCTTGAGAGAAGTAAGTTGGAGAGAAAACATGAAAACATGGGTGCAGAAGAGATTGTGGGGTTGGGGTGAGGTTGTAGCATTAGGTCTTCACGGGAGCTTGTGGACAGCAGAGTGAGGATGGTTGTGCATGTGTCATATGTGGACAGCATGGTGAAATCCTACAGGACACGTTCCTGTGCCATGGGCAGCACTGGCCACAACGCCATAGTGCTAATGGGCGTGGTAAGAGAAGGGTGGACAGGGAATACAGTAAAGCAAAGAAAGCTTCTAGCCCAACAGAAACTGCTGAGAGTCAGAGAGCTGCCAAGCGGGAACATCGCGTTCTCTGGTTAACACATCTCCTCTTCACCTCTTAGGCCTCACAGTCCTCATCTGCTCCTTCACCCTGGCCATGGGGGGCATTAATGCAGCTCGGACGCTCCACGCTGCTCTGCTGGAGAACAAATTCCACACCCCCCAGTCCTTCTACGACACCACCCCAACCGGCCGAATCATCAACCGCTTTTCCAAGGACATCTACGTGATCGACGAAGTGATCCCACCAACCATCCTGATGTTCCTCGGAACGTTCTTCACCTCTTTATCCACCATGATTGTAATTATAGCGAGTACTCCGCTCTTCGCTGTGGTTATAGTTCCACTTGCAATTCTCTACTTCTTTGTTCAGGTAACTGGAAAAATATCTGAGTACCGTGCGTTGACTTATTCCGTTGTTCGTTTTTCTTTCTAGGGAGAACAACATGAATTTGGGGGGTTATTGAAATATCTGAAGTAACGACGTGTTTCTGTAAAGGAAACATTAGTTCTCTCAGAAAAAGAAATGTCCTGTGAGATGCAGTCGTGAAATAAATAAGCATAACCTTTTTTGGCTTTTAAGTAATAGCAAACAAGCCTGCTACTAGAGAGAGAGCTGCAGTACACTTTAATATATTGAAGTGGGTCTATATTTTGCCATACTGACAAGTTTTTGAGGCAGAGAGGAGCTAAAATGTTGAAAATAGAAAGCATCAATTTTATTAACTTCTGAGCAAAAATGAAGCTTGTGTTATAGGCCATAAATAGAGACCTGATAATGGAGGTGCAAATTCATAGTTTCATTTTCTTGGAAGATGAGGCTCCTACAAATGGATTCATTTTATTAGACTATAGTAACTAAATTTAAAGGGACATAGATAAATTCAACTTAGAGCCTCCAGAAATTTCAGTTACCAAATACTCTGGTGTGGGATGAAGCAAAGAAAATTTTCATGGGATTCTCCTTAATTATAGAGACTATTTTGAAGGGTTGAAGTGCATGGGTAGCAACTTCCTTTAAATCCTTAACCTAAGAAATTCCTCACTGTTAATTAAAAGAGAAAGTATTTCATGTACCCTTCCATTTTCTCCAACAAATGGCAGCGATTCTACGTAGCTACCTCTCGCCAGCTGAAGCGTCTGGAGTCTGTGAGCAGATCTCCCATTTACTCACACTTCTCAGAAACAGTATCAGGGGCCAGTGTCATCAGAGCCTATAGAAGGGTGAAGTCCTTCATAGACATCAGTGATCTGAAGATGGATGAAAACCAGAAGAGTTACTATCCTGGCATAGTATCAAACCGGTAAAACAGCGGCATTTAACTTACAATAATCCTGTGTTTGTGTAACTGGTCCAAGTGGCCGTTTACCACTCTGCTTACATCTGCCTTGTCACCAGGTGGCTGGGTGTTCGTGTCGAATTTGTGGGGAACTGTATTGTCCTTTTTGCTGCCCTTTTTGCTGTGATTGGTAGAAACAACCTGAATGCTGGCTTGGTAGGACTTTCAGTCTCTTATGCGTTACAGGTATGTATTACAGCTCTCTGTTCATTGATGGGTTTGCATTTTTATAGCTGCTCTGGATATATAAGCAATAATTTTAGTGCTTGTTGAAGCTATAATTAATAAGGAATAATAAAAATGATTTGTAGGATGTCTGGTAACGGTCGAGATTTACACTGAACGCTGGCAGACCATCAGCAAGCTCCCATGCAGTAGGACTTCAGGGCACTTTGGGAGCATTGAGGATGTGCTGCACCCCAGCATCCCCAGTGGTGGCCTGCAGGAAGCTCAGGAAGTGTCAGGTGCACCCACCAAGAACAGGTCACTTGAGCAGCACGAGCTTAACGTGTCCTGTATCGTGTCTGTTGCGCAGCACATTCGTGTGTCCAGGTAATCACAGTCAGGGATTACAATCAGTGGGATTCATAAACAGGCAGGATAAACTGTACTCACCCAAGCTGTGGACAGCTCTTGCCAGTAGCTTTTTATATACCATGAGTGTGCAGGATTGCTCTTGGCAGTTTTCCAGTGAGACCCATGACAAGGGGAATGGCTTCCAACCAGCTTTCTTGGGAGGCCCATTTCTTAAATCACCATGGGAGGCATCTGCTTCTTCATGTGAGCACCCGATTACTGTAGACTTCTTGTCCCAGTAGCTGTATTAAGGTCGATTAAAAGGTAATAATTCAATTTGTAATATTAATGTGAATCTATGACTTAACAGCAGTGTCTGGATTTGTTGTAATTATTATTAGATCTGTCGTTCCTCTGTGGGTGATATTTTCTTCCTTGTCTTCTCCAAGGTGACCTTGTCTCTGAATTGGATGGTCCGAATGACTTCTGAACTTGAAACCAACATTGTAGCTGTTGAAAGAATAAAAGAGTATTCAGAAACTGAAACAGAGGTCAGCCACCAAGCGTCAAGCATGCTTGCCAGCAAGCGTGGTGAAATTTTACTGCACATTTACATGGTCTTTCTTTAGATTCTTGAGAGACAGCTCCTGCTCCGAGAGTGTTATCATTTAACCTGAACAAATGTCACGCTTTGAACTGTAATTTATGCTATCACAGCTCCAAATTATTACTGCTGTCATGCAGCCTGTGCTTAGCATCTCATTTTCTGCTGCTGTGAGTGTCTATGGCACAACAGAGATGAGTTTCAGCATCAGAATATTGCTCCCGTCGGGTTTGAAGTGTTCGATGCATAGTCCTACCTGCATGGATGGTGCTGTGATCCTGCTAGGGAGCACAGCTGCAGGACAATTGTCAGGCTGTGCACATGTCTGCAGTAGGAGTTCTGTTTAATCAGCTTAATCAGTCCTTGTCCCCCCTGAGAGAAGAACGTCTCTAGGAACACTGTACTGCCTAATCCAGGAAAACCAGCCAATCAGCTACTTTTGTTACCAAAGACTTTTAAAGGTGGCAGATGGAGCTAGACTGGGAAGTCTGCTGCTCTGTGGACACGCTGGGTTTTGGTAGCCCTGTGTACATGATGGGAGACTTTAGAACTGGGAACTGGAGGATCTGAGGAAAGCTGCAGTGTATGGCTCTGGTGATAAATATTTAATCTGGATGCTAAAAGGGAGCTAGACAAGGTGCATGATATATCTTATAAGCCAGGGCTTGAGCTGGCATGAAACAGGCAGTGTTCTATTCAAGTTAATGGAAAAAACATAAATTTGAAGTCATTAATGATTTGGCCCTATATGCTCAGACTTCTTTGCCTGTAAACTTCACAGGAAAGACCAAAATGGGTGGATACTTAGGAACCCATGTTTTTCCCTCATTATTGTAAATTTTTTTCATAATGGAGATTCTCTTTATTGGCTTTATTTCTAGTAACCCACAAATGTTAATGTTTGTATCTCAGTTTGAATTATCTGTTCTTAAACCTGCATGAGGCATTTCTGACTTCTGTTTTCCTTAGGCTCCCTGGATCATTGAGGGCAAGAGTCCCCCAGAAGACTGGCCATCCAGGGGAGAGCTGGAGTTTGTGGATTACTCAGTGAGGTACAGGAAGGGCCTGGATCTAGTGCTGAAGGGTCTAAACCTCCAAGTGCACGGTGGAGAAAAGGTGAGTCACTGGCTCTATGTCTTTGATAGAACTTCGCTCTGGGCCTCCAGTGGCAACCATGATGTTGAGGACAGGGTTTATATGAGCACAGTGGCCCCAGCAATGGAGGCCTACTCAATCTGGCACTGCAGGAGCCAGCAGTGACAACCGCGCTGTCAGTGTGCCAGCATCCTCCAGGCTGGAAGCAGTAGGACCCCGTGCATGGGACTTTCCAAGTTAGGTTGGCAGCAGGCTGTCATACACCATGTAGGAGGCACCAGCACAAGTGGCAAGAATGCTTTTCTGAAGCAGTGCAGATGGGAGAAGGAATTCAAGCATTTTCTACTCTCTGGCTTCCCCTGTGAAACTTTGGCATGGAAGGAAATGACATTCTTTGCTTCCTTAATCAGGCAATTGTCTTTGTTCTGGGAGACGTGCTTCTTCATGCTTCAGTTGAAAGTTCTGGGGTTTTCGTGCTGGTGACAGAACAATTAGCATGGGAAAGTCCTCCACTTACCAGGCTGTTATTGAAAGAGAAGAGAATTAGACTAAACAGACAGGATGACAGCTGCCTTCTGGAATGGAGATAGATACACATGCTTACCATAAAGTCTGACTTACCCTCTGAAAAGTCTTTATTTCTTGTCTTTGACTGATTGGTCTCCTGACATGGGTACTTCAGCTAATCACCCAAAGTGATATAAAATGCTCTAGGCCTTTTTACATATTTACATGAAATATCATTCAAATTACCAGAATGGCAGTATATACATTACAATGTACAACACAGGTTTCTAGGGAAGGAGGTCATCGATTCAGATCTTGTATCAAACCTCTTAGAGAAATCTTGGGGATTTGTTTGGGGTGGTTTTGTTGGGTTTTGATTTGGTTTTAACTATATGCTTTGTTGTTAAACCTGCAATTTGTTGTAGATTGGGATTGTTGGCAGAACTGGAGCAGGGAAGTCCTCCATGACGCTCTGTCTCTTTAGAATCCTGGAAGCTGCAAAAGGAGAAATTAAAATCGACGGTGTGAAAATTTCAGAGATTGGTCTCCATGACCTTCGATCAAGGCTAACAATTATTCCTCAGGTACTGTTTCTCTTTGTCACAATAAAGGAAGAATCTCTCACAGCTTAGCAAACCGTAAATAATGGTTTATCCACAGAGGAAAATGCTTTGTTATACTCAGAAAATTGTTTCAAAAAAACCCAAACTATTTATGCTTTAAGTGGTCCTATCCTTATAAGACACTTTATAAGCTGATGCTGGGTGATAAAACAGGATTTAGGATAGAACATCTTTACAGTTGGAACTTGAGTTTTAAATGTGTATAATGTATTTTCAGAGTGGATGGGGTTGAGAGGTACCCCACCTGCAACACAGTGAGTTACTTCAAAGCAGTAACTCATAACATCTGTCCTTAAAGCAACTAAAGCACTTGTCTAATGCAAGTTGGTTTTATATCCAGGATCCTGTTCTCTTTTCTGGAACATTGAGGATGAATCTGGATCCATTTAATAAGTATTCAGATGAAGAAATATGGAAAGCTCTTGAATTGTCTCATCTGAAGAGGTTTGTCAGCAGTCAGCCATCCATGTTGGACTATGAATGCTCAGAAGGTGGAGAAAATCTTAGGTAAGGGATGCTTGGAGTAGAAACACTGAGCTTCCGTTCAGCTGTAACAGCAACTAACACTTGAGGACAGGTTTTGTAGTTGATTGTTCCTGACATGATTTACTGTTTCAAGAAAACCACTAAAGCTCAAACATTTGCCTCCTGTTCTGCCACTGCCACGAATGATCAGATTCTTCTTTGCTGCTGGGAAGGATTTCTCCCAAACTAAACTTCTGTCTTATAGTAAAGAAAGCTCAGGATGACAGGGTGTTAGGACCAGGCAATCCCTTACACGTGGTTTGGTAGGAAGGGAAATGCCCTGATAACACACAGAACTGCTGTGCTGAGTAAGAGTCCTCTGCCTGAACACTTCAGCATGTTTAGTTTCCATTATTAATTGGAATTACTATTTACTGCAGGGGCGTTAGGCAAGAGGACTTTTAGAGGTCCCTTCCAACCCAAGGCATTCTATGATTCTATGACTTAGCACCTCAGAACATTATTTTGCTTTTTTTTTTTTTTTTTTCTTTACAACTGGATATGCTCAGTGTTTTTACAGCTGTGTGTGTTGCTGGACACTCAGGCATTGTAATCATCATTATTTTCCCTGGCTTTTGTCACAGTGGTAGAAAGGGGGCAATGATGGCTCTGCCAATACCAGGTCAGGCAGTAATGGAATGCATACACTAAAGCGAGCTGAGTAACACTGCAAGGTGCAGGTATTGGCTCTGGGGCTGACACACCAGGCTCTTTGCTCAGTACAGGGGTTTTTTTGTTGGGTAACTTTACCTGACGAGTTATCTGCTCTGGCACAAGTGGTTCTGAGCTGTGGAGAGCTAAGGGTGCAGCGTGGCCTCCTTTGTGAAAGCCCTGCCTCTGTTCACAGCGTTGGCCAAAGACAACTTGTCTGTCTGGCAAGAGCACTGCTACGCAAGACAAGAATCTTGATCCTCGATGAAGCGACAGCAGCGATCGATCTGGAGACAGATGATCTTATCCAGATGACAATTAGGACCCAGTTTGAAGACTGCACAGTGCTGACAATAGCACACAGGCTGAACACAATTATGGATTACACAAGGTAAGAATCTCCTAAGGGTACATGGGGGAAACTTACCAGTTTACTGGGTATGTGAAGCAGCACTTTAAAGGGTCTCTTTGTCTCTAAGAAGTCACACTGATGCTCTTGTCAGGTAGTATGTCAGCAATGATGTTAACACCATACAGTCCTACTGTGTCCCGACCTGACTTTGCTTTTGTTGGCATAAGAAACAGGTTCTATACTCACTAATCAGAGCTGCATGAGAGATTCCCCAGAGAGGTTGTGGATGTCCCCTCCCTGGAGGTGTTCAAGGCCAGGTTAGATGAAGCCTTGAGCAACCTAGTCTAGTTGAGAGGTGTCCCTGCCCATGGCAGGGAGGCTGGATTAGATGATCTCGAAGGTCTCTTCCAGCCTAAGCCATTCTATGATTCTATCCAGTTGCATTAATGGCACTGTCAGCAAGCTTATGGATCCTTTTTTAACTAGCAACTGCTGTAACTTTTTCACTAACATCATGTGATATTAATTACTCCAAAATAACAGCACTATATTTCATGAGCTTTTATCACCTTGGCCTTCTGGTACTGTATTTTCAATTCCAGAACTACCAGTATGACACTTCTATGGGTTTGGGGTTTTTTTCCCTTACCACCCCTGGGAGATGGTTACTGTCCTGTACCTTTTTAGATCAAACAGCAGCTTGGGGAGAATGTTTTATCATCTGTGTGTGTTGCAAATAGCCGAGAGCAAAAGACCGACAAGGCAAAGCTTAGAGCAGTTTGCTTTGGGATGACAAGGGATACCACGTTTCTTATGAGGAAATCTCTGACCTGTCTTCCCCACCACCACCACCTTTTGTTTTGCACAGGGTTCTTGTTCTAGACAGTGGAACCATAGCTGAATTTGATACGCCTGCAAGCCTTATAGCAGCAAAGGGTATTTTCTACAGTATGGCCAAAGATGCTGGACTAGCATGAAAAGAAGACCTCTTGGGGGTTTAGGTTGTTTTTTGGTTGGGTTTTGGTTTTTTTACTGACTTGCCACAAAAGAGACTTGTGAATGAATGTACTGTAATTTACGAAACAGTTTTTGTAGTAGACTAAACTTGTGATATGTGAAAAAAAGTATTTTACAATTATAAGGACCAGAAAGTGACTTTTATATTTTTAAATATTTTCTATAAAGTATTTTATTACATGCTTTTTTTTTCCCCAAAGAATGCTAAACATTCTGCCAAGAACATGTGTGTATCGCAGGGCAATATGTACTGTATTCAGGTTTCTAATTAGTAAATTATATTAATGGTACAAAATATACCTGTTCTGTGTTGTTTTCTGCATCAGGATTCATTGGGTTTGAAGTGGAAAGACAGGCCCAGGTAAGCAGTGACTCAGTTGAAAAATAGTGAAATAATATGTAATCTCTGGATCCAACCTGTTCCTTCCAATATTTCCTGTGGGACAAGGGAGTTGAATTCTGCAGCTTCAGGGCTGTGAGCTATCTTAGGACCTTTGGCATCCCTGCCCAGGGCACCCTGAGCATTATAAAATTCCTCCTCAGCGTAGGAATGACGAGTAACGTGTACCGAAAACAACCTACAGCTGCCTCAATATAAATCATTAACTACACAATTTCTTCCAATTTAGTAGTCTCCCCACAAGCCTGCAGGGACATGACTGGCACAGAAGTATTACAATTTTGCTCTCTCTTATGTATGAAGTCACTATGAGCAAGTCTCCACTTAAGCTGAACGTGCATGCCAAGCAGATGTGTATGTGTGTATAGAATTGATGCCATTCAGCACTTAATCACCTGAAATAACGTGAGGTTTGTTTTGCAGAAAGAAATACCTGTCTTGTTACTGATAACCAAGTCTCCATAGATAAAGAGAGTACCGTGTTTAAACAGTATTTGCTGCTAAAATCTGATAGATAGAACACCATTTGCTTCAGTTGTTCACTTCCTCCACCAAGCACTCTGGAAACCTACCTAGCAAGAAAAATCCCTATGTTTTTCCATAAATAAAGTCCACAAAAAACTCTGAGAAGACAAAATAATCATTTATTAATTCTTACAAATGATACTTCTTCAATAGAAACAAGAACCTGGAGCCAAGCGTTCGTTTGACATTAACATTTCATAGAGCAGGGCACAAAGTAATGGGTTATTTACCATCCACAGTAACGTAAGGATTATACACTGATCAGACTGTTACAGAGTTAAGAGTATCTTCTGTTTAGAAACTGCATCAAGTATAAAAATATTCCTGGGAATGCATAGATAGCGATCAGCATCTGTGCAAGGTGTCCAGTGTAACCAACAGCTGAGCATTCCTCTAGTAGGTCTGACTGGTTAAGCCTGGTACCTGCAAACAGGCAACGTCTAAACCCGAGCTGTCCTGGGGGCCAGGGAGAATGCAACGGGCAGACTGCGGTACGAGGGACGACTGGTTGATTATTCCATTATACAGAGGTTAATCCACCACCGGCAATT
Organism: Actenoides hombroni; assembly: GCA_024336885.1. Taxonomy (NCBI): domain Eukaryota; kingdom Metazoa; phylum Chordata; class Aves; order Coraciiformes; family Alcedinidae; genus Actenoides; species Actenoides hombroni. The sequence goes on along the minus strand of WUAM01000065.1, from coordinate 7,048,950 downwards.
CAGCGTCAAAACCAGGTACTGCCAACGCCTCAGACCACATTTGACCTCCAGCCCTTTTCAGAAGAGGCTATTTTGTTGTGACAAAATGTTCTACTATAGCCTTAGGAGACTGTGCTTCAGTCTAGTTAATTGGCAGAAAGGAAATTGGGGGTTTGGAAGGATCTGTGTTTCCAGGTGAACACTGGACAGCCGACTACAAGGCAGACTAGGAGAGGGCTCCCTCTTGTGTGCTCAGGCACTGCTGCTGAAGCTGCTTCCCTTTGCACAAAGCACTATTCACTGGATGAGAAAGAGAGAGTACCCGTGAATTTGGGAACCAGGCCCTGTTGTATTAGCTGTAACACAGGAGGCTGCTCTGACTGCAGGGGAGGAACGAACATCTCTATCTGCCCCAGCCTCTGCGAAAGGACACAAGGCTGTGGGGGATCTTCACTCCAGTCAGAGGAAGTCACCTGGAGCAGTAAGAGTTTCAGATGCAGCTCTCACCTCAGCATTCCCTCCAGATAGTTTGTGGGGGCTCTCTGCTCAGCACGCTACTTCTACAGATCCCATTTACAGGTCCACACAACACTGTACAGCTCATTTGGGCTGTACGTTCTTAGGACAACAAGACAATAAAATCCTTTGGTTGCTGTCGTTTCCAAAGAAACTTGGAAGAGGGGTGGGGGAAGATGAACAAACAGAGGGGAACTCAGTCCAGGCCATGCTCTGTTTGCCTGTTGCATCTCGTACTTTAGTTCATTCATCTAATTCATAGTACATATTTTTACAGTTAGGCTGCCAGAATAGAGCTCTTCCTTAAATGCAAATGACTGAGTAAATACTAGAAATCTTTAAAAATTAGATAAAATCTAGCTCTTACTTTTCAATTTATTTATTCCAGAATTTCATAGCAAAGTAGGCTAATTCTGTATTTTAAGTAACAGGCAAAATGAATTTTTATTTTTTTTCTTCAGTAAACAACGTGGGTAAACAGAAGTCATTGGGGGAAAAAAAGAAAATACATTGCATAGGAAGAACATCAAGATTTAGTATCAGCCCAGACCCTGGGCATTTCACTAGTTTCTTTTTACATAGGCAACTTTAAAGGTTCAAGATGTGATCTTTCTCAGGAACGCAGAGGTAAAGGAAAATAAAATTACCACTTTTGTGCTTTTAAAAGGGGAAATTAAAGCAGCACTGAAGAAACATGTTGCAAATACAGTAACAAAAAGTCTTTTAAATTGCACATGTCAATACTATATATTGACAGACGACAATAAAAGAGATTTTGGTTGAGAGCGTATTAATGATTTGGATAATTACTATCACTTTATATTTTCAACCTGAGAAATAGGGAAAAGTGTAAACAGGGATTAAGAAATTGCAGGTAATAAGTCACTTGATAGTATTTAAACTAGACATAGTTTTGTGCTTCTTCCACAGATTTAAACCCTTCTGCTTTTTCTCCTTCTCCATAAGATACGACTTAAAACACACACTCTAAAAAGTGAACGTTAATGGCAATGGACTCAGTACAAATATTAAATGGGTTTCATGGCAGGTTCTTTAGCTTGAGTACCTCTGCTATTTTATAGCAAACAAATGATTAGAACAGTTTAAGGTTAGCCTTTCCCTGAGAGCTGCGAACTCTGCAGTATTTCAAGATTATCTTTTGTAAGGAAAAGTGTTGCATTAACAGATAGTTCTACCAAGACTTCCTTTGCATTAAGCTACTTTCATGTCAGACTCGTTACTCATAGATTAACTACAGGCTATATCTGTGCATAACAACTTTAGTTCATTTCAAGGTTAACGAAATAGATTATTTTTTTTCTCATCATTAGCCCTTATGGATACTGTATCTCAGATGTCATTTTAAAATGAGAGAGACAAATCTTTTGGTTTAGTCTTGAAACAATTAATATGTAAGTTCTGATGCCTTCTTGTTATAACCACTCCGTTCAGAAAGCGTTGGGACTCTGAAAAGTAAGTTTTTGTCGCTTACTGTTAGAACAAGCTCCAGTTCTTGGAAATCCTGTAGCCTTGCAACATCTTTGTCCTTTAAATAAATACAGTAAGTTGTTAGGTGATAAATCATCTGTTCCATTTTGCAGAGGTAAGTTAAAATAATAGGCTTGTACTACCACAAGGTATGTATTTATCCATAGGTATGACAATTCTTTACAGTAAACTGGAAAGCAGACATCCTGTTGCATCTTGTATTTATTAGACTTAAGTCTATTTTTAGAAGGAATGCAACACTGAGGGTGAGGGCAAGTCATCAGCGAAACTACACTTGTGAAGATCTACTGCATGCCACCCCCAGCTCCTCTTTTCCTCTCCCCTGGGAATTCTTAGAAGCTCATGAATCATTTCTTGCATCTATCCAAGAAGGTCCTGCATGCAGCTTCCTCTCGAGTGGCCCCCAACCCTATCACAGAGCTGGCTTTGGTGAGAGCAATGGAAGACTCCCTCCTGCCATACAGGCTCGAGCTCTGGTCCCCTCCACAGCAGCACTCTGCTGCTAAACAGCATTAAACAGAATTTGTTTTCTATCACCTCAAGGAACAGTAAGTGTCCTGCAGTCCTACCCAGAGAGCCTGAAGTAATTAGAGCTGGAAATAAAACCAGTCCTTTCAACAACGACCTGAGTCAGCGACTGACAGAATTGCTTATGTCTTTTTTTGTCTTTTTTTTTTTTTTTTATTCCTTTCACTTCTTGACTAACAAAATATCAGTCATGTTACAGTCAGTGAAGATGCAGCACCGTGAACTTTATTAATCTAGTCCTGATCAGATTAGCTCCATGACTGACACCAGCCATGCTCTAGAGGGATCTGAGAGTGAAAGAAAGGTCAATGGTGAATCAGTACAACGGGTCAGCACCTCCAGTCTGTTTGCTGCACGGGTGAGTGTCACTGAAGTGAAAAGACAGTTACACCCAGAGTAAAGACCTACACTCAGAGTAATTCTGAAACACCCTTCTGTGTTTTGAAAGGACTGCACATAGTCCTTTACTGGAGTTGAGTATTTGCAGGTCTTTCAAATGGTGATGACCGGTCACAGTGGTGTGGTATTGCACTGAATTTAAGAATGTAGATCTTAACTGGGCTCAACACCAAGTGTTTGTGAAAGGAAATGATCAAGAAACTTGAGAATCTTTTTACTAAAACTACCAAAACAACTGCTAGAACTTTTTCTTATTGTTTTGTTTGGGTTTTTTTATCATGGGCTTATGCAGGTGACCAACCTAAAAATCTTTTTTGTAAACTACTGCACTTCAAAATTCAGAATTCTTACCTTTCTTAACATTGTATTTGGTAATTTTCTGATCTTCTGTACGTGCTCAGGGTTAACACCCAGCTCATGGCAACTCACACGAAGCAGTTCTTTGTAGGTCAGTTCTTGTCTGTCCAGTTCAATTTCGATGAAGTCATTTTCTCTAAGATTAGGGTTTTGTATTCTAACTTTAAGCACCAGTTCTGTTAGAAATAAAAAGGTTTATTAATAGGCAGATGTATAAAGGAATGGGAAAAGGTATCTCGATACTAACTTCCAAACATTTCCATGTTCTACTAACTTTGTATCCTTTGTAACAATACAAGAATCCTCAGAAAGCAAACAACTGGATTTGTAGGACCATAATTTTCATTAGATTGACTTTCACCAACCTATATGAAAAAGTCACTCCAAATGTAATGTAGTGTGTGTACATGGATGAACCTTTGAGCAAGTACTCATCTGACTGGATTTATGCTAACTTAAAAGTAGATTGATCTGGTTATCAATTTGCTGAGCAATCCAAGAGAGCTTTTATTGGGTTTTGATTCTTTTTGTGACCAGTTAACTACTTGTTGCTCATTCATGGCATCAGAACACCTCTTATTTCAAGAATGAAATTCTGCACTGAAACTGAAATTCCCGATTTCACTCTTTGGGCAGGTGAAATGTACCTGCAGAAATGGCAGATCCAAGGAAGGTTGACCTCAAGGTTCAGGTCTGCAGATTGAGCTGCGTGAGGTTCTCTCGAGCTCACTGACTGCATACTCACATTCTTTATTTGGAGCTTGGAATGTGCTATTTAGAGAATTAGATTACCCTGATGACTGTGTGCTTGTGTAGCATTCGAGACAAACAGCAAATGTTTTCATCAATATTTTAATAACAGTTCCACAGAAACAGGATATCTGCCTCTTTAATTCCCTTCAAATGTTTCCTGAATGGGAACCTGAAAATCTGCAGCAGTGCTGTGAACACACATAACCCCGATTTGTCTATTATCACCTTCCAAAATGACAGGAGTTCTAAGATAAAGTGAGGAGAAACTTTGACTGTTACCTTGCATATTAAGTGGAAAAGCTCCTGTGAAGAAGACGGGCTGAAATGTCGGCACAGGCCCCAGGCAGGAGCCATTCTCTTGCTGAGGTACGGGCTGATTCGATCCAGCCGGCAAAGGGGGACTTCTGCTCCATGACACCGATCCCTGGTAAACTGGACCTCTCTGGAGAGCAGGTTTTGCCTGGGATGGTGCAGCACAGCCTCTGTCATTGGCCACCTCGGGAGAAGCACTCCCGTGCTGCCCTGGTGCACGTGTGCAAGTCTCCACATCAGGTAAGGATGAGGAGTTGGTATCTTGCAGTTTCAAGTGTGAGACGCTCCCGTTCATGGAGGGCTCAGGAATATTGTCACTCATGGTGTTATAAACATAAGGGAAAGGTGGGTTAGCCAGGTAATTAGGGATGATTGGCAGATCTGAATCTTTCTTTATGTCTGGGAGTTCATCATCTTCCACTGTAAAACAAAAAAAAACAACATTCTCCAAGACTGATTTGGGAGGGGTCAAAGTATTGCTATTGCACTGTGGAGTTTCTTCTTTTTTTTTTTAGGGCAGGGAGTAGAGGGTTAAAAGCATCACAGGATAAAAGACTAACCAAGAAGCACAACACCTTTTTTTTTCTACAGTACACAGAACCATGCTCAGGTGTTGCAAATACAGTAAGCACAAAATCAGATTCCAGTAATTCTGGCAGTGCTATTTCCTTCGAAACACTGTGCTGCTTTTGGTTTGGTTGAATTCGTAGCCAGCACGCTGTAACATGGTCTCTGGTGGTACAATGCTATTGTCTTCATAATGTATAAGGAGGTGAAAAACAAAGGGTGGTATGTTGTTTGATATTAAAGCAGGGAACAAAGGGAAAAGAACACACAGTACTGGGAGAGCTGAAACATTACCAATTCAGCAGCCAGGAGACAATAATGAAAACGAAATCCACAGAAGGGAATACAAAGGGGAGAAAAGAAGCTGTTAATCGACCACATTTCACATTACTTATCACCTCTACCAGCAAAGGCTACTGAGCAACAAGGGTTACAAAACACAACAAAAATGCTTTACCAATGTCCGTTAATGAGCCGGGCTGCTAATTTTCCATTTACTCAACAGAGAGCATCAGCTCCGCAGACCATCAGGAAGATTGGGTGTTGCTCATTTAAGGGCTTCATGCAAATTCGAGAGATTGTCTCCTGTTGCCCTTTCGAAAGCAGGAAGCCGCCTCTATCTGTAACTGGTTTAACTGGGGCTTTTTTCAAAAGACAAGTTCTCTACTTTTTCAGTGCTCAGAAAAAAGTTTGGTTCACTGGATATGGAATTTGTTGGTGATCACTCTTTTCTTACAGTTGGATTTCTTACCATGGAATTGCTCTAGAAATCAAGGCACAATTATTACCAAAACCCAAACACGGTATCTTCACGTGCAAATAAAGACTGGAACGCACGTGCTTTAAAGAGCTTTTCACTACAGCCTTTGACCACCTTATCGCATAGCCAGTAGGTTTGGTTTACCTCCCAACATCTTCCTTATCTCTCGCTTTGAGGTTAACTGGGCTGGCCTTTCTCCTTTCTTGGTGAGGATCTCCTTGTCCGCCCCGGCGTGCAGCAGGTAGGCCACCACTGGAGCATGGTTCCGTTTACATGCCCAGTGCAAACAGGTCCTGTACGTGGAAAATGTTAACACTGTTTGAGATCCTAAATTCCGGGTGATTACTTCCCACTCACTCCTGCTGCCTATGAGAAGGACAAGGGTCTAATGCATGTCCAACATAAAAAGGGGTTTAATTGTCAGCTTCCTTAGCACTTTCCACCGGTTTTGGAGCCTGCAGTGACACCTGCTGATGTAGTCTTCCCTTGCCCTAATGCTCTGCATACCAAGTTACCATGGTCGTATTTTTAAAGCTCAAGCTCTTTTCAGTTTGTCATTTATTAGGCTACTCACTTTTCTAGAAAAAGAAGTATAAAAAGAAGGCTTGTGTATTTTAACCTTTGACGGAGTAAGTTGTAGTTAAAATCCTTGTCTGTCTATATGTGAGCTAATAGGGTTACTTTCCTAGGATGCTATTTTAATCCTTTACTTACTGCTGTCAGCGCTATGATTTGCACTTTGGGGACAGTAAATGATGTTTAAAATCCCGTAAGCATACTTTGTGAGCACAGTTCTTTGTCCAGTTACCATTTGCACCACTGGCAATTCCCCAGCTTTCATCTGCAGACAACCAGGATTCTGCGGTGTGTAACTGAGCCGCGGAACTACCGCTTTTCCTTTTTCTTTTTTCAATTATTACTTGCTGTTGCTGACTTAGAAAGGCTAATACAGAAACATCCTGAAAGGCACTGAGCTTAGTTAGTGCTTGGTATTAGGGAGGTTGCTATGAAATCTGTGTTTCAGAGGTGATGCTGCTCTTGGCAATGTAAAAACCCAAACTCTCCAAAGCTGGGCTGTGCATTTCTGCTAGGAATTGCTGGTTTTAAATGGGATAAAAGGCTTTTGTCAGTAGAAATGTTATGAATTTTCATACACTAGGTCAGAGCAAAGTAATGGGAAAAGTGCAGCTAGAGGGGCCTTGTCTGCTTTGAGTGCAAAACCTGTAGGTTTAGTCTGTGCAGTTTATGTGTAAGGTATGAAAGCGTTGGCCTCACTTGGTGATCCATCCTGACCCTTCCACCTGGTGTCAAGCAGAGAGGGACCTACAGACCCATCACGCATCAAAATGTAAGTACTCAGCACCTCTTAGCATCAGAGACCCATGAAGGTCATTGGAGAAATGTGAATTCTTCAAGAAACTGAGAAGATCCATTTACCTCCACAGTGAAACATGACCAGATCATTATTTTAAAAAAATAATGATATGACAGATTTCTTCCATCAATTCCAGGTTTAGATACAACCTCACTTTGCTGACAGGCAGCCGCCTGCCTTACACGTTAAGATAACGTCTTCTGAATCACTTCTCTGTACATTTCTACAAGTTCTAATTTTAATCACCACCCTTTGAACCTCAAGTTGCAAGTTTCCCCACGCGTCTCAGAATCACCGCTCGAGCTTTCATCTTTAGCTCTGTTCCTAATCTTATTCTTCCTGGTTTTAATCGCAGCTTCAAGCACAACGCAGCACGGTAAATACAGGCTGATTTGAAGTCAGGGAGAACAAATCTCCCCAAATGCCTGAGCATTCCCTGCAAATCCTGCTTCAAATACCGCTCTGTGTGTGTGTGTTACCTATAGAGTGCCACTCGGACGAGTGTCGACAGAAAAGTCTTGGGGTTTGGCGTTGTCAGGTAGTATCTGAACGAGATCTCCAACCCAAAGCGTTTCTCTGCCTCCCTGAAGCAGCCTGCACCTTCCCTGCTTGAAAGCCATTTTCAAACCCGATTTGGGAGTTAATATAGAACATTTCTGTTGAGATGTAAACAGGAACTGGCAAAGCGAGGTGCGGGTTCTGACAGCCCGGGCTGTCTCAGGCTGCCAGCACGCCCTTTAACAAAAGGAAGGGGGGGAAAAGGCAATATAAAGGAACAACATCATGACCCGGAGAAGCAGCAAGCAGCAAGCGGCACGGGATCCAAGTGGGAAGGGGTGTTTGTCACAGCGGTTATCAGCTGCAGCACCATTTTTTCCCTCTTTGGAAGACTGGTGTGTGCGCAGAGCAGCGTTCGGCAGCGGGCAGACCCCGTAATTCCATCCTCGGTTCAGACCGCTCCGTATTGCGGGGGAAGGAGCGGAGCCCGGGCAGCGCCGGCTGAGGGAAGCCCGCGGAGCAGCCCCCGTTCCGGCCCGAGGGACCCTTACCAGCCGTTGACTTCGTTCTGGGAGTTGAGGCTGACCCCCAGCTCCACCAGCCGCCGCACCTCCTCCGCGTCCCCCAGCGCCGCCGCCTCCCGCAGCCGCTCCTGCCGCTCCCGCTCGGCGGCCGGAGCCGCCATCTCGCCGCAGCCTCCGGCCGCCTCCGGGCCGGGGCCAGCTCTCATCTCTCGCACACCGGCCGCCGCGGAGAAGGGACGGCGGGCGGGGCGGGTGGGGCGCG
>WUAM01000065.1:7011384-7039918 GCA_024336885.1 Actenoides hombroni | reverse complement strand
GAGGGTCCTGACTGACAATTCATCCAAGTTGCGTGGCACGAATTTCAGTCGCGCTCCTCCAGCAGTTCCAGGGGGTTTGGTAAATCGCTACAAAATGGCGGAGCTTGAAAGACCTTTGCGGAGCCCCAGAGCAGTGGGGGATGGAGGTGACAGGGCGGGTCCCCGAAGAAGAGGAACCCCCGCGGGTGACACTGGCGGGTGCACGAGGCCCTTGGTGGTTTGGAGTGAGGCTGTTCTGAGCCCTGTGGACTTCACAAGGATCACCACAAGTACAGACTTCAAGCTCATGCAACAAAAAAAGGATTAAAATTTTAATTAAATTAATGCACTTAGAATGTTCAAATTAGGTTTTTTTCTTTTTTTTTTTTTGAGAAATTTGGGAAGTTAAAAATTGGCGTGTGAAATTCAGTAATGAGGTGCGATGCCACATCTAGAAAGGAAAAAGAACCCAACTAAGTGGGCAGAAACTGGTTCCAAGAACTAACAGTAAGATTTAGGTCAGATCTGAGGGACTTTTCCCCCCCTCAGCGTGTCGGTAGAATTCCCCGGGGAACAGCCATCGCTGGCGTCAGGCCGGAGGCCGGTAACTGCACCAGGGATGGTTTTGGTGCTTTGACCCCACCAGGGAGCAGAGGAGATGGTGACGACCCTCCAGCAGCCCCATGTCCGCTGCCTGCAGCCGTGCAAAGGCTCCTGCCACAGCACGGTGCACCTGGGCCGCGTCCCAGCGCCAGGAACCCCGCGCACCGCTGTACCGTTGCTCCGGGGCGTTATTTCCCGGTGGCGGCGCCTGCTCGCCCATCGGGCCCTTCAGCGGCCGCGCACACGACGACACCCTCCCCAACTCCCGGCCGAGCCGCAAGAAGGGGATCAGCCTCGCCCCCACCCCTCCACCCCGCCATCTCGACCCAGGAGGCTCCCCGAAGGCGAGGTGCCGGGGCAAACCCGACGCGAAGCCGCCGGCGGGCCCGGGCCACGCTCCGTCAGGCCCCAGAGGCGGTGAAGAGGCGCGCGGTGCATTGTGGGCAGGGCGAGGAGCCGCGCCGCCATTTTGTCTCTGTCACTCTCAGCGGCGGCGCGGTCGGTCGGGGAGGAGAGGCGGCGGCGGAGCCGGTGTTTGGCGAGGGGGGATTCGGCCAGGAGGACAAGATGATATCGGCCGCCCAGCTCCTAGATGAGCTTATGGGCCGGGACAGAAACCTGGCCCCGGATGAGAAGCGCAGCAACGTGCGGTGGGACCATGAGAGCGTGAGTGAAGAGGAGCCGCCTCTCCCCTCCCTCCTTCCCATCCCCCTCGCAGGGCAGGGGTTTTGTCGTAGCGACGCGGAGCGCGGGCCTGCAGCTTCTCCCGGCCTGGGGACAGCGGCGGGGACGAGGGAGGGTTGCCCGGGGTTTGGCGGGGGTGCGGGCGAGCCTTTCGTGCGGAGCCTGAGGCTGCGGGGCTCCTGCATGGCGGCCGCGGAGCGGGCTAGGCCCGGGCCGTTGCGCGGGAACCTCGCTGAGCCTTGAGAGGAGGAGGAGGAGGAACCGGGTGGCTGGGAGGGAGGAGGATCCCGCCATAGTAAGACAGTGCGAGGGGGCTTGCGCTGTTGTTTGGGCTGCTGGGAGGAGGGAGGCCTTGTGTTTGGGTTTCGGCGTAAGGGGGAGAGGTGGCGTCTCCACGGAGTGTGGGGGGGGGTCGGGTCGGAGAGGCCTGTGGGTACTCGGCTGAGAGGTCCCGTGGGGAAAAAAGGAAAATAACGTGTTGAGGAGGGGAGGTAGTGGTGTTCCGCTCTTCTGAGTAGAAGCCTGTTGCCTTGCACGAAGGGAGATGAGACAGATGTTCATAGTTTGGAAGACGAATGTCTCTGGATCTCTTCCTGAATGTGGTACGGGGGAAGGAAACAGAAGGATACAGGCATACTTGACTGAACTCCCATGGAGGCTGTAGCACAAAGAAGAATCATTAGACTTCTGAAACAGGATTTTGCTAAGAAAAGGTTGATTCCTGCCATACTTTATCAGTCAAAGGAGTTCTGGAGTTCTTGGGGCGGGGTGCTAACCTAAACAGTACTGTAGTTTAGTAGTACTTAAGAATTATTTTTTTTAGTGTGGTGATTAATTAGCTTTCTACAATAAATAGCTCAAACAAGACTTTTAAAATAATAATTATTACTAATTTAATACTGTTTTTTGGTAGTGGTGTTTCTCTGTATGCATGGTTGACCTTTAATGAATGATGGCTTTTAGTGACACCGGTCTTAGTGTTGTTACAAGTTATTTCACCAAAAATCAATGGAAGTTACAAAGTTCCTGTGACAGCTTCTTTTGGAGAGTTGAACAACTGCTGAAAACAGGGTTTTTTCTTGTAGTTGTGTCTATTTTTTTCCTTCCTCATTCATGGAATATTTTTTGAGCTATAGTATATATTAAAAGAAAATGTCGCAAGTTTATTTATTACCTGTGAGGTAGGAATTTCTGTGGTTTAAGCTGCAAAAAGCATTTAGCTCCTCCCCCCATAGCATTTTCTTGGGATGTTGTTAAATTGGGAGGAGGGAGAAATGCCACCTGTTCTAAATTGCATCTTAATCAGGGGGGAGAATTTCACATTTTCAACTAAGAGTTATGTAATTTTAAAGATAGTTAACACATATTTTCATTTGTCTTGGAATGCCTGTGATAAGGACAAATAACTGGTTTACCTCAGATTTTGCAAGTGCAAAGAAACACACACACACACCACTTTAAAAATGCTGCTATATAGGTAACCTGTGCACATCAGAAGGAAATTGCGAGTTCAGGAAGTTTTCATGACCTTCTTAATGTCTTCCTAGACTTCTCTTATTCACCAAATACCGTTATTCAATTAAATGTTCAGTTACATGTTTTCTTTTAATGCTGAACTCAAAGAAAGAAGCTTTGAAAATATGAAGTAATGGCTTGGGCCATGTTGATTCAGGTAGAATAGATAAGGGGATTTGGATTATTTTAGTTTCTTTTTCAGGGTGATAATTTTTTTTTTAAATTTTTTTTTCCTCATACTCTTTAATCAAGTTCAGATGACTTTCTTCATCTTCAGATGGGCAGATCTTTCAATTTTAGGCTGAAAGAATTGAACAAGACGATATGAATCTGTCTCTAAGCAGTTGTTGAGTTCCATTGTTTCAGCAAGGGGACCTTGTCTGTTCTTCCCAGTCCTCCCTTGACAATTTAGAAGGTGGAGAGCTGTCCTGTGGCTTAGGCCAGTTGGAAATTCACAGGTTTAGGGTTGAGCCTTCAGTCTTGCAGGAACTGCTGCTGTTTGCTCTGCTTCTGCTTTTATTTATAAAGTTTATAGGACTGTTATTAAAAAATGCAACTTCTCTGAAAGGAATGTTTTCATAGATTCCTATAGTCAACTGACAAGTTCAAAAAATTTACTGCTGTTAAAACATGTTTCAGTTTGACTTCCTACATCAGCTAAAGATTGTCAATGCTGATATGTTTCAAAAGACAAGAAATGCAGTTAAGGTTCAAATAGTAACATTAATAGTAACATCATCAGCTGTTTTGCTTTTCAGATGAAGTATATAGGCTAATGTAATTTCTTCTGTAATTGGACATATATCACCATGTAGCCTTTTCACCGTAAGCGTTTTGTACTCATACCAAAGTTTAGGATTCTTGTGTCACCTTTCATCAGTTTTGATATGGAAGGTTATCAAAACAAACTTACTTTCTTTATCACTTGTAAATTGCATCTAGATGGATATCAAAAACTGGAAGATGCAGTGAAGTACAAGATAGGAGTAGGATGTTTTGAAGGTGTGGAAGCAGTGTGTGATAGCTGAGCATTTCTTTGCAGTTCTCATAACACATGTTGATCATGTACTGTGAAGCCTTTTGTAGAGCTTAAGTTCTTAGTTTAAAACTTTGACGTGATTAAAGCCTTTAATCTGAAAAAATTGAAATCCCAGTTGCTGTACATTTCAGTATTGCAGCACGTCCTTAGATGAGAAGTTCTAGTTTGGGCATAAAGGCTTTTTGTTTTGTATGCAGGAGGGAATTATTAGTATCATATATTTTAGTCTTTTTGCTTGCTATCCATAGACATCGTATCTTTCTGGAACAGTAACTTTATTGATTCAGGCATTCTTGCTTTAATATGCCACCTGTACAAAACAAGCTCATGGGGAAACAGCAGTTGCGTAAGAGTAGCGAGACTCTTCATAGCACAAGAAAGCCCAGCATTGACTACCCGATGCTTTGTGTAAGGCTTTGAGATTGTGATGGTTGCTTCAAGGCAAATTCAATATTTTCAGAAAGTGGGGAGGGGTGGAGAACTGTTTCAGACAAATAACTGTAAGCAGTTATATTTGCTAGGAACACAGTTTTTCAAAATAGAGATTCTGCATGTAAAATGTACTGTGATTTGATGTATTAGCTTTTTATGATGTGTTACACTTCTGTTCTTTTAATGCTAAAGACCTAAATTGGTTTAGTTTAGATAGAATCTCAGAACTTAATCTTCCAGGGAATGATGTGGGAAGGACTTAAGTGCTATTTGTTTTGAAAGAATATTAGTAATGGAGGGTTATGTTTAAGAGTGGGGTTTGGGAGAAAGCAATATGTTTGTTTGGATTGGGGTAGATGAGTAGTCCTCATAAAATGACAGATGCATGTGAATTTTAATGGTTTCAAAAAGCTTATCTATATGAAGAAATTTTCTAGTTTTTGGTGTGTAAGCCACAACCTGCTGGATTGTATTCTTTGCCTTTTTACTAGGAATTGTCTGTCTAAATGAATTTGCTTGTGTAATTGTTTATTACGCTTATACTGATACTTGATCAGTAAATAATTTCTTGCAGAAGAGGAACATGTTAATGTAGAAGTATTAATGATGCAGAGCTGTCGTTAGTTTATATAGGAAAGCTTTGAATTGGTTCACAAACTCTGGAAAAGCTTGCCATTCACCTTTGAGGTGAAGGGTACTACTTTCTCACATCCAAGAGATTTCAAGGATTAGAGAAATTGAGATGATGAAGTGGAAAGTTCCAAGTGTCTGTCTTTATTTGCTCTAGTGTCTTATCACAAGGTAAGACCCTAAGGGCTTTGAGACACTAGCTATGGCTAATCGTGCTGCAATAGTTCCACAGTAACATTCCTATCTGTTGCACTTCTTGGTAGTGCAGTCATTGGAATAATTTGTCAAAAAAGCCTTGTTGCCTGCATAGGTGACTGACTGTCCATACTAAGATGCCTATTGCTCCTTTGCTGCAAATACAGAATGTATTTCCATATTGCTTCTGAGCTGTGCTAAGTGCAGCGGTCTGATAAGCCATGGGTGAGTGATGCCATTTGAAGCGTATCACCTCTGTTTCAGTTCTTTACTGTCTGTGACGCTTCAGCCGTTTCTCGACCCTTTCTATTCTTACATACCATTAATTACTTAAGACTGACTGTAAGTGCAGCTGACTGGTATCTACAGCCTGTCAAGGCAGATGTTCCACACACTGAAGCTAAGCCGGAGTGATACCTTTCAAGATTCTGCAACGTTCTCTCAAGTAGTGTTTTTCTGTGGAAGCAAAATCAATTGAAGAGCTTAACGAAATAGGTACGAGGGAGAGAAAATTACTGCAGGCACACTGGCCTGAACCACTCTAATGGGAGTATTTCTCTGCAGGCAGCTTCTTAGGAGGAATGTCTGTTAATTCACTAGATACCATAGCATCTAGAGCTAGTTAGGAGAGAACTTTTCCATCTCCGTGTTTTGATGTTGTTTTTTTAATATTTAAATAATTAATGCAATGTGTGATGTATATTTAAGCTACATATTTTAGTGTTGTTTACTGAAATTTTTGGCTGTAACCATCAGCTCATAAGAGGAGGCTTTTTCTAGTAGTGCTGCTTCATAAAACAATTTTAATTATTTATGGTGTTGGTTTGTTGGTGTGGGGTTTTTTTTCTTCATTGTAGTTCTGTCTCTAATAACTCTTCTGTTTCTGCGTGCTTCAGAACTGTTAGAGGCCAGTTTGCATAATCTTTGAGTGTATAGAAGACATTCTACAACTATTTTCAGCGTAATACGGTCAGACTGTTACTGTTGTGTTCTCTGTTTCTTAGGAAATTGTCTAATCCATCCCTGACATTTTTTTGGGGAAAGTGCTTTTTCACTAGTACTTGGATGTGATGATGAGAAAACGGACGAGAACGTAGAAATTACATTTCTGTTGACTAGTACAGTACAGGAGTTCATCCCAGAAAGTGCTCCCTTGAAACAACATGATACTGAATTCAGAGATATTGCAGCTTTCAGGGAAGAGAGCAGATTCTGAAAACAGATTTTGTCCAGTAACTTTCTCCTTGCTTCCTGAGAAGAAGAAAAAATGTGATTTTGTGTGGTGTTTTTTTAACTGTTGTTGATAAATTGCTTTGGATAGGTGTCACAATGTCCTCACCTGGATCACAGGAGAAATACTCACATAACAATTTTGTGATGGTTTGTTTTTCATGTCCATGACTTGTTAGTAGAGAGATTGATATTTATTTCTTCCCCCCCCTGTGTAATCTGTAAGGAAGTCAGTGCAGTTTTAACTTCTGGAGTCTGGTTTGCAGTCTGGCAGTTAGTATGGAGAAATAAATCAGACTGATCTAATGTGATCAGCTGGTATCACAGGCATTCAAGTGACGTGTTGGCGTGAAGTAGGTTTTGGGCCTATCTTCACCCCCATTTCTTAAAATATCTCAAAATATAACTTAGGAAATAAGATGTTGCAAGTCTTTGTCCACAGTGTACATGAGGGTATTAGAACTAGTTTGTAATATGCAGGAGTAATTATTACATTTGCCAAGTATTAGGAAAGAGATGTTAGAATGTCCAGGCTAGTTTTGGATTGACGTTTAAGTTAGTTAATGGAAAGCAAGTCTAGGGGAAGGGTCTATTGAAGAGATAATTATTTAGGATTGCTTATAAAGTTAGGGGTTAAATGATTTCTGATTTCATATTTTTTGGCTATTGTGATGGATAGTTTTGTGTTAACAACTTCAAGAATTGACCAACTTGACTAGCTACGCCCATGCTCATGGGTGAGGGTGAACAATCTTTTTAACAAAAGCTGGTTTTATCCCATCCTATGTTAAGTATTTACTGGCTAGGATACCAGGTTGGTTTTTTTTTTCTAACTTCCTGGTGCCTTTTTCTGTTACCAGAAAGAACCTGACTTGCTAATGTAAGAATAGGCTATGTAGAAATAGAACAAACTTTTTATAGTTGGCTGGAAACCAGGTTAAAGTGAACATCTTCTCTGTTTGCCTTAGGAGGTATACAGTCCCTTTGCATATCACTCTTAAAGCAGGGGTTTTGAAAAGCATTGGAATGGGGAGGCTTTTGAATGGTTCTTGTATGTGTTCTTAAGTCTTAATTGACATCAGAGTCCTTGAGGCAGTATCTTGTGTTTGAATGCTGATGGCTCCTGTTCTCCAGCCCGAAGGAATGAAGGTTGGACACACAGTTGTTACAGACAGGCTCAGAGGAACTTGATTTCACCTTGGCGTTCTGACACCTCTTAGGCTTTCATGATTAAGGAATTTCACTGTAATGTTTAAATACTCCAGTCTGATTTCATTCCTTTGGACATACCAAATACTATATTGTATTTACAAATAGATAACACTTTCCTGTATTCTTAATTTTACTGCAAAATATTTAAGAAATACTATTACTTTAATAGGAAGGAAGATCTTGTTGAGGTGCACGTTGTAGCACTTACTGCTGCCAAGTAACACAAAGATAGAGGATGTATGTGTGTAAAATTCTCAGAAATTCTGCAGTGTACATAGGGAAGTTTTACACTGAAAAAAATTACCTAAAATTGCTAATTCATGAGGAGGGGAAAAAAATGATGCCTCTTCTTTCTTCTTTCTTGTTAGGTTTGTAAATACTACCTTTGTGGCTTTTGCCCAGCTGAATTATTTACAAATACCCGTTCTGATTTAGGTAAGTCCGTAAGTCTTGTCATTTTTATTCACTTATCTATAATTATAATTGAACTTTTGTTTGCAGACATTTTTATTGTTTAATGCTCTGTCAAAATACTTTGAAAATAGTTTGGTTTTTTTTTTTTAAATGATTGCTAGTAATGTAGCATGTTAACAGCAGTATTTATTCCAGATCTTATTTCCTCTAAGTGAAAAAAATTTTTTCTTTTTTTTCCTTATACATAAGGTACATTATTGGGTGTTGGATGGTTTTCTTCTCCTGAAGTGTTGGCTTCTAGTTTGGTTTATTCTTCCTGGGCAGGGTTTTAACTTGTTTTTGTGTGAGTATATGTTGAGATTCTTCACTGCAGAGATTCATTTACTGTCATAGTTATTACTGAAGGACATCTCTAAACTACTAACAGCTTTAAAGCAGTGGTATGTGGACAAGATGGAACAACTAGGAAAAACAGTTGTCTTGCATTAACCTCCAAGTTCATTGAAGAGTTTAATAGGCTGGGGAAAGTGAGGATTTTTAGCCTACTTTCATGAACTCAGGTCATGTACCTCCTAATTTTACTCTGAAGATCAACATTTTAAGGAGCCAGTTTATGACAAAAAACACTGGAGCTTAGAAAGACCTTGGAGAACTTATGCTTCATATGTTCTGGTTTGAGTTTTCTTGTGTGGTGGTTTTTGTGGGTTTTTTACGTTTTGGTTTTGTTTGTTTGGTTTGGGTTGTTATGGTTGTTTTTTTTTTGTTGGTTTTTTTTTTTCCTAAGGCCCCAGATGTTTGAAGTATTATTTTGTTTGTGTGGTTTTACTGATGTAGAACTTGATCTGGAAATTCTATTTTATATGAAGATTTTATATGTTGTTCAGAATCTCCTTTGGTTTTATAATTGCTAAACCATATCACATTCTTTTTCTTTAATGTGTCTTTCAAACTCCAAGCAAAGGAGGCAGAAAGACAGGCATAAAGTCTCCAGGAAGTGTTCATGGCTCTGTTCTGTCATCGTGCACAAACAAATGCTGATGGAATGTGAGCACAGCGTTCAAGAATGCAAGCTTAAAGGGTTTTTTTGGTCTTTTTAGGTCCTTGTGAAAAAATTCATGATGAAAATCTACGTAAACAGTAAGTGTGTTTGTTGATCTGTTAATGCAAAGAGTGTTTCTAGTATGCTTGAAATTTTTTAAAAGCAACCCAACCATGACAAACAACATACTTTTTGATTTACATAAACTTCAGCGTATAATATTGTTACCTTGAGCAAGAATTGGTAACATTGCAGATTTTGTTACTTATTTTTCATATGTTGTGGATTGATCTGAGCTTTCATTTTAAAAATATTTTAACAGGTATGAGAAGAGCTCTCGTTTTATGAAAGTGGGTTATGAAAGAGACTTCTTACGCTATTTACAAAGCTTACTTGCAGAGGTAGAACGCAGGATTCGCCGAGGCCATGCCCGTTTGGCACTGTCACAGAATCAACAGTCTTCTGGGGTGAGTCTGGAAGAATCATTGAGGCCATTTTTCCTCTAGATAGTGTCTTTGTGTTCTCTTAACCTTGTCTTTTCAGGTAAAATATACTGGTTTTCAGAAGATTCCCATTAAATAAGCTTCTTCATCTGTTAGCCAGCAGATTGCATCTAGCCCTAATGGACAAGCTGAGTGGCTGTGCAATCAGCAAGAGTCCTTCCCCATTCTCCCCATCTACGTTTCCTCAGAATCAGTTATCTGTTTTCTACCTTGCAACATTAATCCTGTCTTTACCCTGTTAACCTCAGTTTACCTTCTCTCCCTTAGTTGCATATTCCTCCTTCCTCCACCACTACTATCATGGTAATACAGCTTTACTAAAGTAGGGAAGTGCTGGGTCTTTCAGCAGCTGATGAAGCTAAATCCCCCTGTCAGCTGCCACGCTTAGGCAGTAGCCTCTTTCTGCTCCAGCACTGCCATTGGCAGGTGATAATGGAATCATGGAAGTTTGAGAGAGAAATACTTCTGTGAAACTTTTTCTCAGTTCCAAGCTGCCTACTAGCTGTTCTCGAAAAGCTTGAACTGACCAGGAGGAAAGTGGATGTGTTTACTCAACTCATTTTCTCTTGCACCCTAATGGATTTGGGGCATTGACTGTGGCATGTGCTCTGAGAGTTTGTGACTGCTGGGGTGGCCTTCCTTCTTTTTGCTGCCCCAGTTAATTGTTCTGTGCAAAGCCCAGCTGTTCCAGAAGGAGCTGTGGACTGTATCCAGTCAAGAGAGCTTATTGGCTGTGGAGTAGAGCAGAGGTTGAGGGCGAAGCAGGGATAAGGCTATTTCAACAGGCTATGGAGAGGACATTGCTAACAGGCACGTTTTGGGTGGAGTGAGATTGTTCTTGCATTTATGCTCAGAAGTTAAATGTCAGAGCCCACAGAACTTCTTAGTCATACTTGAGTGTCTGCAAAGATAAGTAATAGCTGTGTGGCAGTTTGAGAGTTTAAGTTTAGGACTTTGAATTCAGGTGCATTATCTTCTATGGGCCAGGGCCTTGGAATGCTTTTGTTGATTTAGGGGGAATTAGCGTGACTACAACTTGCTTCACCTGGTGAGAGTGGAGTAAGCTGTGCTAAGGAGTGGTTTATGTTAGACTAGGCTATTGTTAGGATGAGAAGAGGCAGGAGGAGGTTCTTTCTGAATGTATGAGAAGATGTATATTCATGTGTTTTAAAGCTGTTTTAACTAAAGAAAAAAAAAAAAAGCCCAAACCAAAAAACCCACACTTGTACTCTTTGGCAGGGAGCGGGACCCACTGGTAAAAATGAAGAGAAGATTCAAGTATTAACTGACAAAATTGATGTACTTCTACAGCAGGTGAGGTGTTTTTTTTCCCCTGTAACAGAGATCTCTTGCTTTTGCTACTTGATATAAAAGTTATAGTTGATTTTTGCTTTTTATTGCCCTTAGATTGAAGAACTAGGTTCAGAAGGAAAGGTGGAAGAGGCACAAGGAATGATGAAACTTGTTGAACAGTTAAAGGAAGAGAGAGAATTGCTGAGGTCTACAACTTCAGTAAGTAATGTGTTTGTAATTGTCAGATTTATTTCAAAAATAGGTGCAATGGTACATTAATAACCTGTCTTTGAACTGAAGGCATGCAAGTTCTGTGCAGATTTTATTAGGCAATAACAGGACATTTGAATGTGTTCATCCAGTGTGTTGATTTAGCATGGTACCTTCAGAGTGGGTTTCCTGCACATAAATGATGAAAAGATTTGCACAGCAGTCCTGGAGGTGAGCTTGTGTCTTACTCCAGGGCTCAGTTAAACTTTGCTGTGTAGCCTTCACATATTACTCTACTGAATTACCAGTTTGTTACAGAAAGCCCTTGTGTTAGGTCTGTGACTAGAGACAGACATCTGTCTGTCTTTGAGAGCTACAGAAGCCAAAAGTAATGTGTTAAGTAGCAAGTTCCTGTTGATAAATAGGAGCTTATGTTTAAACGTTGTATTTTGGTGTTTCATAATATGTTCAAATCATTGTTCCTGTTTTGTTGGTTTGGGTTTTTTATAACATTATATGTCACAGTCAGTAGCATTTGTGTCCATATTGTATGATTAATGGACATTGCACAGCAATAATCACTTCATTTTATGTTGAAATGTTAGTGTATTTCTCATATGTCTGTTGAAATAGTGAATTTACTTGACCACTATCCTTTTAAATAGAAGCCCAGCATCCCTTTTTGTATTTCTTCATGGGATATTATAACCTTTTCACTCTTCGAGACATGTTCCTTAGTTATTCTGCAGCTCCAGATATTTCACTTGATGCCAAAGAACTGTTCTTAAGAGAAAACTGATTTTTATTTCCTTAATTCTGAGATTGCAGGGAAGCTGCAGATAAGGCTATGTACATATTAATCCTTTGCAGTGGGGAATAAGGTTCATTTTTCTGTGTTTTTTAACTGTCACTTTGCTTTGACTTATGCAGAACGTGTGTATGTAGACTGCTTTTGCCCTGTTCACCCTGGTCAGTGCAGTGCTCTGAAGAGAAAGCATGCAGATAGGATTCTCAGCTCTCACTAGTGCCGGGGATTTGACAACAGTAACAATAAAGGTCTAAACTTCTCACTGGCTTCTGGCTAAAGCGGTGTTTTATTTTATCAAATATTTTTCTTTTGCAGACAATCGAGAGCTTTGCAGCCCAAGAAAAGCAAATGGAAGTTTGTGAAGTTTGTGGAGCCTTTTTAATTGTGGGAGATGCACAGTCCAGGGTAGATGACCACTTGATGGGAAAGCAGCACATGGGTTATGCGAAAATAAAAGCTACTGTAGAAGATTTAAAAGTAAGTATCTCCTTTGGTTAGTGAATAGTAAACAAAATGCTTGGCACCTTCCTATGGTGAATAAAAGGCTGTTCAGTGGACTTTCTCAAGTGGGTGAAATGCACCCCAAAGATGGTATATAAAAATAAAATGTGCAGTGTAGGATTCCATTTAGCTTTGTGCCTGCACTGTCATTCTTTGTTCTGTGTGATTACCACAGATAAAAGCAAGGGTGTAAATTCAGGTGCGATTTTTTTGTGGCCTTTGTAAAGAACTGTAATGTAGCCTCTGCTCTTCTGAGAATGACACGCAGAAAGAGTTCTGCAAGACAAAGGGTCTCCATTTCAGGGATCTTGGGAAGTGCTTCAATGTGGGCTGTCCTTTGTTTGGGGGGGAAAAAGGAAAAAAAAAAAAAAGGGAGGAAAAAAAAAAAGCTTACGCCTCTACATCTTCAGAATGTATAAACTGGGTTATATTGAATGATTTATCTTAAGTAATCTTCATTTCTTTCTGTGAACTTTTTTTAGGAAAAGTTACGAAAAAGAACAGAAGAACCTGACCGTGATGAAAGGTTAAAAAAAGAGAAACTAGAACGAGAGGAGAGAGAGAAAGAGAGGGAACGGGAAAGAGAAGAGCGGGAGAGGAAGAGGCGACGTGAAGAAGAAGAAAAGGAAAAAGAGAGGGCTCGTGATAGAGAGAGGCGTAAAAGGAGTCGTTCGCGGAGTAGACATTCAAGCAGAACATCTGACAGAAGATGCAGCCGTTCACGAGATCACAAAAGATCGAGAAGCAGAGAAAGAAGGCGAAGCAGGTACGTCTGTGCGCGGAATTATCTTCATGTAACTTTCCAGATTGTACAAATCTTGGGGAGGGCTTGATCTGTCAGCCTGTCTCACGTCTCTGATTTGTTAGCTTCCAAGTTCTCATCTCTTAAGTGAAAATCAGACTTCACTGGTTCTGAGGATAAGTTAGTTTTCCTGTGAGTTCACTCTCTTCTCTCCATTTTTTGAAGTAGGTGACACCATTGAGGTAGAAGTGGTTATGAGGGAGCTTGGAGTACGCAAATGCTTCCGAAGAACAGGGTCTTGTTTTTTTCCTTAAGTTGGTCTTTCAGTCATAGTAGTGGACGTTTTTAAGCTGTGTGGTTGAATGTTTCATTAAATGATGACAATATGAGGCCACGTCTTATCTACTGAGAAATATTTATATACAGTACGCTAAGGCTTGTTTTAAATACTTGTTTTCTGCAAATAATGTATTAGAAAGTGCTACTGTTTTACTATTTTACCTTCTGAGTTGGAAAATACCAGCTGACATTTAGATTTTTGGTATTTTCTCTGAATGTTAAGGAGTCGTGACCGAAGAAGAAGCAGAAGTCATGATAGATCAGAAAGAAAACATAGGTCTCGCAGCAGGGACAGGAGACGATCAAAAAGCCGGGATCGGAAATCCTACAAGCACAGAAGCAAAAGCAGAGAGAGGGAACAAGACAGGAAGTCAAAAGAAAAAGGTATGTTTGTGTGGAGACGTGAGTTCTTATCAAGTTCTGAAAGTGATCTTTCCCTAAAGTCTCAAAAGCTCTCAGTCTTTCAGTGAATGACCGAAAGTTCTTAGCATCAAATCAGATCTGTTTCTATAAGCTGTGTATGTTGCTGTTAACCAGTTTGAAACATTTTGTTTGTTCCAGTTACTGTTAATGCACGTGTGTGCATATGGACACCCCAGGGTCCACCTCTTTTACCTGTTACAGTAGTTATTAAAAGATTACCACTTTATATGCAAGTTGTGTGAGTATTTGGATGTATTTTAAGACCTGTTTACCTTTAGAAAAACATAAGCCTGTAATCAGATTTTCGTAAGAGTGAGTATCTTCTCTTCCTACTGTTAGCAGATAGTTCTGGTATTTGTTTTGTGGGAGATTGGTGGCTGGTTTTTCACCTGTACCATCTCTGACTTGTTTGCACTATAATGTTTCCTTTATTTTCCTTTAACAGTGCTGTTAAGTTGTTGGTTTTTTGGTTTGTTGTTTTGTTGTTTGGTTGGGTTTTTTTTCCAAATGTATGAGTGCAGTCCAAGATAAATCTTGCAGTATTTCTGTAATGCTCTAAATTACAGTTTCACACCCTCTCCCCAATTTCCTGCTCCCTGCCCCCCCCCCCCATCCTTCCCCTTGTTTTGTTGTTTGTTTGTTTGTTTGTTTGTTTTAAGAAGTGAGATTTGCTTTGTCAGTATTCAGGTGAGTCGCAAAGGAATGCTCTATTATAATGGCCTTGGAGTGCTTTCATAGCAGTACATACCATGTACAGCAGCATTGATGGTGCCTCACTGCTTCATCAAAGGCTGGTGTTCAGAAGCTTTTACCTTTTAAGTAGGGTTACAAAGAGCTACAGAGTGAACACTACAGATTCCCATTCTGTGAAAAGATACTAATTCACTGTTATTGCTACATTTTCCCTTTTAAGTCTCTGGAAATTTCTAGAGAAATACAATACTAACTCCTGGCTCTGTTGGGTTGCTGACTAATGTCCAGTCTGAAACAGCCACCCCAGTTCATTATTAGAGCTGACCATCAGTAACAGATGAAACAATTCTGTTGTGTTTCTAAGGTACTTCCAAGTTGCTCTGGAATGAAAGGTGCTATGTGCATGTTTCTGGGTTGCATAGGCCTGTTTGCCCTACCCTTAGTTTTCCATATTTATCCAGTGGATTAGTTCCCAAAATGTTGGTTATGCTTCAAGTATTTTTCTTGCCTGACTTCATTGGACCGTTTTAATTTTTTTGGTTTGTACTACAGTGCATCTTCAGTATTGACTCTTCTCTCGTTTTGCTTTGCCCAATACAAGGAAGCAGGCTTCAGCTGCTTGCTCACTGGCAGCAGAACTGATGCGTAGTGTTTAAGCTCAGAGTCAGTATTGCAGCCTGTATCTGTCCATTTGTTACTTTATTCCTACCTGATACTGTGCCTTTTTTGCCTACTTTATGAACAGATTTCTGGTACTTAAGTCAAGACTGTCCTAATCAGCATTCTGTGTGTATCTATGCATATAAATTACTGTGTTCTTATTTATTCAAACTTGGTCTGGTTTTGAGCTTAATGGCTTTTCAGTTCTTTCCTCAATCCTTCCATAAGTAGAGGAGCTAGTGAACTGTTTTTAGCATCTCAATATTTAAGTTTTTAACTTGACTGATTTCCTTGCTGGACATTTTATTTGCTGCTTGCTACTTTCTTCCTCCAGAAATAAGCACAGTGAGGTGATGCTATGAGCTGTGATGAAAATTCCACCTGGGAAAATCAATTACTTTTTTTTTTTTTGACTATGTAATCATAACATTTGTAGAAACACAAACAGGCCTTAGAGCAGGATTGTAATGCTAAAGAAGTTTGTGGTTTCCCTTTTGTTGGGCAAATTTTTAATTAAAAAGAAAAAAAAAGGAGAAAAAGTTTAAAACACAGTAGAATTGAACAAGCAAACATTGAATTTCTGTGATGAAGCTGTAAACACTATTACCTCCTCAAGTTTGCAATGCAGCAGTTAAGTAGCTGGCTTTAGAAGTTCATGTATCTGAAGCGTGTGGCAGGCAGGCTACCTGCTCTGCTGTTTGCACAAAAAGAAGTAATACAGAAGTTAAGACTTATTACACTTCCTACTCCATTGGGAATATTTGCTTCAGAATTTAGTTGCTTCTGTCTCCACCACTGATCTGCAATTATAAAAGTAAGCAGCAGAGGCCTGGCTGTAACTACTCATGGTAGTGCCTTTCGTCTGGAATTACCAGACTGCTTTATAAACATGTATCTTAACTGGGGGAGGGGGAGCAAGGCACAGTTGCCCAAGACTTGCCTACTGTTACACATTAAATTAGTGCCATACTTTGAAAATTCAGAAGTCCTGGCTTCTTGTTCACTAAAATACTGTGAAATACCTTAAAGACTTTTAAAATTTTAAGAAAAAAGTATATGTAAAAATAGAGACAGTGAATTTCTGACTCAAGCTTCAGGAACAGGAATACATTAGGTAAAGGTGGGGGCCACCAGCCATAAACAGCAGCCGAGCATTAGCTTAATATAAACCAGTGGAACAACAACTACTGTTGAAGTAAACTAACTTGAGAGAAGGTGGAATAATAGGCTGGGTTTTTTTTTAGCAAAGGAAGAGATCTGTTCTGCAAGTACCTTCATTTTATGAAGGGTTAATACTGGAACATGCCTCCAGACCACTGCAACTTGACTCTTTTTACCTTCCTTAATCTGGATTCATACACTTGGATAAAAATAATTATGTTTGTGATTGTGTTTTCTGTTAGTGATTAAACCTTTACAAATATTGTCAGGACACCCGAACTCTCAGTAATACTGATCCTATGTACTGATATTTGCATTCTCTGAAGAGCAAAACCGTTCACATTATCTTGGTAAGAATTCACACAAAATGTAGTTGCCCACAAACTGAATCAGAAAAATGTGCATGTGTTGAATCAGGAAGCAAAGTCAATATTATGTGATTATACCTAATAGATCACAGCTGAAATAATATAAACAGTTTCATCAGGAAATTAATTGTATGTGGTTTAAAAGAAAGAAATCTTAACTGATTGACAGTATAGGGGAGGAACTCTAGGAGTTGAAAGAAGTTCAGTCATTGGCCTATTTGTTGAGTACACTTTCTCAGTTCTGCTTGGCAAACTGAAGGTTTGCTATGGTAAACCTATTTTATTATTGAAGTTTTTAGAAGAGTTTCGTCTTTCATACCACAGCTTTATAGTAGGTTTTTTAACTTTAAACAAAATTATCCTTCCTGACCAAATTCAAGAAACAAACAAGACAGAACAAAACCCTGCACACTGCACATCCATAGGGCTATTAAGATCTACCATATCTACATAGGACAGAAGATAAGATTATTGGACTGACTTCTAGTCCTCTGCGGGGAAACAAGACTACTATTCCTCAGTGGATCTACGTGTGCATCGGAGATACCTTTAAGACACAAAAAGAAGACTTTTTAACAAGGTTAGTTAGAGTGCAATCTACCTGCGGAGTTGCAAAACCGAGGGCAGACAGATACAAAATTCTTAGTCCTTCAGTGAGCTTTTTGACGTGACTGCGTGCTTTCTCCAAGCACCGTGCACTGGATGTGCTGCTGCAGATGAAACCTCAGTAGTAGTGTTTGTTAGGCAGTTGCCCTCATTTCTCTGTGGGGGCTTTACCCCTCCCTTTGGTGGTCTGTTTTAAAACAAAGAAGTTGGGATGTTGCTTCTCTTTTAAAACTTAATTTCTGCTTTGTCTTCTGGAATATAAAAGTGTGTTATGCCAGTCTAGGTGATAACATTCTTTAAAATAGCTTTTTCAGAGTGTTTGATCTGTATGCTCCTGTGTTGGGGATATATATATTTATATTATTTATTTTAATTGCCCGGATAGCAGGGAATAATCAGAAAAAAAGAGCATGAATGTTGTTCTGTATGATGACATCAGAGAGGTTGGTTTTTCAGATTACTTTTTTTTTCCTCTCCAAAGTGTCTTTACTGATCAAAGGTTGAATATTATGGTGTGAAATAATACAGAAATAATTGATATTTTTATTAAATTTGAAAATACTGAATTTGCGAATGAGGCACGCAGCTCTAATACTGAATGTTTTTCTTCCCATGGAAATATTTTTACTTCTGGCTTCCTTCCTTTGACGGTTATTGAGGAAAAGATGAGTTTTTCGGCAATGTAGCAAACTCTTCAGTCTGCTTTCCAACTCACGATGAAATTGTTGGGTCCTTCCCATATTGCTGTTCCTTTGCCCTTGGGAGATAGCGCTTTTTATATATCTTCCAAACTGTGTCCCCAAGCCTTTTTAATGAGTGGATTACAAATGACTGCCATTTTTATACTATTGGTAATTAATAATGCTGACAAGCATGCAGCTTCTGTGACACCCTGTACAGTAAAGTTGATTTTGATTGTCACTTTGAGCCCCACCTTCAAAGCTAGAGGAGCTTAATACTGTGCGTTTACCCAAGTAGTGTATTATTTGGGGACACCAGTATTGATTGATTTGATAATGCACTGATGTATTGTCCCATCAGTCTTTTCTTCTTTCTTTTTTCAAGAACCATATTTAATGAGAATGGTAAACCAAAGAAGGCCATACACATCATAAATTAAAACTTGGGGACAGAGTCCCATGATAAGTAAGGAAGCCAGGCACCATAATGACACACTCGCCTAACTTCCTGACTGCGTCTTTCCCCCCCAGTTTGTACATTCAGCAGACAGCTGAGCAGCTGCCTCTGTCAGGAGGTCTGTTCTTTCTCCTCTTCTCCCCACCCTGTATTGTCCCCTTTGACCTTTTTTTGTACCCTTTCCATTCCAGCATGGTAGTCTGAAGCCTATTTCTGTAACCTCTTTGAGTATTACTGTTATTGCTAAAGAAAGTAATTATCCGGTTTATATGTAGTGTATTTCTCACATGTGCATTGTTTGTTTTTACTTTGAAATCCATGGTCAATGTCTTCTTTCATGGCAGAAAAGAGGGGATCTGATGATAAAAAAAGTAGTATGAAGTCCAGTAGTCGAGAAAAACAGAGTGAAGACACAAATACAGACTCGAAGGAGAGTGATACTAAGAATGAGGTCAATGGGACCAGTGAAGACATTAAATCTGAAGGTGACACTCAGTCCAATTAAAACTGATCTGATATGACCTCAGATCAGACAGAGGTAAGTGCATTATTTCAAACTTTGATTAGGGCTTTTTGTTACTGTTTAACAGTGCAGCGTAAGTATGCACAGATGAAGATGGAACTAAGCCAAGTAAGAAGACATACTAAAGCACCTTCTGAAGGAAAAGACAGTGTAGTCCTGCAAAACATTTTGAGGTACATTGTTTTGTCTCGGCTATTTTGTAGCAGACTCGTGCCCCCATTAGTGTGCCTCTTTGGGACATATTTGTAATATAGTCACCATAGAAAAATTAATTATCCTTTTTTATTTTTAGGGATTTTGTTATCTTTTTTTTTTTTAAAGTTGAACTGTTTTTGTATTTAAGTCCATATTGTGTTGGTACATCAGCAGAAACTTTTGCTTTAATACTTAATATTTGAGGCACATGTTGGACTACTTTGTTTTCATATAAACTGCTAGTATTTCTTTGTCAAGGATGTTTCTAGTTTTTTTTGCTTTATTGCCTTGCATTCTAATGCAGTTTGTTCTGTAACTCGAGAGCCAGTAGCATTGGATTGATGGAAGTGTAGGGTTTATGAATTATTGCAGCTGACTACCATACCTCACACAGCGTTGGTGTTGTGAGCGGCCCATGAAAAGCCAAATTAAAAATCAAGGATTCAGTCAAACTAAGCAGGTACTCATGCCAGGTACTCCTTTCTCTACCCACATCCATGTTTGAATGCTGTTGCCTGTAATCTTTAAGCTTACTGTTGTGTTTTTGATTTTCAAGATAGTGAAAAGGACTTTTTGTGTATTGTGTGAATACTGTAAATCTGATGTTAACAGAATGGAATTTTCTTTCAACTGTATGTAGGGATGCAGTGCTGCCCAGAATTAGATATCTTTAAAGAGTTTAAAATGCAATAAACACTACATAATAATCGCCTTGTTACTTTCAATGCAATTCAAGTCTTTAAGAGGTATGTGTTTAATATTTCCTACTGTGTAGGAGACTTTGCAGTCAGCCCTAGCACAGAGAAGTGGAATGGCTGATAACAGAGTTCTAAGGCAAATGTAAATGCAAAGACAGATGCCACCAGATGTTTGCAATGTTCATGGCAAGAATGCTTGCTGAAAAACTGTTTGTGGAAATGAAACAGCTAAACAATAGGAAATGCAAATACCGTATTAAAAGGAAAACTTGCAAGTTTTTTCCCCCCACTCTTGATGTAGCTTTCTTACTCTTGGAGAAGGTCTTTTAGTTGTATTCCTGAAATAAGGGACTAACAATGGAGAGTACAGCTGATAAATGAGCTTCTTGCAACGTAATTTGTTACTGTAGTGTCATTATTTATGCTAGGAACTCTTAAACACTTAATGCTGGTTATTAAACCGTTAATGCTACAATTACTGCTTCTAAAGCCAGTCATGTGCAATGTTGACATTGCTGTAGAGTTAAGATGACAGCTAACAACTGGGCCAATATGTAGGAATGGCAAACAAAATGCTCTTAATGCTGTCTAATTGTCTGTTTTCCCAAAATTTTACATTATAGGACTACTACGTGAAGAGTCTGCGAAGACAGCGGAAGACAGCTTAAACTGAAGATCTGCTTTAAAATGAGGTGAAAGAAAGCTGTAGTGGCGTAGAAAATTATAAAGTTGAGTTAGAAATTTATTTTTTTTTTTTATAAAACTTAATTCAGGACTTGTGTTTCCCGCCAGAGTTCAGAAAGATGTGTTGATAATAGCACATATGCTACTGAGAATATAAGTCCTGTATCCTTTTTTTTTTTCTTTAAGACTTTTTAAGATAAGAAACCAACATAACCTGAACACATGGCTTGCTCAGTGTTTAATTGCAAGTTTTCATTCTTGGACTTTAAAACACAAGAATAAATGTTTAGTATTTGTGTGAATCGAACTAAAACGAATCCCATTTTTACAACTAAGCTATTCCTAGCTTCTTGATATACAAGAAATGGAAATAAAGTATCTTTGAATTTCTGTTACAAATTTGATTGTCTCTGTCATTGAACGTTTAATATTAAATAAGTTTCTTTCCTAATAAACCTACTCATGTCTTCAAGCTTAGTCCATTAATCTGGATGCTTAGTTATTCTGTGGTGTTTGCGGGCTTGGGGTTTGGGTTTTTTTGGTGTCATCAGTTACTGTTTCAAGCTTACTTTTTCAGCACTTTTGACAACTGTTGTATTCTGTGTCCCCTAAAAAGTGCAGTTTATGTGGCAGTCGGTTAAGAAATTATAGAAATCTCACAATAAAAATGTAGGCCTTTAAGCCTTTATAAAGCAGTTGGACTTTGACAGCATTATTAGAAAGATACCACTGCTGAGATCAACTGTCAGACTCCTTTAGATTTGCATTGTAGTATGTTTGGAATATTAATTAAGAACTGTATGCAGTTGGTAAGCACATGCAGTCTGCATGTCAAAGTAGATACAGGGAAAAAGAGACGTGTCTTGTGCCTTGCACCTTCCATTGCACGTGATGTTAGCATTTTCAAATGGTAAAATGAGGTACCTTGTAGTAAATTTGACTGGGATTGAGATTCTGACACGTCTGATAGGAGTCTTCTCTGTTGCATTGAAGATGAAGGAAAAATTCTGTCTTTCAGAGCATAGGAAACAGGGTGCCTTTTAGTAACTGCATTCAGATGGGACTGTGATGAGCATCTCTGCAAGATTCATCTGTGTGAAAATTGTCTTCAGAGTTTGAGCCCAAGATAAATATAATCTCAGATTTTCTAGGAATGCTAAGACAAAAGCAAGTAGATTATTTAAGTAAGCACCTCCTACCTGCTTTCTCCATGCTGGTTTTTACAGCCTGACATTCTTACTAGATGCTAAAAATGTACTGGCCCATGATTTTTTGAGGCAGTGTTAAAAATTTTGAAAGTGTCCTGTCCCCTCTAAAGGGCCAGGTATCATCCCCACACATCCCCTGAAAAAGGAAGAGATCTGGGTACTTGAAACAACTGATACTTTAATATAAGTGAAGAGTAGCAATGTCAGTTCAGTACAAGTTTGTAGTGCAAACAAAAGTTGTCCTTGGAAGAACAGTAAGTTTTGTAAACTTAGTTTTAGTTATCATACCAACGGTTCATTGTTCAAAGAAAAATAAAACCCAACAAAAACCAGTTAACATAACTAGTGTGCCTTAGAGTTTATCAAACTGCATAAAACATACAAAAATATTTCTCTGAATGCATAGACTTACTGTTGTTATTACAGTCAGATGATGATTAAAGGTTTAGTCTTACCACATTAGCAGTTATTCTTGGTGGAAACTAGAGCAAATAAAGCTTTGTTTGCTTGGTTTTTTTTAAACCAGCTGCTCCTATAGCTCAATGTTCAGTAATTAGTGGAGGCAGTCTTTACACTGATTTCTTAAACAAAGGAACTGAAAAGAAATTAGATACTTTTAATTTTGAGCCATTTAACTATTACTGGTTTTCAAACAGTTATTGCATATACTCTGAACTAGCCTCCAAGCTGTGCTGAAAAGATAAATACACAACTGTTAGAATAAACTCCTTTCCTTTCCTACAAGAAAAACAAAGTGGGAGCCACAGTTGGGAAATTTTGCTTCATACTGTGTCTCAGTCTGGAGCTTACCAAGAGTTGAATTGGGATTTAAAGTAGCCCAGGTCCTGGAGAAGGGAAAGGCCAGGACTGGGAATGTGCAGTTAGCAGGGTTTACCTGATAGGAGGTATATGGTGCAGGAGGGAAAGGGTAGTAATTACTTTGAATGCACTTGGCAAGAATTTTAAGCATAAGTAACTTGGTGAAATCCTGAACCCAGAGTCAGGTATCTGCTGCTGGCAGAAGGGGGTTCTGTGTTCTGACACGTTTACTGACCTCACTCAAGAGAAGGAGCCCCGGTGAGGATAGAGGAGCTGTGCTGCAGGGAGCCAAGGCAGCATGCTGCTCCTACCTAAACATGTTGATTGTGTTATTTATGGTCTGAATGTCAGCAGCACAGTGCAGATCACAACAGACACTGCATCAGCTGCACATAAACTCTGCTCTAGTGCAGCTTAATAGAGCAGAGATGGAAGAAAAATCAATACTATTGGGGGGTGAGGGGGGAGGGGGGGTGTCGGGATGGGGGCACAGAACGGACAATGAAAAAACCAAACCACAAGAAAAAAAGCTCACATCCAGGGAAAATAAGTGCCTTACCCTTCTCCCCCACCTCAGCACCTTGGTAAGGTGTTTGGTGTGACGGTCATCATTGTAATCTCTGGTACAAAAGAAAACAAAAAGCCTCCTAAGGTGTAACTTTGGAGATTACCACATTAACGGGAAAAGCTTCAGGCTGTTAATACTTCCACAATGCTGCGACTTAAAATTGTTTGGACTAAAAAGAGAGCGACTTCAAGGTATGTTTTAATGATGACTTCTGCCAATCATAAAACCAGAGATGGATGTTTTTCATAACTGACTTGCTTAAACGTTAAGTTAAGCAGTCTGTAGCTTAACCAGTCGGGTTTGTTTTTTTTCCCCAGAAAAATCCAGTTGAAAGCACCTGGAGGCATTCGGCCCTTTTCATGCTCATCTGGCTAAAACTTTGGACATGGTGTAAAAGTGGTAACAGACTGTGCAACATGTACAGTTGCAGGTTAGTTCTTCACTAATGTTTCCAGTTTAGTGTGGCTGATGAGGAGCATGGTCTGTTGTGATACTTGGAGACTCTACTGTTGTGCTTGTCCTGCTCCTCACACGGCAGGAACTGACCACACTCCTGTAACTGGTCTGTGAGGGGTGAGCCAGAGAGGAGGTACCTGACTTCACAGTCCCGGTGTTTGGTGTTTTCTCACATGGATGGGAAAATAAAACCACAGACAGGTTTGTGATCTCCTCCCTAGCTCCAGAAACAGAAGGGCTTTTGAAAGGGCACTTTTACTTGCATTGTGACTTAACTGCTCCTTAACTGAGAGAGTCTTCTTTATTCTTTTTTGTTGAGGGACACCATCACTTAAGGAAGGAAACAAACATTTAAATGTAGATACTTGGTACTCCACTCCATTTTCAGCCCAGTGAAAGTTTTTCTCCTTTCACTTCAGAGCATTAAACATTTCTATCCCTAGCAGGCAAGACAATGCATCTTGGTAAATCTTTGTGAAGGGGCAAGAGATTAACGACTTGGAAGTTTCACATTTTTAAAAAGCATCTTGTTCACTGTGTGCCAAATACCACCTAATGTTTAACTTCATAAGGAAATTTAAAAAATATATGTATATACACACACACAGTTTCTTATTTGGTCAAAGAGGGGGAGTACTCAACATACTTTCCATATCAATAATTAAGTCTGTCCTGCCCTTTGTTGCCAAGTACAACTAAGAGACTTCATTGAAATACACTGGAAGCATGGGATTTTAGTAGACAAATGAGGTATCCCTTAGCTGAATACAGTATCAAGTAAAAAAATAAAAGCAAAGGGGATATTAAATATAAAAGATAAACTATTAGTTAAAATAGTAACCCTAACAATAACTTAAGGTTTTACACATGTTTAATTCCCTGCCTTCAAAAGGCAGCAGCATATAATTACCAGGTTTTCATAGTCTAGGTGCATCTAGCAGAGTCAGTACGTCAGCTTTGACGCTCGGCTGTTGTAGCAGGGCCTGTCAGTCAGGGCTGATGCAGCATTTCGGAACGGAGAGCTGTCGCTTTTCACAAGAACCAGCTCCAGCTCTTGGAAGTCCTGAAGCCTGGCAACATCCTTGTCCTTATAAAGAACAGACAGAACTATGCGTTACTTCTAAACATACCTGGTTATTACCATTTCTAATAACAGCTAAAGGAAGTAAAAACTAAACTTCCAGGGAGGTCACAACCAATGATGGGAATAAATACTGAAAGAAAGAAAGAAGTCCCACTGGTGTACACTTCCAAAGCATGTTTGGTTTTTTGATTCCTTGAACCCTATGTGTTTTTTTTCTCCTTGAAACTCATGATTTGACTGTGTGCATGTCACTTAACCAAGAGTTGTGACCAAATGCATTTCATTTATGACCTCCAGAACAGGTACTTAGGGAACAGAAGAGCACATTCATTTGTTAGCAGCATATCTTTAAATTACTCACATGCCTATTTGTGGGGTTTTTTTCCCCCGTGTTATTTGTTCTTTTTAGGCAAGCAAATCTTGAAGCAGTACCTGGCAATTATGTTAAAAGCACTAATGCACTTTCTGATAATTTTTTTTTTAAAAGTCAAGCTTTAACAGTTTCATACAT
Organism: Actenoides hombroni; assembly: GCA_024336885.1. NCBI lineage: Eukaryota > Metazoa > Chordata > Aves > Coraciiformes > Alcedinidae > Actenoides > Actenoides hombroni. Next base: position 7,014,756 of record WUAM01000065.1, on the reverse strand, counting down.
TTTAGGAGCTGAAATACTCTGCCTGTTTTGACAAGAATGTTTTTGAGTGTTAGGATGACGTTTTAACAGAAGTCCAATGTCCTTCTGAATTTGTGAGCTTGTCAGTTTTTTAACACAAGGCTGTGTTTTGCCAGTCTTTACAGAAATACCTTTTCTGACGTCTGCAAAGTGCAAAGTCAAATTAATCTCTGATTTCAATTCTTACCTTTCTTACCAGTGTATTAGGTAATTTTCTGATCTTCTCTACATGTTCTGGATTAACACCCAACTCACAGCAACTCACTCGGAGCAGATCTCGATAGGTCAATTCTTGTCTGTCCAGTTCAATTTCAATGAAGTCACTGTCTCTGAGGTTCTGGACTCTCACCTTAAGCACAAGTTCTGATGGAAAAAAAAAAGATTACAGGTTTTTCTTTCCTCAGAAAAACCCAAACTAATCCAAACCTTACACTAGAGTGCTTACCATTGTCTTTTGAATTCAGGTTTTATAATACAATACTTATTGTCTCACTGAGAAATATTGTGCACAGTTAATAGAAGCTTCCATTTGAACAGCAAGAAATACCCAGTGGAGCCATGTTTACAGAGTTAAAAATCCAATCCATCCAGTCACAAAGTCAAGTTGTTCCCAAATTACCAGAGATGCATTTGATGCTATTTAATAGTGTGCAAATACTGAGGTTTTATGTTGCTTGGGCTGATCTTTCCATTGGTTTGTAAAGTATTGTATCATGTTTAAAATACAGCATAACTGTTATTTTACTTCGCAGAGCAGAAAAAAAATGAGTTCTGGGTCCTTTTGGCCAAAGAATTCAACATCTCTGCCTCTGTTCCACGAGCCTGAAAGTGGAACAATTCTTTTAACTTCATCTTTCACCCAGTAACAAACCCATGGAATAGAATACGATAGAAGGCTGGGGAATTACACTTTATTACCTTGCATGTTATATGGGAAAGTTCCAGTAAAGAAAAAGGGCTGGAACGCTGGTGCGGGCCCCGTGGGCGAGCTGTCGCTTTGCAGAGGTCCAGCCCGTTTGGATGCTGCCGGCGAGAACAGAGCCGGGCCGCGTGGCGCGGGCGGAGGGTGCGCGGGGCCCTCGGGGGCTTCGGGGCCGTTGGGGGCTTCGAGTTCCATGTGTTTTGGTGCTGCGATAGCTGCTGCCAGGGCAGGAGGCTCTCTTGCAGTGTCCAGCGCAGGGAACTCCTCTTCGCTGTGGCAGGATGTAGGTGTGCATACGCTTTCAGCCTGAGTGGCGGATGAACCGGGGCTTGTTTCACACTGGGAAGCAGAAGAGGTGGAAGCACTTTCATTCTGGGACTCTGCCAAGCTGTCTGGAGTGCTGTCTCCAGTGTAAGCGTACGGGAGCGGTGGGCTGGCCAAGTAGTTTGCAACAACTGGCAAATTTAAATCCTTCAATCCTTCGCATTCGGTTTCTTCCTCTATTACTGAAGTTCAAAAATGGAGGGTAGGGGATGGAGAGAGAGAAAAAATCCACTGTGTTACCAGATCTTCCTCATTTTGAATATAGTTAGTTTTCCTACTGTGTCTTAAAACTACATCACATTCTGAGGTAATCAAAGGATGATACCAATATATCATAAGCATGTAACACCTGGTAGGCAAGTAGCTGTAAAATGAAAGAAAAATCTGCACCCGTCTACCCTGTACTGTGTTGTTTTGAAAGCGAAGTGGGGAAAAAACAGAACGCGAGTAATTTGCCGTGAACTAAGGCCAAGAGCTGAGCACCTTGCCCAAAAGGAAACAAAAATACTCCTGCAGAGAACACGCCATTCCTTCAGTTGTGACCGTTGTAACCTTAGTCATGATTTAGTTGCAACATCGTTTAAGATAACCGTGCACCGTTGATGTAAGAGCGTATCGTTGTAGAGAGCAATTTAAGTGCAATTAGCAGAAGATAGACCATCAACATTTCCAAAGGTGAAGCACTTAAAAATTTTCATCTGGAGCACAGTAGCTAGTTGCTGACGGAAATAGGCACTGGCAGCGCTGAGGAGTGTGACGTACATCTAACCAGGTTGGCTGTGCATGTGAAAAGTGTAAGATGACAGAATTACAGGGCAAAAAGTAATCATACTGCAAGTCACAGTGTAAAAAAAATGCTCGGAAGCCATAACTTCTGAAATGCTGCAGTCATTGTGAGTGGATTCGTTAAGATTTCTTAGGGTCAGACAACAGTCAAATTGCACAATTGTGCAAGCGTCCATCTGCAGTCTGCATGCTAATGAGAGCAAACAGAACTGCAGCAGCACAGCCTCTGAAGTGTACAGCTCTTCAACCTCCTGATGACACAGCTCAGAATTAAAGGCCTTCCTACCTGAAATCCCCAAGTCTTTTGCCTTAGTATAAGCCACAATTGCAAATAGGAGCTGTATAATGAGATACAAGAGTCCCGGCTAAAATTTTGCCAATCTACTGCCTCAGATAAAAGCACTAAAAATGCTTTAGTCTTTAGACCAAGAATTCTAGGTGACTTTTAAGATGGGAACAGTACCTCCCAAAATCTTCCGGATGTCTGGTTTCGAAGTTAACTGTACAGCCAGCTCTCCTTTAGCGGTGAGGATCTGCTTATCGGCACCAGCGTCCAGCAGGCAGGACACCACTTGGGCATGGTTCCGCTTACAGGCCCAGTGCAAACAGGTCCTGCGGGAAGGAAGCAGAGGGGTTGTCGGCATCCTCAGCCAGGCTCTGAGGATCTATTGCCCCAGCTCCTCATGTGCCCGTCCTAATTCACCTGGGCTGCAGAGTGAAAAGAGCTGGGAATAAAGTTTCCTTCACTGCATCACTTTTTTAAAGTTATGACTCTTATAAAAAGTTCTGCGGGGCAGGGTCCTCCTTTGCCTTGCCACAGAGTAAAGAGCGACTCTGCTGCTGTCCTGACTAGAGAGGACATGAGCAACTTCAGAGGAGATCCTCGAGCAAACACATAGTGACAGGTGGAAGCAGGGTGGCCTCCTTTTATTATGATCCTCTTTAGGAGTAAATCTCAAAGCCTCCTGAGATTAGCAGTTCCTTTTTCTGTAAACAGGAAAACTAAGGAACTCAAGAGCCGCGTTCTCAGAGCAGCTCTCCCCCCGTCTAAGGCGGGGTGCCCACACTCGTGTGCGGCATCCCGAGTCCAGCCTAGGTCTGCCCGAACACCCCGCGCAAGCCAAGGGCAGCGGCCAGCCGCCCCAGCCGGGAGCCGGGCCCGACACGGCAGCCTCGAGCTCGGGGCCTGCCCCCGGGAACGGACCCACCCGGGAGGACGCACGTACCCCCCGCCGCCCCCGGCCCGGCCGCCCCCGGCGCCCCTCACCAGCCGTTGATCTCATTGCGGGAGTTGATGTTCGCCCCCGCGCCCAGCAGCCGCC
>WUAM01000065.1:6987997-7000775 GCA_024336885.1 Actenoides hombroni | reverse complement strand
CCGGGCAGAGCGCCGCTGCGGGCGGGGTGCCGGGCGGGGCGCCACAACCCTTAATATACCCCCTCAGCATATTTGTTTCCCCCCCCCCCCCCCCCCCAACCTGAGCCCTTTTGTCTAACTACATTAACTTCTGCTTACGGAGCATCTGCGCGTGAGGCGGAATCCACATAAACAGCGGCTCGTTTTGGTGAGCAGTCGCTGCTCTGAACATGCCCCCCGTTCCCTGAGCCTGTCTGTCTGTGCTGGTATCTGCTCAGATGGGTTATTTCAGAAGGCAAAACCAGCTCTTCCTGGTTATGGGCACTTACAGGGAGCTCTGACAAAAATCTTAACTAGGGGGTAAACCGAAAGAGGCTTCCACTGCTAACGATGCAGATGAACAGCCCCACAAATAGGACTTGGGCATCACCAGCAGGGACCCCAGCCCAGGTCTGCCCCTGCTCGTGTGCCTGTGCTGCCAAAGCGTGCGGCCAGCACAGCAACCGGTGCCTTTGCTTTGCTGTTCAGAGGGCATCACATGCTGCCCAAGACCCTGCTCCCTCAGCCAACTTCGTGGCTGGTGTGAGACGTGCTCTTCTAAGGGCTGTGGAAAGGCAGCCAGGCTGAGCTTCCTGGCCATTCCCTGAGCAGGTCCTGCTGAGGTTCCCGGGAGCAGGGCACTGCTCAAAGGGGAAGATGTGGCCCTTTGCAGTCCCAAGCAAACTAAAGCCGAGGTCCTGAGGCATCATCTGGATTTGGAAGCCACGTTACTGCTTGAGCCAGGCAGCTGCGCTCCAAAAGGGATCTGGCGGTGACATTGCCTCTCAAATGTCTGGCTATCAGCTTTAAGTGCAATAAGCTTTACATAGAGACTGGAACATTGTTACTTTCTAAATGAGACAGAGGAGTATTTTTTGAAGTACTCTTCTGTTCAGGCATTACATTTTCATCTGTCTGTGGACAAAGAGCCACCTAAGGAGCGTCATTGATGACAGTGGGGCTGAAGAAGAACACATCTTTGGGGCTGCCCGTGAGATCAGGGTCCCTGTGGGCAGGGCAGGTTTCACTGCCCTGCTTGGAAGAAGAGGCAGACCACGGGCAGGTCCTGCCCTGCATGGAGGAGGAGAGAGGCCTCGAGGACCAGAGTCTTTGCTTTAAGATGAGCTTAAAGGCATAAAAGATCTAGCAGAAGCACGTGGGTCCAACCCACAACCCCTGGGCTTGCCTCTCCTGGCTGCGGGCACCCTCGGCACCCTCGGCACTGAGGAGCAGCTGCTCCAGCCCTGAGCCCCGGTGTCAGGGCTCTCGCTGCCGCGGCCGGCGAGCTACCAGGCGGCAGCGATGAATCACGGCCGTGCCTGGAGAGGGGGTGGGTTGTGTTTGTGTTGGCAAAACTGGCTGCGAGTGGCGGCAGGCCCAGACAGCATGAGAGGCCGAATCTGGAAGGGCCCCTCTGCCCAGGCAGACATCAATGGGAGATGGGAGGCTCACCCTCGCAGGGGGAGGGTTCCTGCCAAGAGCCCTTCCACAGTAAAACCGGCAAATCAATCCGCCATCCGCTGAGCAACTCCAGATGAGGATTGCTCGGTGTGGGTAATAAATGTGATCAACAGTTTGCTGTTCCTTTAACAGTGGTTCAACAAAAAAAACCAAACAAAACCATTATACTTTCCTGTGCATCAAAGAATCCTGTTTCCTGCCTTGATTAGAAGAGGTCACACCAAACAGTGGGTCAACACTTGGCACAGCAGAGAAGGGCAAGGGCATCCCATAGGAACTTGGCAAGAGTAAGGAAAAGGGGAAAGAAATTATAATTTACAAAGCCCAGCACCAGTTAAGCCAATTCCAGATCAACAGCCCTAACCAGGTCTTAACCAGGACCCTGGACATCCTTGGAGGGCTTTTCAGGACTGTAGTGTAGTGTCAGATGGACATCTGTGGAGCACAGGCTGGTCAGAGACCGTGTGTCCCCCGCTGCGTGTCCAGAATGTTGCTTTGTGCCATCAGGACTCAGGTTTGTTAATCTGAGATCCAGAGAAAGCTCATCCCAGCTCCCCATCCAACAGACCCAGATAATCACCTTGATCAGAAGGGGGGACCTGGGGGGAGTAGCAGAGGTTCTTCTAAGGCTTGAAGTCACTTAACGAGATTATCGTGTCGGTACCTGACATGGGCAAGACAAGATAAGCTGTAAGTTTGGTGTTCATAATAGATTTGTTTGCAGAAATGGAGAATAAGAATTATTTTATTTCTTATATTGGACAAAAATAAAATATGCACAGTGCTTTATGAAACCAAGAAAGAACAGAAAAACTATACCCAGGGACCTTGACAAAGACCTGGTGTTAGCTGGTGTTGTTCTGGAGTACCCAGTAAGACCCATTGAGGTCAGTGGAGTTAAACTAATTTAAATCAGTCGAGAAAACAGCCCTCAATGAAACCCAGGAGACACTGAGTGCATTAGGCAGATCTTGGCTGTCCGTGCAGGGACAACCAGGGTCCCCGCTGTCCCCGAGCCAACCCAGGACAGCCTGCATAGTGGTGTCCCCTCCTGGCTGTGCTCCTCAGGTTGGGTAACAGCATGTCTGGGATGTCCTGGCAGAGACAGGGCAGCTGTCGAGGGTTATTCAGAGTCCTCACTGTCTCCTCTGACCTCAGGAGCTGCCCGTCCGCATTCACAGGGAGATTTATGGTGCTGTTTTCCTCTCTCTCCCGGCTGTATTCAAGTGGCCAAGGGTCTTACCCTGCACAGGGCTGAGCACTCCCTGTTCCTGGAGCAAGGGGAGCCAGAGGGGCACAGCATCTGTCCATTCTCCATTGGATTAGGCCAGGATTTGATTCCCTAAGAGGCTTCCTACACAAAAGTTCTGCCGAAAGTGTGATTTCTCAGTTAACATGGGTTTCCTGTGCCACATTTATAATGTTAATACAGTCACCCAACAAAACCATCATTGTCATTAATGCTAATTGCTTTGCCCTTTTCCCCAAGCTCCTATGGGATGTCCATGCCCCCTCCCTGCTGTGCCAAGCACTGGCCCAATGTTTAGGGTGACAACACATCAAATCCAGTCGTCCAAATGGCCTTTTCTTGAACGACCCCAGTGACCTGCAACAGGGACACAATTAAATTGGCCGAGTCGCATGTCCTGTGCAATGGCTCACTAACCTCTTGAGCTCCACCATCCTGCCAGCTATGCACTCAGCATGATACCTGGGAGCCGAAAGCAGAGAGCTGCAGTGAGGCTTACCTGTCCCTGAAGGATATCCCTCTGGATGGAGAAGGACAGAACAAAGCAGAAGACTGCTCTGTCTGTCTAATACAAACCAGTGTCTCATTCTTCAGAGCCCCACTCTGCTCCCCCACAGTTGAGATGTGCCTCTGGGCAAGGGATCTTTGGTCTGGGAGAGGGAAAATATGTGAGATAATGTCATTCTTTTTCCTCCTTGGAAAGGAGTCCCACCTAGGGTGAGTCCACTAGTGGGTCTGTCACTCAACATGGCCAAAGCTTGCAAGGAGGTGGCACCAGGAGAGGAGATGGAGGCTGCACAGCACTGTGGCCCCACCAGCTCCCCACCTCTGGCCCAGCGGAGAAAGGGGTAAAACAGCTCAAAAAGACTCAAGATGGCAGAGAAAAATGACACCTGTGGCTACACTGTGGCAATGCCATGGACCGAGGGTGAGTCCCCTGCACATCCAGCAGCTGTTGAGCTTGTCACAGCGGCTCCTCCAACATCCTGGATACCCATGCTCTTCCAGACCCATATACAGCTGGTTTCAAAGCTTATCTGTAGTCAGTTTTACAATATAAAGTGTCTTTGTTTAGTCAACAGAACCACTAATACATGTGATTTTGTTGTTAATAGAGCTGTAAGAATTTTAAGTACCTCTCGGGAATGTGTCGTTTTGGGTTGGCTTTTTTAGGCATCACAGGGTGCTGCGTTTGTCTCTGTAAACAAGTATTGAATAAAACATTTTGCGCACAGCCGCACTTTGTACGTGTGTCATGCAGGTTTCTAAAGTTTCAGAGAGAATAAATCAACTGCAAACTGCTGCCTGGTGGTTGACTTCGCTCCTTATAAATAGCTAATTTGGACAACTTCTCTCCGCACGTCATATGAAATTCAAATGCCGTGCATATCGTTAATGCGGTCACACAAATCAAAACTGCTGGAGCCTCTTTTATAAGCCTGGGTTGCCACAGAAATGCCACAGCCAAGGGCAGGTCAGCTCCAGGTTGCTCTCCCTTCCTTTCAGAGGCGATTCTTGGGAAACAGCAGCAGGTCACTGTGCTCTGCTGCCTTGCCCCAGGGGAGCAGCAGGAGCCACATGGCCCAGGGCATTGCCTGCATGGTGGCCCAGTTCACTGCTGGTTGTACTGGTTGGCAGCCATCATCACTCAGGGGAGAATTAGGCCCAAACTCAGCCATGAAAAACAACCCTGGTTTAATAAACGCAACGGAAAAACTTTACCAAGGTAAGGGTCGATTGCGCCCGGGTCTGTTGGCTTTGCGGTGCTCAGCGCTGGGCGCAGGGCACGAGCAAAACCTTCCCTCCTCCCAAAGCACAGTGCTGCTGGTCCGGCCCTGCTGAACCCCACGTGGGATGCAAACTTACCCCGTCCTCCCAGGAGGCTCTGAGCACCGTGCAGGATCCGTCCAAGCTAGACCAGAACTCAGCTCAAAGGCTCTAATCCTGGAAGGTGCTGAGCTACTCTGACTTCTGCCACTCGTCTCTGGATTTTGGCACGTGTTCAGCATGAGCAGGATCAGTCCCTTGCTGTAATAATCAGAGAACGAGGAACTCAGCTTGACTGAATTTCCCCTCCACCCCCCAATGCAAAAATGCTGTACATTCCTTTATGCAGGTTTCCATAGAGTTGAACTTCTACTATTTTTTTGTTGTCGCTGTTAAAGGGGTCAGCAATGCACTGTACAATGGGATCTGGCTGTCAGGAAATGTGGAGGAATTCAGGGACACGTTTAACATCTTGCTGGTGGGGTTGGAGGGCAGCATTAAACCCAGCATCCTGGAAACCTCCCCAGCAAAGAGAAGAAAAAAGCCCGGAGAAGTCCCGGGAGAAGTTACGAAGCCACTGCTCTGTCGATCCTAAGTTTAAATAAGTTATTTCTTCCCTACTTCCTTTGTTAAAATATGATATTCTAGCTTTAATTGCTTCAATCCTATTACTTGTTCCTTTTAGCAAGTGATTGTGTAGCCCCTTGCCGTGGGGAAATCCCCTGACCGTGGGTCCGTGTTATTTAGACAAGTACTCTTTCAGAAGTAAATGCCATTCTTAGCATAGGGAAGTACTTTAGGTCTAAAGGGGTTAAGAAGGCCTCCCTGCATTCAGAAACATGCAGGGGTCCCACCGTGCCAGTTCCAGCCTTTTGAACTCTTTCCAGCTTTTTTTTCTTGCAACAAATCTGTCTGACTGCCACCAGGACATAGGAAGCGTGTGCCTGTCAAAGAAATCAAGTTTACTTTTTCTGACTTGTTAACAGAGGCAGGGTATAAATAGAGCTAACTCTGCTCAGACTATTAGCGTTTCTCTTAAAATAAGGGGGTAACTTCCTAGGACCTTTAATCCAATGAGGTCCAGACCAAACTGCACTATCAACAGAGGCAGCAAAGGAGCTTGCTGAAGTTTTTACAGAGGTCAGGTGCATTTGGGTTCCTTGAAAAATTTAAGGCTTACCAAAAAAAAAAAAAAAAAAAAAAAAAAGAAAAAAACCAACCAAAAAAAACCCAAGCAATCCCAAGCAAAGAACTGCCTCCAGCTCGGCCACTGCCATTGCCCTGGAGAAGTTCTGAGATGTTGTTGGTGCTGTTCACTCGGTGGATGTGGATCTTGCTGGGGAAGAGCAGTGTCCTGTTGCTTCTGGAGGTCTCTCTGAAAGGGAGAGCTCTACCTCCCATCCGGTATTCCCACGCTGGGATATGCCCCAATGACATGAACCCCAACCTGTGGGTAGACGCGCAGAGCACTTGCAAGAGAGAGTGCGAAGCTGATCTGGTGAGTGATGCGTCTTTTTCTCTCCCTGCGTCGCGGGCGTTGGGGGGTTGTCGGTGGGCTGGTTGGCACCACGCTCTGTTTCTGTTCCAGATAAAAAGGCGCCGGCACCGTGCAGGGCTTGATGCCGACAGCGCATGTATTTAATTGACCCGTGACCTATATAAAATAGCAAAGGTTTGATGAGTTATCAGTTAAATGGGGAGGTGTGTGACAGCTGTCGCTTACGCTGAGGTGGGTACAGTGCTCACGCTGCTTGATCATTTTCCTTGCTTTCTTGTCAAAAGAAATGTCCGAATTTGATACTCCAGAACTCAGCATGTCTCTGGGTCAATCCGTAGTATTTTGGTAGTGTTGCCATGTTCTTTGGTGGTGGTGGTCATCATCAGTGCTTTCTATTCCTGGGAGGACTCACGTATGAAAGAATTCGATTTAACACGGAAAGCATCAGCCTTTGCTGCACTTGACACACAAAGCGTGCTTGGAGTGCAAAACAGGGGCATGGTTAAAATGACCAGGCAGATGTTCTCTGTGATGCTCCCAGCTCAAAATGTGCTTAGCTTACAACCCTAAAATTCATTTTTCAACCTGTCAGCACTGCCAGCTCAAGCTGGCGTCTGTAAATACCTGCTCATCCTGCCTCTTACATCATGTCCAACAGCAAAGCTCCTGCAGCCCAAACCAGGCTGACAACAACACGTACCATGCTGAAAAAAGTCATTGGGTTTATGTTCTGTAGCCAGGTTGCTTGTGCAGTGCTAAAAGGGGGGGTGGGGGGGTGAGGGGGAGGTAGGGAAAAGGCTGGCCATCAAGTAAACAAAGAGATTTGCTCAGATGGATCCCATGTGTTGTGGATGAAGGTGCTGGTTTTACTTTTGCCCTTCCCTAACAAGCACCCTTTATTTCAACTTCTGAATATTAAAGCACTTGCAAAACCCCAGCAGCAGCAGCAGCAGAGGACGCTGTTAAAATAATTTACTGGCCAAAACCCGAAAGCCAGAAGCCACTGGCTAAAAATACTCACTTTTGCTAGCAGAGAGTCCCGGGACATCACACAGAGTGAGTGGTCTGCAAGCAGCCAAGGACTCTGCCACCGACTTTGCTAAAGCCACGCTCCTTAACCTCAGCTGAAAGTGTTGCCCGTTCTGGTTTCTGACTTTGTTTCTGAAACCCAGTAATGTTTCACTGGAAATGGGGAAAGAGTTATGTTATTAGGTCATCTGTTTCCCAATAAGGAAAGGATACTGGTCTCAGGGGAAGCTGTTTAGTTTGGTAGCTTAGAAAACATTTTGTTCTCACTTACGGAAAAAGCCGTTGGATTTCAGGGGGGTCGTAGAGGTTTAGCACACGGTGGAAGTGTGCCCTGTTGGGTACATGGCAGTGGTCCTCGTGGTCCCTTGAAGTAATCTATAAGAGCATAGCAGCTATGATCACACATATCAAATACCTTTTCTGCAGAGAAGATGAAAATTCTGCTAAAATTAACTGCAATTTAGAGCTGACTAGCTGAGACAGGGTGTAATAAATCACTAGAAGAGTGATGCTGCATTTGAAAAGAGGACTAAAATAGGACAGAGACGCCATAATGAGCTGTTTTGGGTTTGTTTTTCTAAATACCATAGAAAAATTATTTTTGGAGCAAGAATTTCCTTACTTTTGAGATACTCTATTATTTTCTCTACAATGTGAACAATTACAAATCCTTGGCAGTTTCACCTCCAAGAGGAGGCTGTTAGTCTCAGGGAATTCAAATAATACTTTACATACTTCTGTGGAAAATAAGAAGGATTACTGCCTACAGCCATATGATAAGACTTTCCATCCGCTCTTTTTTTCTCAGGGCTTGTCCTCAGGCATTTCGGAGAGTGTGGAAGGGGGGTTGTTGGTTCAGTAGTCAAGCAGTCCATGTGACTCTAGGAAAGACTTATGATGAGGTTAGTGTTTTAGAAACAGAAATACGTTTTCCTTCTTGAGAGTCTTCTCTTGAAGCACTTCAGAAACCCAGTGTGTTTAGACACCTCTTGGAGATGCTGGGGGGATGTTTCTACTCATTGCCAATGGGGACATTGGGTTTCAGACCTCAGGTATCTGTGGCAGACAAGGTCTCCTGAGATAACATCTTGGAAGTTTCTGGGCTCTCTGCTTGCTGAGTCTCTGAAAGGGACTTTACTCTGTCCCCAGTAATGATTGGATCATTTTCTTTTCCCACAGGAGTGTGAGACCTTTGAGAAGTGCTGCCCTAATGTCTGTGGAACAAAGAGTTGTGTGGCAGCTCGGTACATGGATGTCAAGGGGAAAAAAGGGCCAGTGGGAATGCCCAAAGAGGCAACCTGTGATCGTTTCATGTGCATCCAGCAAGGCTCAGAGTGTGACATCTGGGATGGGCAACCTGTCTGCAAATGCAAGGACAGGTGTGAGAAGGAGCCAAGCTTCACCTGTGCCTCTGACGGGCTCACCTACTACAACAAGTGCTACATGGATGCAGAAGCTTGCATCAAAGGCATTACACTGAACGTTGTCACCTGTAGGTACCATCTTACCTGGCCAAACACCAGCCCTATCCCACCAGAAACAACAGCTCGCCCTACTACTGCCTATTCTGAGACAACGGTCGTTGATATCTTGCCACCTGTCCTAGTGAACAACCCCATCCATCAGTCAGTCTATGTGGGAGAGACCGTCAGCTTCCTCTGTGATGTTACAGGGAGACCCAAGCCGGAAATCACGTGGGAGAAGCAGGTCGATGGGAAAGACAAAGTCATTATGAAGCCAAATCATGTCAGAGGGAATGTTGTGGTCACCAACATCGCTCAACTGGTCATCTACAACACTCAGCTCCAAGATGCAGGCATCTACACTTGCACCGCCAAAAACAGCGGTGGCCTTCTGAGGGCTGATTTCCCTTTGTCAGTCATCAAAGGAGAACCCACATCCAAAGAAGCTTCCCAAAACAAAACACATTTTCCAACCGATGAGTGCCTGAAGCAACCAGACAGCGAGGACTGTGGGGAAGAGCAGACCAGGTGGTACTATGATGCAAAGAAAAACAACTGCTTTACTTTCATCTATGGGAACTGTAACAGCAACCTCAACCACTTTGAGACCTATGAGAACTGTATGTTAACGTGCATGAATGGCCCAGTCAACATCTGCAATCTGCCGGCCCTCCAGGGTCACTGCAAGGCCTATGAGCCCAGATGGGCCTACAACAGCTTGACAAAGCAGTGCCAGTCCTTCATTTATGGTGGCTGTGGAGGCAATGAGAACAACTTTGAGAGCCGGGAGGCCTGTGAAGAGATGTGCCCTTTCCCAAAGAACACGCACTGCAAAGCTTGCAAGCCACGCCAGAAGCTGGTGACAAGCTTCTGCAAAAGCGACTTTGTTATCCTGGGCCGTATAACAGAGCTGACTGAAGACCAAGACTCGGGACATGCCCTGGTGACAGTGGAGGAGATTCTCAAAGATGAAAAAATGGGATTAAAATTCCTGGGGAGGGAACCACTAGAAATCACGCTTTTGAACATGGACTGGAGCTGCCCATGTCCCAACATGACCACAGTGGATGGCCAGCTCATCATCATGGGAGATGTCCACAACGGCATGGCTGTCCTACAACCAGACAGCTTTGTGGGGACCTCCAGCATCCGGCGCGTGCGGAAACTCCGCGAAGTCATCCACAAGAAAACCTGTGAGCTTTTGAAAGAGTTTCTGGGGTTGCATTAACCTCCTCCACACGTGTCGGCCTTCCAGACCCGTGTGTTACGTAGGGCTAACAAGCGCTAGGCTAGTGCACAAACTAAACGAGCTGTTTGAAGATACACCGTAGGAATTATGCAGAACCCTTATTTTAATCCATTAATGATGCTTAGCAACAATGTAGTGTGGTCTTTGGCAAGCACGTAAAACAGCAGCAAAAGGCTATTAATCTTGCACTGAAATCAATCGGTCCATATAGGAGTGCCATTTAACTAGATGACTCACTGCAGTAATGACACAACTTTTACGTAGCTTCCATCATAAACGACAGAATTCGTAGCATTTGTTTAGCTAATTGGTACACAGCTAAGTAATACATAATGTCAACTTAATCTGTCTCATTTACAGTATGGAAATGTTATGGTAAGTCATTATAAGTAAGTCACACTCTTGTCTCCTCGTAGAAGCACTAATACTTCAAGAGAAGAGCCTGTAAGATATTGTCTATATTTACAATTGTGTACAATTAACCCATCTATGCATTATGAATTTACTTCTTCAAATTGAAATTTCCCAAGCAGTTTTCTTTGGACCGTACCTTGGTTTTAACTGGCAACTACTATCTTGCAATCCTTACTGGAGAAAAGGCTCCCTTGATCCTGTGGCCAGGACAACAGGTCCCTGGAAAACCTCAAGGCATAGTCTCACCCCAAAATGACTTTTCTGTCACCAGAACAAGGTCAGCAAACACCCTCATTCCACCGCGCTTCCCTGGTTTTGTTTTAATCGGTATATTGTCTATCACAGTGTGCTGCCAGCTGTCTTGCTTTTGAAAATCTGTTACACCTGAGCTCGTGCAGCAATTTATTGCTTCCTGCCAGTAGAAATCCTGCTTTTATAGGTGAGAGAGCAAAGTGAGAGGAGCCAGCATCAAATTCAGCCTAGAAAAGTGCAATGCACAGTCTGCAGACTGTATCACGCAGGCACGAAGCGGCTGAATCCGAACCGCGCAGACACAGACACACAGAGGGGATGCTCCTTAAAGGCATTTGCCAACCAGACCCTTCTAGAGCATCTTTCAACCCACAGAAAACCTTTTTCTACCAGGCCACTGTACGAATAAATACCGTAAGACAGCCAGCATGGGCGGGGGGTGGGAGCGCGTGAATACACACGGCACTGACCATTTTAACATTTATGCGTCCAAAAATGTAACGTTTGCCTATGCAAAATTAAAAATAAATAAATAAAGAAATCCTTAAATAAAGAAAAAGCTGATCCTGGAAAAAAATCCTGCCTCCGCTAAGGACTGTCATTGGAGGGGAGAGGGCCGAGCGTGACGTGGCGACCTTATCATCGCGCTGTGTCCTGTGGGGTCAGGGAGTTTCTACGGCGGTGCCCAGAGCTTTCTGCCTAGCACAAAAGCCCGGTTCAAGGCTGGACCGGTGTCAAGACACGTTTGGGCGAGAGGAAGGAAGGTGCAGCGAGCGCTACTCCGTGGTGCCATCTAACGGGCTTGCTGAGGGGTGGGCGGCAGGATGAGGCTGGTGCTTGGTGATGGGCACGAAGCGGCTTTTGCAGGCGTGTGTGAGGCTGGGTAAGAAAAGGGCTGGTGGAAGAAGGTTAAATAGGCAGATGCCGGGCTTCTGCATGACACGCAAGGCTCTAAACCCCCTGAAACCTGCACACGTTGGGTATTTTGCTGTCACAGGGAGGAGTGAAGGTAACGATGTCGAATGTGGGGCCAGTTATGGTTTCCCTGAAGATTTTCCATGCCCTGCATCAGCAGCCGAGTCATGGGGAGAGACCACAGCAGGATGGACAGCTGAGCTCCTCTCCCAGTGGTCTGGGCTTGGTTTATGTCTGAAATGCTCTGGCAACAGGGAGGGATCTAAATCTCTGGTTATTTGTATAATTTCAGAAGGAGCTGCCTGGGAGGGAGAGGAGCCTGGACCAGACTTGCCGGCCAAGAAAATACCTGCTTGTTTTTTTGTTGCAGCTTTCCTAAGTGTACGTGAGAAAAACTCCAATTAAAGGTCCGTAACGTTTGTGTATGTCCTTGTGAAGACTGTCTTCTGGAGCCTGGTGATGCCAGCCCCGCTGCCCTCCTCTGCTGGATCATCCCTGGCTGTGGCAAGTGCTACTGTTTTGATGGCTCATCTGTCATTTTTCAAGCAAGCCGTAGGAAGTGGCATGTTCTTGCCATACTTTCTAACACAGAGGCATCGGAGGATGAAGGTTTATAAAGACTGGCTTTATGTGGTTCTTTTTTTTTTTTTTTTTTTCCCCAAAAGCTAAAGGATTTTGCAAGTGTGGGAGTGTTGAAGTGACTTGGGAGACACGTACCCGGTTGTTCCAGAAGAGCTGGGATGCAAACATAGCTGAGAGCAAAAAGCACACGATTCATTGCTTTTCCAGCCAGCACATTACAGTGCTCAAGCCTGGGGTCTAAAATGCAGTCTTCACTTCTACTCCCAGCTAAATCTCTGTGAATAAAGCCTCCACTCAGAGCTACGTGAGCACTCAAGTGCTCTGCTGCATGCTGACCCAGGGCTGTGCAAGGTGGGATGTGTCTCCAAGCCCCCTTTGGGTGCATAGTCCTGCTGTGAGATGGTTTGCTTCAATGGGAGATCCTGGGGGACATTTTGGGTCAGTTTTCCAACGCGGTGCAATGTAAGGAGACGCTGAACAGGCCATCCCACCTCCCGGACATGATACAGCCACGCTCCTGTATCTCCTGCCCAAACCTATGGTGCCAGGTTACTCCAGGCCCTGCAGTGTCTGCAGGACAGCTCTGTGCTGGTCAGCCTCACCCTTGGCACAGGGCAGCATGGCGAGCACCAAACCCAGTCTCCATCCCTCACTGGCTGTGCACAGGGACATGATCCCTCCTCTGCTACAGATCAGGCCAATCCATTCAGCTCCCGCCGTGCCACGCAAGCATGTTGGATGGGGCCAGCTCAGTGCCAGCAACCAGCCCCATGGTGACAGTTCACCCAGAGAGGACAAATACTGGACGTGACCAGCCCCACTGGGAGCTGTGCTCTGCCACACTGGAACACTGCAGCTGCCCCGCTGCAGAGAGAGCAGTC
>WUAM01000065.1:6964076-6987897 GCA_024336885.1 Actenoides hombroni | reverse complement strand
TCCCACAGGCATCCCCCTGCCTGCTCGCTGGGGAAAATCCATCCCTGGCCATCCTGAGAGCACTGCACCTCCCCATGCCATGGCACTGACCCTAACCCCAAGCCTCTCCACCTTCTGACCTTGAAGAATTTAGCTCTCTACTCAAAGCTAGTATTTTAGTTCAGCCTCTTATTAAACCCTTAAGAAGCCTAAAATTCAAGTCCTACCAGTCAGCCAGGCTGAGGAAAGCCTACGCACAGGGCCAGGCGCTGAATGTTGTCGTTAAAGCCTTTGCATGGCTAATAGGCACTTGCATGCAGCTCCTGATCAGAAAATCCCTTTTGTGTTGCTCATGCACTGGGTTTTCCGTCCTGCCCTCTGGGGTGCATCTCTCAAGGTCGTCAGAAAGCTGGAAGGAAATGCCAGCATTTAAAGTTTGTATTAAATGTGTGAGAAGAAAGAGAGAGAAAGGGAAAAGCCTGCTTGACTCCTCTCCTTGTGCAGCAGCAGGCTGGGAGGGAGCACGCGTGCCTGTTTGAGGCTCCAGGGAAGAGCTGGAGAAAGATGCCACCTCCAAAGCCACAGTGGCCACAGCCGTCGGCCACTGTTAACGTTCTCCTCAACACCAGAGAAGCAGCATTTCCTACGGACACCAGCTGGGGAAGCCGTAAGGGAGCAGAGCCACATTAGATGGGTCCAAAACATGCAGGAGCTCCCCAGGGCTCAGGGACAGACTAGGGAGGCAGGAGGACAGCGCAGAGCCACCGGCACCAGCTCGTTGTGTCCACCTCCCAGTCTGGAGGGAAGAGGAGAAGCGCAACACGTGAATCTGCAAACCCTGCAGCTAGACCTCTAGTGGAAACCATCCAGCATATGGATCCGAAAATGAGTCACAGGTTATTGTGCAAACCATCTGTGCAGCCCGGCTCTAATATCAGGGGGACAAAATAGCAGCAAAAAAAAAAGTGGCAGCGTGCAGCTTCTGCACGGGGACTGCCAGAGCACGTCCAGATGACACACAGGGCCTGGTGCACTACGCAGCTGGCGGTGCCGGGCACGAGGGCCCCGTGTTGGCACGCACGGAGAGATAGCTGGGTGATTACTCAGAGATAGGATCCTGCATCACTGCAAAGCCCAGAGCAGCTGAGGTCAAAGGAAGGAGGAAATTGAGGGTGTTCTCATTGCAGGGGCTTGAGATGAGGTCAGGCAGAAGTTTTTATGGGCGACCAGCTCCATCCAGAACTAGGAGCAAAGACAGATGATGATGCCACTGGTATATGATTCAGGCAGCGAAGGTATTTAAAAGCTTAGTTCCCAGTTGTTTCAAAGGGAATTCGGGTCCTCTCTGAGAATTACCACCTGGAGCACAGGGCTCAGTTCCTGAGGGAGGTGGCTGTGACAAAGGTCACGCATGACATTGGCCAACACCTAATGACTTCCTGCAAAAAGGAGGAGTAATTTAGCTGACCCCAAATTAGCACCTTGCATCACAAGACCCATGTCCTCTGCTGAAGCACCTTGCACCCTGCTTTGCTCTAATTCCTGTGCTGTGCACGTGCTGTGAAATTCTCGTGTAGATAACTACCAGGAAAAGATCCTGGCCAGGCTGGCTATCCATACCGAGGCTGGATGGAGCCAGGCTGCCAAAGGCAAGGCTGCAAAAATGTCACCCTGAGTGAGAACTTCGAGTTTAGAGCCTGTGTTTTTATACCAAATATTTAGTGTTTTCCCCTTTGCCAGCACTGGTTACTGATTGACTACAAGTGACCTCCAGCTGCCTTATTGATTTACAGCAGCCGTCAAAGGACAAAAAATGAGCCCCATGCCCAGGATCTGAGAAATACCCTGAATGGAGGTTGCACAACTGAATAAATGTTCTGCCAGCTCTTTAAATGTTGAAAAAGAAAGAAAGGAGAAATAAAAAAAAAAGTCAGCTTGAGCTCCTGCTCTACAATGCAAACCCCAGCGGGATATGAAGATAACGCCGCAGCTCGAGCGGACGTATCAATTCGCCAAAACAGCAGCGCAGCCCGTTCAATTCACAGCTATTTATGGCCGGGCAGATGATATGACATTCAGGCCTGAGAGTTTAGAAAGCGAATGGAAAGTCTTCCAAAGGCTGCTGTGCTATTCAGGTTTTGCAGTCGGTGAATTTGGTGTTTTCCTCTGCACGTCTCGATTGCCACCTTTCTTCTCAGCCAGCCCCGCGCTGGGTGCTCACCCATCCAACTGCTGAATTGTGAGCCCAGTCGGCACCGTTTGGAGGGTTGTCCTCCAATCCTCAGACTCGCTGGTGGACATGAACCTGCACGTGCTGCAGAAGCCCGTGGCCACAGCAGCTCTGACAACGGCAATAAGAGCAAAACCCAATGGATGTGAAAGTCCACATTTCAGGATTATGGACAGTTGAGGGTGGGGACAAGCTTCCTCTAGACCTCACTCTGGAGCATCATGTATGATCCCCCAGGGCATGACACATTGGTACCTACAGGATGGAAAGAGCCATGGGTCTTGTCCCACCTGTCTATTCTTACCCCATGTCATTTGTCCCAGTGCTGGCTAGGAATGCAGGCGGCAAGAAGAAGGCTGGAGAGAAGAGAAGGAGGAAAAGATTCATCTAGAGGGAGGAGGGGGAGCATTTTTTCACCTTAAACTGGCATGACGACATGGTAGTTGGACTGGATTAACTCGCTAAAAAGGAACTACCCATAAAGGGGTTTGCGTCTTCTCTTCCTCCTAACACACCCAAACCAAGGCGGGTATTGTAACACGTGTAAAGGACACGACTTCCTCTACTGCTTGAAATAAAGAGAAAAATAACAGTAATAAATCTCCAGGATCAGATGGTATTCACCCAAGGGTAAAAGTACTCACATTAAAAATTGCTTAACCATTAACTGCAGTGGATAACCTTTGCTTCAGCTTGTGGCAGGACCAGAGAATGGAAGGTGGCAAACATGGGGTTAATGTTAGAAAAGGGTTCTCAGGGATTGGGTGTGAAAACTCAGCAAGTCACATAGAAACTGTAATAGAGGATAAAACTCACAGCTGAGTGATGAATACGATGTAAAGAGGAAGAGTCTGTGGACTTGAACAGTGGAAAGCGATGCTCCGTAGCACTTAGCTTTCTTTGAAGCAATGACAAGGACAGAGTTGGTCTGGCTGATAGAGTTGACTTGGATCAAGGCCTTAGAGCAACTTCCTCACCCAAGGCTTTTAAAGACCTTTAGCTGTCCTGCAGGCAGAGGTAAGGCTGTGTCTTGAGCCAACAACTGGATGAGACATCAGAAAGAAAGGCTGAGATTGAAAGGTCAGTGTTCACAGTGAAGTCACCAGGGGACCTGTGTGAGGGCTTGGGCTGCTTGATGTCTTCATCTGGAAGAAGGATGGGAGAGGTGAGTTACCAAGGTTGTTGTTGAGATCAAGTTATTTAAGGCTGCATAAATGCAAGCTGACTGTGAGAAGCTGTAGAAGGGCCTCGTAATATCAAGTGTCAGGATGATAAAACAGCAGGTGAAACACAATATTGATTAATATACTTGGGGGGTTGGGAAAGTGAGACCTCGCTGTGCATTCCTGTGACAGCTTCAAACATGATTTTCCTATTTGAGACCTCGATGAACCACACACAGATCTGACCAGGCTGGCCAGTCCAGCCTGCCTCTGGTGTGCAGACATCTGCCTGAGCCGATCCTGCACCTTCCACCTCTCAAAAGACCACCAGGAGTTTGACGACTTGCAACATTCCCATTGACAAACACAGAAGCCTACGGACACCTTAAAAACCCAGCAGCACTTGCACGTCACGCTCAGGCTGGGTTGGCTACTGCTACACTAAGAAAATGCTACTTCCCATTCGAGACTTGCTCCCAAGATCACCAGATACATTTCAACCACATCCCAGCCCCCATAAAGTAAAATCTTGCTAAAATGGGAACCTACCCCCATCTGCCCCCACAGGCACATCATGCTGCAGGAGGGACAATGCTCAGTCACAAACCCTTCCAACTCTGGAGCCCCGAGTCTCTTCAAAAGGTGTCCTGAAATTGCTTCATCTACAGGGCTCGGGGAAGACACTGGAAATCACAAAGCTCCATCTGGAAACACCTCCAAGGTTGGCCTTGGCCAAGTCACTCCACGCCTGGACAGAAAGGGAAGGTGCAACCAGGATATTATAGAGACAGCTGTGGGGCAGAGGAGGTCTCGCTGTCCTCGGTAGGGTACCATGTAAAGAGGAAGGGTCAGCATCTCCACCCAGCAGTGTCTGACATAGGATTTAATGACATGAGCCGAAACCAAGCACTGACACCCAACTAGTGACACTCACAGTTACTGCACCCACCGCGGCCCCAGCGTGGGGGACCCAAGGTCTTCCTCACGTGCTCACATCTTCCTAATTTTGCAATATTTGGGGTGCAAAGGAAAGAAAAAATCCACCTCGTCCCTCAGCATTGAAATGATGTCAGATGGCTGGAAATTGGGGCAGAGCTCCCAGCTACTCCCAGTGCCTGACACGAGATGGCGTGTGGCATCACGGTTTGGGGACCAGTTTAGTTGCTCCTGAAAGCTGTGGTTAGATTTACCTCACCCTGGTTAATTTAACTGTCTCACAGAGGCTTGGCGGCATAATTCAGCTTTTCTAAGTGGAAAGCAACTCCCTCCCCGCCCCCTGAGCTGGGTGGCTGGTTCTCACCGGACTGATTTCATCCTTGTCTGGTCAGTAATAGAGCAGCAGAGATTGTGGGTTTATGGGGGCAAAGAAAGACATAGTAGGGAGTGTGATAAGGCAATCAAAGCCATTTCCAGAGCTGCAGGAAAAAGACACAATGTATAATTGATTTGAGGCTTTTTCTCTCCCTGTTTGCAGATTGCACAGTTTCTAAATATATTGGTCCAGTTATTCAAAATTATTCATGACTCTCTTCAGTGAATAATACTTGACCTGCAGATCAGCCGAAAAGTGAATATTGCAATCAAATTCCCCGTTTCTGCTGCAATTTATTGTCGCTAACAGATGTATGCTCCTCAGGTAATTAACTCAGGGTGAAACTCAAATTGTATATTTGATTATAAAATTTGCAATTCACGATTTTTTACTGTGCTAGCTCGCTCCAAAAGTCATCTAATCAAGACACGGGCAAAAGTATCTTATCTCTGACATAACCAAATTGCTGCTTTTATCAGTTGGTTTCGTGTTTTGGTGACGGAGCAGCAGGTCACAAGGACGTCCGGCCACGAGCCGCAGCGCTGGAAGGGCTGGACACAGCCACGGCAGCCTCGCAGGCTGTCAGCAGAGAATAAACATAGATTAAAAGGAAACAGTGAATGGCTTTCTCAGATCTGGTCTTCTAACAGGTGTGATAAGTAGGACTTGCACCAATATCTCCTTACCTGTTGAGTCTCTGATGGTGCTTTGTCTCCTGAGAAGAGCAGGAGCAGGGTGGGGTGGGCATTTTTCTCCTCAACTGTCCAGCCCATGTCCGTGCTTGGGATTATTCAACATGAGGAAAAACTTCTTCACTGTGAGAGTGACAGAGCACTGGAACAGGCTGCCCAGCGTCTCCTTCTCTAGAGACTTTCAAAACTCACTCAGAACTGTTCCTGTGTGGCCTGCCCTGGGTGTTCCTGCACTGGCAGGGGGGGTCAGACTCGATGATCTCCAGAGGTCCCTTCCAACCCCTACCCTGATTCTATGATTATTTACAGGTTTGCATTACAGGGCTGCCTGGAAGGTGGTCACACTCTGCAAACAGTGTTGGAGAGCTGCAGCTCACCTGCACAGAGCTTACAGCCCAAACAGGCAGGTGATGGGACAGAGCAAGTGGTCCCTTGGTGCCACAGCCCAGCAGTGTCCTTGGTCCCGGCCGTAGAGGCTGGAAGGGCTGAATCACCTTCCTGCAATTGTTGCCTGTTGGCCTTTCGGTTACTGAAACCTCTCAGCGCACCGGCAACCCAAAGCATTCAGAGATCATGAGTCACATCTCCCAGCATCACAGACTTGGCTTTAAGACCTTGCTATTTCTTTCAGATAAATAAATTCTCGGGTGTTTCAGTTGCTCTTTCAATTTGCCTTCAGAGGGCAGAGCCTTTCAGTGATCACGGGCTTATGCTTTCCTTTGCCACCACCAGCATTAAACGAACACTCTTTTTCTCACTTTTATTTGTGAATGGGAGCCTAAGGTCTCACTTAGTCACAGATCTCCAAAGCAGCTTTCAGAAATCTCTCAAACACAAGACTCACAGGAGGGTCAGGAGGAGCAGTGTTGCCACCTAGAGACTTTCTGTGAGCTCTGAAAAAGAGTTTTCTCCAAGATGGGATGCTCTGCTGTGCTTCGTTCAGGCCGTGGCTGTTTGCCTGCTCGCTGTAGGTGTGCTGGGAGGGAAGCAGGTTCTGATGATGATCTTTTTGGCTTGGCTTTTGTTTTCCTGCAAAATTATTGGCCCTTGTGGCTCAGCAACGTGTTCCAGCCCGAAATCCTGCTCTGCAGCCACCACCTGCCTCACAAACACTGTCACTCAGTCCTTCTATCACAGGCTCGGGGAATATATTCGTCCGAGATGCACTTCTACACCTGTGACTTATTGATTCAATTTTTCATGTTGAGCTGTGGAAGTTTTCCAGCAGACAAAAATTGAAGGAGGATTTTCTGCTCCTACCCTGGCAGGAAGATTTACACATGAGCAAATGATTTGTAACAAATTCAGTGTAAGATAGATGGAGCTGCTTCTCTTGTTTGCAAATTATTCACAGACTATGGGCTTGAAGAAGAAGAAATTTTTTCCTTGCTTTGTAAAATACACATACATGCATTTTTTTATTATTATTTATGACTACTTTCACCATAAAAAACACTCCTGAAAACATCCTTTGCAGAATTATTGCAACTCATAGATTGTTTAGTCGGTAATCTGGAGAGAGGACAGGTTTGGGATTTTTCTCCTTTCTTTAGTAACTGCCTTGACTAGTGAGACTTTTGTCATGGGTTTGAGCCTCTGGGCATTACAAGGTCATAAACTCCAAGTTCCTGGCCTGCACTTTTCCCACCAGTGTGCTCAAGGGAGCGTATCGCAGAAACAGCTCCTGGATTTTGCTGAGGGAGTGCAGCTCCCTAAATCAAGCTCCAGGGCAAACGCTCATGATTGACCATTTGAGACTGCATTCTGTAAGCGTTCCTGAGATGATGAAAAAAGGGCCATTTCTGGGAAGGTTTCTAGCAAGAAAGGACATTTCTAGAGCCTCAGGTACCATCACAGGAGGAAGCTGTGGGAAATGGACATGTGGATAGGAACAGGGACCACCGACACCTTGAAGGACTCAGAAAGCTCTTTCTAGGTAGGACCTTTGGAGTTTTGCTTATATTCCATATTTCCCATATAAAGGACCAAGAGTTTTTTTTCTGGATAAAGCTTTCTTTTCCCTACTTCCATAGCTAGAATTAAAATGCATCTCCATGTACTTTGCAGTCCTGTGAGTGGGGGCAGATCCTCCATCCAGCTGGGCTAGCTCCATATGTAGTTTGGAGCGTTCCTCCTTGGACAGGCAGGGAAGTGAAGCTGCCTCAAGCCTCGCTGTGGTGGTAACTGCATCTTGCAGGAGTCACACAGCCCTGTGAAATGGCCATTGCTACAGCCTGCCCTACAAAATCTAACAGTTCTATTTCAAAAAAATTAAAAAAATAAATAAATATATATATAAATATTATCATTTTGCCCTGAAGATCCAGACCTTTCTAAGTGTGAAGTCACTTTTCAAATCCCTGTCTTCATGGCTCCTGTGTTCCAGTCGTGAGCGTGTGTGTCCACATTAACATATTGATTTGTGCAAATCATGTAACACAGGCAACACTCGTTGGCCTGTGAGCTGAGCAAATACACCACTGGTCTGCAGATCCATTACGGGTAGGAGCAGATGGGTTGCTTGCTTAAATAAATGCATTTGCAAACTCCTCTAGGTCTGCTTTCAAAACCACCAGCTTGTTTATATAACATGGTGTAGCCAGGCTCTTACACTCTCTGCTCACCAAACCCTCCCTGGCCTGGAGATCAGGCACTTTCATTTTTGCACAAACAAATCCTGAGCATGAATACATTTTTTGCAAACATAACTAAAAAAAAAAAAAAAAAAAAAAAAGAAATTCTCTTTTGATTTGTAGTGTATGAGTAAAGCATTGTTTACATTCATGCACTGTTAATTGCAAGCATCCATAATACGTCAGTCTGAGGCAGAGCAAAATAGACACAGAATAAAAATATCTTCAGTGACCTGGTCCTGCAAATGCTGAGTAACTTTATGCTCTGAAGCACAAGCTGCCTTGAACAAAATCATTTTATTCATTCCCTCTGGAGCTGCACATCGCGGATGGCTGGAGTTAGCAAGAGCAAGAGAGGGAAATAAAAAGCTGCATTTTCCCTTATTCTGCTCTTGCATCCTCAGCTGACAAAAAAAGGTCAATGGGCTGGGGAAAAGCACATTTGTTTGCTTTGTGGCTGCTTGGGTGGGTGTTGCTCATTCACCTGGGGGAGCCCATTTCCACACAGCACAGTCCTCCATCCTGGCTCGACACAGCCAGCTTTCACACAACCATCCAGCCTGCAACCTGCCACCAATCCCCAGACACCCTGGAGACCTTCTGCTGGTGAGGAGGAGGAGGAAGAGGAGAAGGAGGAGGAGGAAGAGGAGAAGGAGGAGGAGGAGGAGGAGGAGGAGGAGAAGAGCATGCTCACGTGGCTCATCAGCTGCCTGCGCAAAATCAAGCTGGTGGTTTCAGCCCCGTTCCCAGAGCACACACAGGGCAGGCTCTCAATGGCCACCTTTGTTGGCAGCCACAGACAGGAGCACGCAGGCTGCTGACGTGGCACCCGCCTCTGTCACCTTGCCCTGTCCCCTGCTCCGGGGGCACTGGGAGGCTGGAGCAGGGGGAGAGCCCTTCAGCCACAAGCAGGGGGTCAGGCCACATCCTTCCTAATCTCTATGTTTGCTTTCATGTCTTAAAATAAAAAAGAAAGTCAGTCAAAGAAGAGAGCCCAGCAGAGGAGGGAGAAGGTAGAGGCATTTCCCCTTCAGCAGGTCCTTCCTCTTTCTTCAGTTCCTTATTTCCCCCCTTCCAATTTCTTCCCCAACCTGTTGAAATGTGGCTACCATGCCACGATGACAGAAGACCTATAATTTTAATGTGTCAAGTTTAAATAATTACTTTAAAACAAAAACAACCAAGAGGAAGAAAGCGTTTTCCCCTCCCTGCTGCTCTGTTACCAACCGCCCCAGCAGAAGCCACTGTTTACATTTGTCACATATATTTTTAGTGCATCCTAGACCCAGCCGTGCCTCAACCCAGCCTCGTAGGCCAATTGCCATGTTGAAAGGCACCCTCTCAGCAAATGTTACTTCATTTTTGGAAGGACCAAGGAAAACAAAACCCCCAGATGAATCCTGGCAGGAGCTGGCTGCAGGGTCCTCGTTTCACCCGTTCTTCAGGTTCTTCTAGTTCGTGAGGACAACGTGCACAGCAAAGGCATTTGCTCTGCAAGTGGCCTCCCAGTATCTGACCTCTGTAAATGCAAACAACTCTTACAGCCAAAAAGGCTCCAGTGCAGACCCCTCACCCTGGGCTAACTGCACCACAGAGGGGCCATCAGGGTAAGTCCATTGGATTTTGGTGATCTTTTGGGGACTGCTTCCAAGAGGACTTCAAAGGGTTATCAGTAATAGTGACCGATTTTTAATTTTCCTTCTTTTTGTCTCAGCTGGCTTGTCCCCATGCTGCTAGGATGCCGTTGAGTGTTGCACGCCAGTTAACACCTTCCCTGTGGGCACCGCACAGCCCGGGTCGTCTCCAGCAAAAAGCACTTGTGCCCCTGTCTGCACTAGGCTCCGGTCGTTGTCCTTTCATCCCACTCAGCACCATCTCCCTTGCAAACCTCCCCGTAAAGCAGCTGGCTCCAGTTTAAGCGCCTGTCGATCAAGCACAGGATATTGAATGGCTGGAAAGCAAACAGTATTTTCCCTTTCCCCGTGCCGTGGGAGTGATCATGCATTTCACAGGACAGTAAGTCCAACCTTCATGGTGCCAAAGTCCACAGCTCACCGTGTCCCCAGCTCCTCAGGGGATTGCTGGTGGCTCCTCCATCTCTCCTCTGCGCCATCCCCACCTCTAGGCCAGGGACAGCGATACCACACGGGGCTTTTCTAAGGATAAGAGCCTGTTGATGACCGTGAGGTGCTTTATGACAGCAGCGGTATCGTACCCCAGGGTCACCCAGAGCTCTCAAGTGAGAAGGAAACCTTGCAGCACCTCTGCAAGGCACAGAAATAGGGTTATACCTTGTGCCGATGGGGAATGGATCCCCAGAGAAATCAGAACTGCTGCTGGAAGCCAGGAACAGGTAAGCATGGTGAGCAGGTCATATCCTTTCATTCCCAGCTCTCCACAGCCAAAAAACCCGACAAGTAAAACAAAAAATAACAGACTAGAGGTTATACAGCCTGCACTCCCCTTTGTGTTTCAGCCTGCCCAGATAAATGTCGTTATGGGAAAGGCTGGGGATCAGATACAGCCCTCAAGTTCAGGAGCCCTAATGGGGAGTGAAAGAAAAGGCTCTGGATGAAGATAACTGCAGCAGTTACACAACTAATCCCATCTATGGACATTTTCCCTTCTGCCTCTAAGAGTGATGTGATCCTAAGCACCCTTAAGGAAAACAACCCCATTCTGGCTACCAGATGACTAACTCCTCACAAATAATACAGATCTCGTTATCTGTGATAAAACACAAAAATATCCAAGATGACAGTGCCCCCCAGAAGTGACCCAAAGCTGGGCATTGAGCACAACCAGCTCTTTCCAAAAAGCAACCGAGAGCTGGACCCCTCGAGACCTGGCCGCAGCACTCCCTGCCAGAAGGAGCCTTTTGTTCAAGCAAATGCAAATGTCAGGAGAGGGAAGGGGCCAGTTGCCACCCTGCAGCAATGCCCCGGGTGGCAGAGTCAGGCTGGATGGCCTCAGACCTCTCCAGAAAACAGGCAAAGTAAAAACCCTCGCTCTAGCCACACTGGCTTTTTTTGGAGAGAGTCATCTCAAAGTCAGTCTCACAGATGATCCCCGTCTCCACTTACATATCACTCATTTTCTAATTTCATCAGGCGGACATTTAAGTATGTGGAGTCCATTTGTGCAGGCATCAAAAAAGCCAGACTCATTGGAGATCTCAGACCAAAATGTATCTTAAAATGCATTATTAGCCACATATTACCCACAGCACACACGTAGAGAGGAAAAGTTCCAGTGATTGCGCTAAAGGCAAAATTCTGTCCTGCACAGTTAAGGTTTCCCTCCCCACAGTTACCTCTGTTGTAGGTGAACAGGGTCATCTTCTTCTCAACCATCCTCCTTTTCTGAGCCTCGGTGGGCACAGTGGTAGAGCCAAGTGAGCAGGACTCTTTCAACAGCAGCATCCAAGGCCATGGAAATCAGGCTGGGCAGGGCTTCAGGATGCTGCAGAGAAGGAAAGATAAAGTACATGACATTACTACAGGAGGATTGTTTACAAGATTAATTTAAGAGTCCTGTGTTGCCATCGGCAATTAACTATAGATCAGAAGAGGAACATTGTTCTCTACCACAAGTAGGTGTATTTTTAGAGAAGTATGTTCCACAAATGTTTTGTAAAGAAGCTCCTTTGCCTAAAGCATCTACTTCTTCTCAAGCCTCTGGTGGTGCAGCGTAAACCATGTTACTAATAAAAATTGTTCCTGCATTTGTCTCTGGAACATAGATCACAAAACACACAGTTTATTTGGGAGTGTGTATACTCTTCTATTTCTGTCCTTCTTATTCAAACTCAGGCAACTGAGTCCATAGAGGGACACGGCCCTGCCCTAAAGAGATTACAGCCTCCATCAGATAACAGCCTGCAAATTATACATGGCGAGGCACAAACCTCAGAGAATCAGAATGGGGAGAACGGCTTGGTTTGGGAAAGAAACTAAGAAAAGAAACTCTAAAGGAAGACTTTGAAGGAAAACAGAGAGAAAAAGCAGGAGGGGGAAACAGGAATTTAAAAGAATAAACAAGGTAAGAGAGGGTTTGTACAGCAGAGCATTGAAAAAAGAACTGATTCATAAAGATGAGACCCAGACCTTAAATTTAACCTATCTCCCGGTATCTGACTTTGGACAGATAAGCTGCCCCAAATACTGAATTCTTAAAACCACAGAGACATGAAGAAAAAAAACCAAAAGACAACCTTACTGACCTCCAAGGGTCCATCATCCCTGAATACATGCCCTCTACTGAGGTGAGCATCGTCAGCCCTGCTCACTGGTCTCCAGTATCACCAGCAGCTTCACTTACCTCTCACCAGCCACTGCCACACGGCACACTCGGGGACAGCAAGGCAATCTGAGGCAAGGTGGGATGGATGGCTCACAGACTGAGCAGCTCCACCACATGATGCTTCCGTCCCATTAATTGGGCTTGTAGAGTACCTCCTCAAGGGTACACCTTCTTTTGTAGACTCAGCTGAACAGAAACCAGCACAGTGGTGCAGCAGATGTGTCGTAGTGAGGAGAGTGCAAGATATAAGTGAGGCAAGGGCAGGGAGAGGGGACACCGTTTATTAGGTCAGCTGGTGTACTTGGAAAAACTACACATGCTTGCAGGCACATAAGGCTTCCTCAGGTCTGAAATAGAAGCAGTAACCTTAGAGCTAAATACGGGTTGAGAATAATTGTTCTGAGTTAAACTTCATTATATTAATGAATTAGGCAATTTGAGAGAAAGGATGATTGGTTCCTGTTGATCAAAGGGAGGGTACTAGCTAGAGGACAGCTGATAATGTCATTTATGGCACAAAGAGAGGGTGAGAGAGACAGGAATAATTATTGCCCAGAGATGGCTGGTACTAGCAAAAATTGTACTGTAATATGCAATCAATAGCTGTGTGATTTTTATATCCTAGAGTCAGGAATTTCAGTACCCAGATTGTCTTTTGAAGCAGTTTCGGAGACCTTCCTTGTCAGGAGTGCGAGGTCAGAGATGCAGTTGTTGATCTCTTACCAAGTGTTTCTGTCCTTTATCAATTTGTACAAGTTAATTTGGGTTGCTTGCCTGCAGTTGTTGCCACCAGGCTGTCCAATCTATAATGCAAAGCACACAGACAGGAGGGCAGTGGTAGCTCCTTCTGTATCACTTAGAAATCTGATTCCATTAAGCAGCTGTGGTTAATTGCCAACACTTCTGAGTTCATCGCTGTTCCTCAGATAAAATTTTGTTTCCTGTGAAGTGTCAGTACCAGGGAACCTGCGATTTCCTAAGGATTTGAATTTTCACCTAAAAATTAAGTTCTTGGTGGACTTGTAGAGAAAAGCTAGAACATTCTGCAATTTATTTAACTCTATTCCCAGAAGATAAATTAGTACGGTGTGAAGTTGATTATTATTTACAATTACTTGATGATTTCTGAAATGATGAGGGCCTGAACCACAGTTTCTCAAGTGATTTGGTTTGGCAGTACCAGGAGTCTGTACGGACAGCACTAACAGTCTAGAAGGCACAAATGGAGAACATCTTCATGTGTTACTTAAAAATGAAATATCAATTATTCTCAAGTAAAATACCACCTATGGCGGCTCAAAGCAGTTAATAAATATGAGATTCACAAATGCCTGTGAAGTAGGTAATTGCCCTGGGTGTTAAGAGTTTCAGCAGTACTTGGGAATTTTGCACTCTTGCCCCTGAGCTGCCAAACAGAGGTGCTGAATGTACCTGCCTAACCCTGGGAGACGCAGACAGACCGAGAACCTGTTGGCTTCAAAAATATGGTTGCAGTTATCTGCAACATCTGAGACACAGCGGGGAATGAAAGGCTTAAGTATGGGCTTAAAAGCACTGAAAGTACTCTTGACAAAGATGAAGCAATCGCTTAAAGCCTGGGCAAGATGGTTCAGAGCACAGCCAGAAGCAGAACCCAGCAGCCCTGTCTCTGTGTTGGCACACAGGACACTGGACGTTCTGGTCTAATGAAAATCAAAGGGGAATTTGTTTGAGTTTGTAAAAGCTCTATGCAAGTCTAATTTTGACCAGCAGCAACTTCAGTGAGTAGGCTGGTGTAAAATTTTCACATGATTTGTACTGGAGGAATATATACTTCCATATCTATAGAAACACCCACAGAAATTCTTTTAGAGACTGACAATAGTCAGTATGTGAGATCTCACTGCTCTTGGAGGCCTTCTGCTCCAGTGGTGGATGAATCAGACTCTATATACCATGGACAGTGAACATCAAGTGCTTCACTTATATGCATGCCTTATTTCAAGATGTAAAGGTCATCTAACACACGTGAAGTGAACTGTACAATGGAGGAGACTCTCAAAGGCCACAGGGACTCGAGGCAATAAGAGGAGGCAGTGGTAGGTCAACCTCCAAAGACGTTCCTGTGGCATACAGAAATTGGATGAAGTTCCTTATTGACAGCAAAAAGACAGCAACGGCCAGCTAATGTCTGACACTTGTTAACAGTGAATTTCAGCGGAGACAGAGGAGGAAACCAGCACAGAAAAGGGCAGTGACTTGCCCAGAGTCAGATCTGGAACATGGGGTGCCTGAGTTGTCATCTGTTATACCATGTTCTTCACTAACCTGCCACCTCTCATTTCCATCAACGTGACTAAAAAAGCCCAGGCTGTTGCCTTACCAGCTGAGGCTGCCCAAGCAGCAGATTCACCCTCTTTCGTGAGACTGTGAGCACCTCATGTAATCCTTAGCTGTATTCTGACATTCAGTACTTCTTTACACTATGTCTCTAGAGACAGAGTGAAGTCAAGTGAGCCTCAGTCTGTAAGGGGCAGAGGGAGAGGGTACCTTTCGGTGGCTAAAGCCTCGCATGCTGAGGTCTCCCATGGCACAGCAGTTCCTGGCATCGAGCAGTTTAAGAGATGAGGTCAGAGAGGAGTGGAGTCTGGGTGAAAAGAAGAGCAACATGAAAGCCTGGTGCAGCAGGGCAAGTAGCGAGAGGCAGCGAACAAAGGGAGCAACACACAAGCCGGTCCTTCTGAGGATGCTGTGGGAGAGGCAGAGAAGACAAAGGAAGAGATTATGGGTGTAGCAGGGAATGAGTGTCTTCTGCCAAGCAAAAGAGGTGGGTTTCCTGGTCTGTTTTTAATTGCATTAGCCAGTCCTGTTGATATAACCTTCTCAAAGAAGCTCACAGGGGCACTAAACAATAATTAAGGCACTACATTCCCAGAATCCTCTTTTGTTTTACACTATGGGTAATCTTGAAGCTGAGGGGGACAAGGGAATGCAGTGCAACGAGCTCCATGAGGCCACGGAGCTGACAGACTGTTTAAACGTAATGGTGTCTGAGCTCTCAGAGGAGGAGGATCTCTGATTTCAAGCCTCTGAAGTGCTAAATCACCCAACGAAAACTACAGCAAGTTCCACCAAAAGCGCAGCCATCAATCCCACAGGTTGCTTTTAACAAACAAAAGTTGACAGAATGAAGGATGGGGGTTGAGGGATGGCTGCACCGCACGCCAAGATTTTTCTAAAAATATTTTACACCTGCTATTCCTGCCACACACCGATCATATTTTGTCTATGAGGTAGAGAACTCTTAGTGCCAAAGGGAACGTGGTTTATGTTCCTGAGCTTTAATGCTTTTTCCCCCCTTCTGCAAGGCAAAACTCCTTACTACCATCACTAAAATGAAGCCAAGAGGACAAAAGTCATGCGGGCACTGGACGGTAACAGTTTAACCGCTCCTCTCGCTGATCTTTGGAAACAATCCCTTCAGCAGGATTTTACAGCTCTGGCACTTCGATTTAGGAAACTTTTTATGCAGCTCATGAGAGAAATGCAGCCAACTCTGTACACACAATTTAAAACAACTTGCTGATGATATAAAAAAGAGTGCTGAACCGCCGGTTTGCTTCATCTGCTCCAAAACTACCAACACAAACTCGGAGGTATTTATTCCTGAAACGTTAATAGAACAGTCTGGGGTGTCAGATCGGTAAATGAACTCTGGTTTGATCCCATGCCGGTCCAAAGAGCTGATTTAACAACTAGTTGTTTGGTTACTTGATATTTCAGAGATGCAACTGGGCTGTTTGCTACTAACAGGCTTTCACACGTTGCAATACGGTGGGAGCCCAGGGTGCAGACAGCCAGGCAGGCGGCCGTGCCGGAGCTGGGTAATCACCTGCCAGGGCTGTCTGCAGCAAGAGACAGTACAAGCAAGGTTTAATAGCTTTCTAATTTTGCATCGTGAAGGAGGGATGGGTCTTTCTGTGGCTTATACCCAGTCCTCCATTTGTATCAGTTACAATAGCTTAGTTGAAGTTAAGAGAACTACAAAACTCATACTCACCGAGACTCCAGTGCCAGGCCGGCCCGTGCCCTCTGGGTTCACACTGGCAGCAGGGACCTCCAAGAACACAAGGCAGTGAGGAAGCACCACGCACTGTGAGCTCCACCCGTGAGCCAGCTCTGCTCTCCTTTGCAGAAAGAAGCAGATCGCTTTCATTTTGGTGACCAGCTCTACCCTTCTGACCGAGAGCAAGGTCCGTCATCTACCCACAAAACAAAGACAGCGCAGGGGGCGGCTGTCTCATCGAATCCCCTCTACCCTGCCACACCAGAGCAATAGTTCACAGATCTCAGATGACATTCAAAAGTTACCCACTGGCGCTGAACTGGGTGAGCCTTACAGACGAAAGAGCTTTGAACTTGTGCTTGGGTGGGGACTCCGAGCCAGGATGCACACAGCAGCACTGAGGGGGACACGTGCTTACGCTTTTACCCTTTTCCTCACTGTAAATCAGAGACATCTGAGGTTTAACTTACACTGGCAATTTTAAGGAAGTGCATGCTCACAAGAGAAAATACAAAAGAACTTGCACAACTGAGCAAACACTTCCTTTTCCCCTTCACTCCCTTTTAGGTCCTTTCTCCCAAAGCAAATGCACTTCTCCAGCAGCACGGCTCAAGAGCAGAATCCTGGGTGCATGGAAATCAAACCAGCCATTGCCTGGGCACTCGTGTAGAACAGAATGTTGTAACGTAAATGTTTGATCTAGCAAATCGGCACCAAACTTTAGCAAAAGATAAATAAATGGGTGAAGTAGACCGAACAGAGAGCAAGCATCTTTAATTACCTAAGGAGTAAGAGAAAACATGAAAAATCTTCACATTTGCGTTCTTGGAGAAAACTGGAAGCTCTCTCTGCAGATTTTCTTTTTCCAAGGCACCATAAAACCCCTGCTTATTAAAATATTTGTATTAAAAGGTGCTGCAAAACCCATCCTTGTTTCCAGAGATTCTTCCTTGCTGCTAACCACTGCCTGTCACATGCAGAGCTGGTTACCGTGGCAGTGAACAAGCAGGCCCGGGAAGAGGAGAAGCTTGATGGCCTTTAAGACAAATGATCTCTGTTTAAATCACAGGAATGGAAATGTTACAGAATGCATAGAATACTCTCCACTGTCAGAGGTTCTTGACCTCCCAGGCAGTTTAGTTGTTCTTATTGTACTGTAAATAGCAAAATGTAGCAAGTCTCAAAGTCTAGGCATACAAATAGAAAAACACACAGAGAGAACATTCGCCGTTTTCCAGTAATTGATATTTTCCTTTCTAATTTTTTTTCTAATTCCTTTTAAAAGCAAAATCATCCACTTAAAATCAGATACCAAATGATGCACTTTTAAGTACAGTTCTGTCCACTGATGTACCGTTAGTGGAAAGATAAACCAGATGGCAAACTCAACAAATCGGAGGCAGTTAAATAGAGACAGATGAATGCCTAAAACACCCCTTTGCTCCATTACTGCTTTTGAAAAGGGTTGTCATGGCATTAGAAATTGATACCTTTGTCAGCCTCACATCTCCACCCCTTTCTTCATGGCCTCCGTCCAAAACAAAGATCTCATGCTGGTGTTGAAAAACACCCTCTTCCTTACAGCACCAGGATATTTCCACCAAAACTGCTGGCACCAACCCAGGGGTGTATCCTTGCGTGGAATTTACACCTTTTGTAAAACACCAAGGGCATCAAACAGGAAAAGACTGATCCTTCAGTCTCATATTCCAGTTTCAGAACACTGAAGTTCCAATCATTTTAATCCCGTTCTCCTTCTTACAATTCATCATCATGAGCCAAAGGACTATTTGCTTAGTGTACATCTTCTCATTGTACAGCCGGAACCGCCATGGAAAACAAGTTGACATTTGTTAGATTTATGTATTAAAGGAATAAGTTTCTCTTCCCCTTGACAAAGTCCATTATCAAGGAACATTATTTGCCCAACAGACAGAAAGAGCAAGGGATGCAACTTCAAAATAGCCCTGGAAAAGCTGAGCTGCTTTGTCAGCCTCTGAATTCCTTCTCCTCCCACTCACATTCACATTTTGAGAATCCATTAAGTTAAAATTGGTAAAATCCACTAAAATAAAAACCTTAGAATGTCGCACTGGAGTTGCATTACATTTCTCTTTTTAATAGAGCATATGAAATGAAAGTTTACAATGAGTTTAGTAAACTGTACATCAGCACTTTTATTCAGTCTCGTTTCTGAGCTATTAATCCCCAATACAGAAACAGAACGCTGATGCATTGGTCTAGGACCTCTCGAGAGAATAGTTCAAATCCATTCTGATGACATGGAAAGTGAATTTCATTGAATCACCTGAGCCCCTTCTAGATACATCACATCGCACCGTAACTCAACGCAGCTTGGAGCCTTAACTCTCCAGGAGGGAAAAAAAACCCCAATAAAATTACCTTCTGGCTTGAGCGAGCTGCAGTCATGGAAAACAGTCAGTGAAAGTTTCCTCCAATAACTGTAGGCAAGTCCTTAATCAGGCCATGTGCTTTGTCAGTAGTATTTTAGGTAAAGCAACCCATTATTGTGCTGCATCAGTACAGCAAAGCAACCCTTTCCATCGCTCCTTTGTGAAGCACTGAGTCAGACGGGGTTTGCATCATTAGCACTGACAACACAATAAGCGCAGCGCTCTGATCTTCAGCAGAACAGTAAAAACACAGACCACGGCAGTCAATTAATTTTAAAGAATTTTAATACAAACTTAATATAAACTATTTCAGTCCCTCTTAACATGTAAGACACTGACTCAAAATACTCTTATACCTTTTTTCAAGTATTGCACAATGTAGGTACAAAATTAATATTTACGATTACATTTTCTTCCATAATATATAGCAAAAATCTTTAAACTTTTAACAGAAAATACAATTTGTGTTTCTTTTGAAAAAAGCAAATATTTCGTACATTTTAATTCCACCACTAAGGAATATTCTGTACACAACTTTTTTATCTTTTTTTTTTTTTTTTTTTAGAATTGATGTCTTTAAGATGGATATCTTACAATTTCAGTAAAAAAAATACAACATGAAGCTGCTGCAGCTGTCACAGATCACTGTAGTAAAAAGATATAAATGCAATACCATGTTGTAGAAACAATATATATACTCTGATATTTTACAAACTTTGTACTAAATTAAATTATACAATTAGAAAAAGACCAATAAACCCACCTATTAGTGCCAATTTTTTTAATATATATATACATATATGTTTGTGTACATATACATATACACACATGAAAAAAATCAGCCACTTGCTTGCTATATCTTAAATACTGTAAGAGGCCATATTTTGAGAGTATATTTTTGTAATGTACAGTCAGTATAAAATAATTTTGTGCTTGGTTGGCAAATGAAAAAATGATGCATGTCGTATTTATCTAACCAAGCCTGAATGTATTCATACTACAAGCCTTAAAAAAAATCTCAAGAGGTGGAAAAAAAGATACACCCTTGGGTACGTGCATTTTAACTTGTACAATAGTATTTACTTCGTATTTCACTTTCGGTTTATTTTTAGTTAGCCATAACTGGCTGGAATTGCTGGTTAGAATACTGCATGTTGTTTAAACTAAAATTCAAGCCATCCACAAAAGACTTCTCATTTAGACCTCCATAGGCTGCAAACATATCAAAGGCATTACTGTACTGGAGAGGACTGAGGTTAAGGGGGCTGTCACCAGGAAAGATGCTACTGGTACTACCTTGACCCTGCATGTTGGGGAAAATGAACTCCTTTGCGTTAGGAGAAAGGGCAGAAGTCTTCTGCTGCTGCTGCTGTTGCTGCTGCTGCTGCTGACTGCCTAAGCCAAGCCCGTAGAGAGAGTGCATGGAGGAGGAAAGGGCCTTCTGCTTCAACAGGTCATTGACATTCAAGCCAAGGTTGGTGGGAGAGGTGCGGGCGACCTTGTTGCTACGGCCGCTATTCTTCATTTTGGTCGAGCCAAACTTGGTGGCAGCAAATGTGGCAGTGGTGAAGGTTAAAGGCTGAGTGGAGCGGGGCATGAAAGTTGGGCTCACAGCAGCAGAGTGACCAAAGGGAGGAGAAGGAGAACTAGACACTGAAGATGCTGGGTCACTAATTGGCATGAACACCTGGGCCTCTGGGTTAAAGCTGTTCTTGATCTCCTTATCCAACTCACATCCATTTTCATTATCATCCACATAAAGCACTTTCACTGGTCCCTTTTCACCGATTTGGTATGAAACCTCAAATGGGTCAATCCAAACACTAAGATCCTGAGGCAAGTTGCCACGAACATCATCAATGTCCAAACCACTCTCTTTGGATGCTTGTTCTATGACTGGGTCCACTTTCTCCCCTATATGAATACATCTAAACCCTGATCCTTTGTATGGCTTTTCTGGATACCAGTGCCCTTCATACTTCTTCTTCAGAAGTCTTTCAAGCTCTTCACCAAAAATGTTGACACGTCGTCTGGGAAGCTTATTGTACAAATATGAAATAATAAAATTGAGTGCTACTTGGATTTCAAGCTGCATAGCTGCTATGCCACAAAGTGATAAGTCTGTTTCAAAACCCGAAGAAGAAAGCGTTCAAGATGCCACAGGGAAACAGAATTTCATTCAAAGTGCTGATTCTAGTTGATTATTATCCTTCACCTTGAGTGCTCTTGCTCCTTTAAGAAAAAACAAAAGCAAACACAGCCAAATAAGGAAAGCGTAAGACCAAGCTCCGAGGCCTATTCTTTCAGCTTCACTTTCTGCATAAAATAGGTTACTTTGTAAAAACCAGAAACGTGCATCACACGATTTATGCTCATGCCTGGGGAAGGTGAGGATGTCAACTGCATTCAGCCCGACTTACAAACAACACTGGAGAAGATGCACCGGGCATGTGTTTACATATCCACCACGGGGCATTTCAAGAATCACATGAGCTCGCCGCTTAGTTATTCACA
Source organism: Actenoides hombroni (assembly GCA_024336885.1). NCBI lineage: Eukaryota > Metazoa > Chordata > Aves > Coraciiformes > Alcedinidae > Actenoides > Actenoides hombroni. Next base: position 6,966,613 of record WUAM01000065.1, on the reverse strand, counting down.
AAGCGGCACGGATAATTTTTAAGACATCACAGAACTGCCAGGCCTGTCAAGGGTTCAATTACCAACCCGTATTTGGATGATTTATAGTACTCAGCTGCAAAATTTAGCACCAGACTATTAGTTTAGCTTGAAAGGTCTTAGTCCAAGGGTCATTTATCATTTCAAAGTTTGCCAACACATTGGTTGCGCTGCAAGCTACAGAATCGTAAAAATGTTAACAGTTGCTTTAGAAGGTCTCACACAAATAACTAAAATTATGCAACATTCATTTTAAAGTCCAAGCAAATCATCCACATAAACTGTGGGCTGGCAAAAAAAAAATTACGCTAACTGAAGAGAAAATGTCTGCTGTCCATATACAACAATTCTTCCTCGGAACAGCTAAAATGATAACGCAGTCGATGAATACAAAACAGATCCAGGTATCTTCTGCCACAAGGGAGGCAATGACCGTGGGATTATTCCAATATATTAATTCACAATTTTTTTCCCTTTCTACAAATCATTCTATATTATCAGATGCAATATATACTACATTAATATATCGCACTGTCTGTAGTTCAGATTTCAAAAAGTTCCTAGAGCTAACAGGGCTTTTGACAGCCTCCAAAACGATCGCTCTTCTCCACGACTCCATTTTACATTTAATATAAAATATGGTTGCCACTCCTTCACAACGGACAAAAGAGAAATTAGCTATCTAAAGTTAAAGCAGGGACAAGAATCGAGTATTAGCACACGTCCTGCTAACAAAAATTCTGCAGTACCTTGGCATAGAGGTACTCATCCACAGGAGACCCCTTCCTTCAGAAAGTTCCAATGAAACAAAATATGGATTTCTTGGCTCAAGTTAAGTGCCCAACGAGAATTTCAATTAACAGTGCGCTTTTCTGCACTGCATCACTAGGAACAAAATGTAGTGTAGCTGTCACTAACGATTAGAGAAATCAAAGTCAGTATCAAAATCCTTTAACAATGTGAACACAATGCTTTTTTTTTTCTTTCTTGCTCCAAATAATCTCCTTTTAAAGTCTGGAACCCTATTTCCAAGCCACTCGTGTTCTCCCCAACATGGTATGGGAATAGTTTGAAAGCTTGTACGATAAGGCGACCTTTAAACGTTTGCTGGATCAGCACTGGGTGGGGATAAGGAAAAGATCAAGGGCAAACAGAAGATATTTACAAAAGGGACACAATCAGAGCAGAAAAGCTGATTGGGTGGTTAGAAGGGGCATTTAAAAATGATTTATTAATCCATCTGTTTTGTTTCCCTTCCTCCACGTCCTTTAGGAATTGAATGATCCTTTCAAGGAGCACTGGGCAGATGCTGATGATTTTTTTTTCAAGCCCCCAAACTGATCCATGGTACAAACAGCTGATCAAACAAATCAGCTTGATCATTTCAAACTTTTTTTTTTTTTTTTATTGAAAGAGGACAGTATTTTTCCGGAATCTGAGCCCATTAACTGCTCCAGCACAGAGCCCTGGCGCTGGGGGTTAAAGGCAGGAGCCTTAAGCAGTGTGCGGAGTTACATAACCAGGCAGTCGGGTCTCATTAGATTTCTGCTCACAGTCCTGGGAGCTCCGGCAACAGCAGGAGGAGGAGGAAGAGGAGCATTTTCTGAGCCCGTAAGAAAGAAAATGAAGAGGAAGGGAGATGACTGGAAAGGCGGGGAGGGGGGGAAGGGCTGCAAGGCCCCTCTCCCCAGAGCACAGGCCAGCACGGCGGGCCCGGAGATATCCCCCCTCCGCTCGCCCGCCCGCGGGGCAGGGTCCTGGAGGGACGGCTGCCAGGGCTGCCAACGCTGCCCAGCTCCGCGGCCCGGCGCAAGCAGCAGCTATTTATTAGTCAGCCGGCAACGCTCACTCCTCCCAGCCCGAGCGCGTCCAGGGACCGCCTTGCGAGGGACCCTCTAGCAGCCCGGCTCCCCGGGCCCTGCCCTCTCCCCCAGCCCGCTCTCCCGGGGGCTGCCGGAGGCCCCCGCGCCCTCTTTTCCATCGGCTTTCGTGCCGCTCCCGTGCCCCTCACGGCACTTCGGCCCTCCCCGCCTCAGTCCCCGTCACCGCGGGGTCGTGACCGCCTCGGCACCCCGGGCCGCCCGCCTCAACATCCCCAGCCTCAGGGGCCGGGGCCTCCTCAGCCACCAGGGCCAGGCGATCGCTGCCTCAGCGGCCGGGGCCGGGCGGTGGCCGTCTCGGACCCTCCGCCACGGCAGCCGGGGCCGCGCCCGCCTCAGTCCCCAGCCTCGAGAGGCCGGGCGGCGGCTGCCTCTGCGTCTGCCCTCGGCTCGAGTCCCCCCAAGCGCACACCCCCCGCGCCGGCCCGGGCCGTCCCCCCGCCCTCAGCGAGCGGTACTCACCCGGGTGGGTGTGCGGGGGTTAGTGCAAACAATCCCAGCGGGGGTGTGAGTGCGGCGGGGCGGGGGGGGGCGGGTCAGGACCCGGCCCGCATCTCCGAGAGACGGCTGCCTCAGCGAGGGCGGGGGGGGGAAGGAAGGAGAGAAAGACGAAAGGGGGGAGGGGGAGGGTTGCGAAGG
>WUAM01000065.1:6939688-6963513 GCA_024336885.1 Actenoides hombroni | reverse complement strand
GGTCCGTCAGCCCGCCTGGGCGGCGGCGAGGGCACCACGCAGCCCCTCGCGATCAAGTGGTGAGGGGCGCGGCAGCGTCACCCGGCCACCGGCGGGGCTGGCGGGGTCGGGCGCCTCTCAGCGAGGGGCCAGAGAGGCCCCGCGGCGGCGGCGGCGGCGGCGGCAGCGGCAGCAGCAGTCGCGCCCGCCCTGACCGGAGGGGGCGCGGAGCCGTATCCCCGCCGCTCCCGACAGACCCCTCCCAGCCCCCGCCGCGCACACCCCCGCCCCTCCCACCCTCACCCGCCGCAGCTAAAAATACCCCCCCCAGGTAGCAACGCTGACCGATTGGCTGCCTGCCCGTCCCGGTAGCCGCCTGATTGGTCACTCGGTATCGAGGAGGAAGACGTCAAACCCCAGTTTTGGGGGGAAAAAAGTTACCGGGGGGGTTGGATGAGGCGGGAGGGGAGGGAAGGGTGCAGCCGCTGCCCCGGCGCCCGCGGGACCGTCTGCGGGGAGGCGCGGGGCTGTGTGAGGGAGGTCAGGCCGCCGCCAGCCTGGCCCAGCCGGGGACCGCGTCAGGGCCCTCGCCCAGAGCCGGTGGCTCCGAGCCTGACGTGGGCCCGTCGGGAAGAGCCGTGCGGGCCGGCCTTGCAGCAGCGCCTTGCACGGCTACATCGGGAGGCGGCGGCTGGCGCAGGCGAGGAGCCTGCGAGCCAGCGGGAGACGGCCGGGGCCGCCGCCTCCTCCTGCACCGAGAGAACCAGTCCCGGTGGCAGGAGAGCCGGGCCCTCCGTTCGCTAAAACACCACGGGGTTTGCCCTTTAAATACCACTTGCGGGTGGGATTGGGGTTGGTATGGCGAGCTTCAAACCGGCGAGCGGGGCCGGGTGCTGGAGGACAAGCTGGGGAGTTTTGTTGTTTTGTGTTTTCGCTCGTCTTTTCTCTGTGTTTGTATAATAATAAAGCATTTTGGCATAAACGCTGCATGGGCCCCAGGAGAGATTTGGAAATGCCAGTCAGAAGAAATGCCAGGACTTTAACCCTTTGGAGCTTAGAATATATACGAGACTGTGTGGGAGGCAGAAGCCTGAAAATGGAAATGTTGAGGAAAGGAAGACAGCAAGGGTGGTATTTGGGATTTTCCACAGCTGAAAATCTCTGCTAGAAGGCCTAATTCATTGTAAAACATAGGTTTTGTTCAGATATACCCGTGTTGACACTACTAGGATCACAGTATCGCAAACAACTTGAAAATCATAATTCAGACTGAAAAGAGTTATAATTTGCCTCCTATTTTTCATTTGTTCTTAACCATAAAGGGTTGCGTGGGCTTTCAATGATAATTAGGTCATCTGCCATCACTGTGCACCCCAAATGGAAAATAAAATACAAAGATTATAAAATCTTAAGCACTGGCAACTGAGAGGCTACTGAGAAGTGCAGTAGCACAGCCAGGAATCTGAGTGAGAGTCTCGGGATTTTTGTTCGTTTCGAACAAGTTGCTGTACGGAAGGTAACAGACAAAGTGAAATAACTACCAAAACAGATAAGGTGAAAAGACAAATACAGGTTGGGTTCTTTTTTATTTTTAAATTAGAACTTGGAAATCTCCCCGGTACAAGAAACGCTGAACCAACTGCCAGGTGAGACGGGCTGCGTCGGGGAACAGTTCAGCGTGCCGCGCCGCTCGGCTCGGCGCTGACTGGGGCAGCAGCAGCAGCAGCTTTCCCTCTGAAGTGGGAAAAACTGCACAACTCCGTAGATCAATGTTTTCAGGTGAGATTTCATAAGGAGCTTTACAAACCCAATAACAGTGCTGCTGAGTTGCTAAAAAAAACAAACAAACAAAACCCCAGAAATGTTGTAAAAGCAGAGACTTTCTTATAAATGGTTTTAATGCTACATGAGAAGCATTAGGAACTGAATTAAATACACAGAGCTAATACATTTATAATCGAGGCAGCTGCGGGAGCCTTTAAAGCTGTGAAAATGGTGATGTTCTTCTCCATGGCTTACGTAAAGGAAGCTTCTAACACAGTCAATGCTAAAATTGCATGCTACTGAGCAAATCCAATGTTGGAGGCAGGTGATTACCCTAAGAATAACCTCTTCAGGTCAGCAGGAATCAACCCTGCTTCCAGTGGGCCAGTGAAAGTTGCTATTTCATCTCTTTGTCTGAAAAAAGAATTCTGCCTTTTGAACTGCAGTGATCATTATGTCATCCACATAGAGCACATCAAACTGGTGGCCAGACTGTAGTAATGTAAATTTATTAGCACTTAAAAACAGAGTCTAATTGATGATCAGTTGTATTCTTAAAACCTCAACTGGTTTTTTGATCCCCACAGAGGTCAGAATAGGGCCTGCAGTATTTTTCAGTCCTTTTGATTAATACACAGCAATAACAAAATATCTACCTTTCCCTGCTAGAAAAATCTTTAAAAATGCAATCAATACAAAATAACAACTCCAGCAGCAAAATTTTACTCATGTTGCCAGTTCTATTCAACTGAAAGATTAATCTTAAAAGAAAAGAGAAAAAATATATATATATTCTCATCTTTCCTGACAAACCTTGACAGCTTTTCTCCCCAGCAGAGCAAATCAACAGAAGTAGTTTGGAGCGTGGCAGGAAGGGAGGATTGAGATTAGAATTCCGAAGACTTTCTTAATCTGTGTTAAAGGAGAAAGGTTTTGATCTCCTGCCCTGTTTGTAGCCGTAGCCTGCGATGCTGGCCAGCCAGCCGTCACCAGCAACAGAACTACAATTTCCTCAGTCTGGGTCTCTGCAGTCTCATCTCTAGAGCCAAGACCTCTGCGTTGTCAAAGACCTACATTTCTACAAGACCTTGTAGAGATGGGACCTTCTTTTCTCTACTAAAGCAATCTAAATTTGGCTCCTAAAATAGTTAATAGCGCTGTTTGAAAATACAAGTCCATATTATTTATTGATCTGTACAATATCTAAAACCAAAATACAGTTTACTGATCTTAAAAGTTGTTTAAAGGAATTAAAAATATCTAAGAAAAATGTTACTAATCTGTGTCAGCTTGGGCAAGACTTCAAAAATAGAATAAAGCAAGGCTCAGAATTCCCACCACTCATCTTTGTCCTTTTCTTCTTCTCTGCTAAAGGAATATTGCTGTTCCTTACAGAATACATAAAATTTATCCAGACATTGGACATAAAGCTTTGTAACATACATTCCCAAATATAGTACAGCCTCTTTTTTAACACTTTCCTATTTAGGACCACAATTCTCCTTTTAGCATGGGAGCCTGGGCTTTGATTTTGAAAAAGTGGAAAGCTTTTCTCATTGTATTCATCCCTCTCTAGCCCCGTTTTACCCACTTGCTGATTTGAACACGTGTTCCTTTTCCCCATCATCTATCAGCGTGAGCAGCCAAGCCTGGCTGCTCTCCAGTATATGCCTTAACAATGACCTCGAAATGTGGTGTAGATTCTCTTGCATTTCACTTTGGCGGCTTAAGCAGTGATTTTTCTGTAAATCCAAATTCTACAGGCTGTATTTACCTCTCAGATGTTGGACAGCTTCAGGAGCAATCTGACCACAACAATTTTTTTAGACAGAAACCACAAAATTAGCTCATATGTAATGTTGTTCTGATGGAGTAAAGAATAACCCAGAACAGAATTCAGCCAAAACAGAGAAGTTCGTGGGGCATCGTCCCAGCCAGGTCATCTTCTCAGAGAGCCCTGAACTCATTTCATAATTATGTGATGGGGGCAAATGGTTAGTTACCTGTGACCGAGAGCAGCTGCCTGGCAGGGGCTGCTGTGTGCAGCTTGATAATGCCACAGTAAACGTGCCCGTGGCAGGATGTGTGCGCGATAACTCTTGTTTGCAGACTCTTAACCCAGGGCAAACAGCCACAGTCAGCGACTGGCTGCAAACTGCTGCGTGGCTCCACAGCAAGCCTGGCTGTGCCCGGACTTGCTCCTCTGTAGCACAGGGGGGTGAGGAATTCTGAGGAATGGGATTAGTGTCCTGGGGAGGTGGAAGCATGCACGGAAGGGATGGGGGGAGGAGGACCTGGTGGTTGGAGAAATGTCTAGCGGTCTTGAGGGAAGTACAGTAAGGGAGAAATAGCCTTTGAAGAGAGAGGAGGGAAATACTGGGGGAAAAGGGGGAGAATGGAGGGTGGAGGGTACAGTAGCGAGGAGCTGTGGTTGTGACAGCAGTCCGAGGTTGTGCATCCTGTCCTAGCAACCCAGAAACCCTGGGTACCTCATGAGATGCACTGGGGCCAGCCTGCCCCATGCAGTTGGTCTAGGTGGGCAAAGCCAAACACCAGCCACAGAAGTGCCTCTGCTGTTATAGTGCGTGATGTTAGTGGCTACAGTGATGCTAGGATTTTAGAAACTTGGCTATCTCCTGAGGATCGAGAAGCAATTTCCAGATCTGAGTATCTACAGCTCTGTGCAGTCAGTACACTCTGAATAAAACCCTTCTAAGCTGATACTTTCCTAGATATTAGTGACTCAAAAAAAGCCCAAACAACAAACCCACAACAAAACCAGACAAACAAACATACAACAATAAAAACCACTCACTGTATTATTTTTCTGGGCCAACATCAGTAAAGGAAACTGATCTGCAGGAGCTTAGAGCACACAAGGACATCACCCCTCAGTGGCATGCTACTCATGTTAGCGCTTACTTGGCCCAGGTCACTGGAGTCTTGAGTAAGATGCAGAAGGCAGCTGCTGGGTAAGAAGGAAAAATAAAAACAGAAGAAACCTGACACACTTTAATAAAGACTTTACACCAAAGGTTTGCTCTGGCCAAAGTTTCAGCCACCTTTAAGGATGAAATAAAAAGGGCTTTTTTTTGTCCTGAAGCTGATATGAGGCAGGATCTGTTCTTGAAAAGGAGCCTGCGAAGTGACATTTTGAAAATGGGGTACAGAACCTGAGAAGGCCAGGTAAAAAGAGTGAAAAAGGAAAAATGCTAAGAAAAATAATGGTCCCAGGTAGATAGATGCTGTAATAAGGCGGGGGATAAAGTGGGAAATATTTCATGAGATATCAGAATCTTCTATAGCTACAAATAAATGGGCTGAAGAAAAAGGAAGGAAGATTGATTTTATACCTTAGAGAGGTTGACCTTTGAGGAAAGTTTTATTAAAATCCAATATATCTTTTTCCTCGAGTTCACCTCTGAGCTGGGATTCTGCCAGTTTAATGTCAGTTAGTTCCACAGTATCTAATAGATAGAGTTATGAGGTTAAGACTGTCCTAGCTGATAGCCATGTAACTTCGTAGTTAATCAGTTTCAAATGCTCTGCTATGCTCATTCCAAACAATGATTCGTAGACAGTTTTAAAGAGCCAGAAAGCTGCTTTTTAAATACTGTAAGGACTGCTCACCTTAATTATTTTATGGGGATCAAAAATAATCACCAAAGATGAAGTCCTGGGTTTTTGACCTTTCAATTTGTGGTGGATGAAGGTAGCTTGAAAAGTTTCATTAAGAACTTACTTAAGAATTCTGTGTACTTAGCATTTTCCAGGAAGAAGAGTAAATCTTTTTCCTGTGAGGGGATATCCAGGCAAATTGATCAGTCTTTTTCCTGAGAGATACTGAATGTGAAAAAAGAGATACTCAAAGGGAAAAAGTTGAGTATGAGGAATAACTTTGATTCTGCCTGTTTAAACTGAAAGAAGGAGCAATGGAGGACCAGCTGGTTTCCAAAAATGCCTAATAAACACAGTTCTGCTAATTTTTTGACATTCTGATTGTCTTCAGTTAGGGTAAAAAAAGATTATCTGATAATTACCAGGGGGCTCCCTTTGAAAAAAAGGAAAACTCTGTTTAGGCAAAGATCCAACCAATGCTACTTTTACTTGCTACCCATGATGTGGTCTAAGCCATTGCTCTGAACTTTCACTCTTTGGCTCTCCCAGTGATGTTTCTTTTACTCAGTAAAGATCAGATGAACCCCTTACTGTTCTTTAGTCTTTCAAGAAAACAAGGTAGACGTGTCTTGAATGAGAAGGAAGGATGTTTCCCACATTGTCAATTTATCATAAAGAAGCAATTGGAAGGTGCCTCAATTTTTGCAATAAAATCCCAAACAAAGTATCTTAACATCCCTAAATGGTCTCACCTGGTTCTTGACTAAGAATTTAAAGCAACCAAGACCAGTACAGCTCAGGAAGAAACCATCCATATTTTAAGGTTTCAGATGATAAGCAATCTATTTTTTTTCTAGGGTGTGTGGCCATTGAGTGGGTTTCTTATGCCTATTCCTATCAGTAACAGTGTTTTATGCAAAGCCCAGTACATGCTCAGGACTTTGAAAGTTGAGTTGGTGACACTAGATGACATGCAGAATATCACATTTATGAAAGCCAAAGGTCACAGGTATTGATACTGTGTCTGAGCGCATTAATTTGAGAAACACCGAGTTAACCTGCTGTGCTGTCAAGCTGTGACCGTGAATGATGGTGACTTCAAAGGAAAATGAGTTCAAATGTCGGTGTCTTGATGAATACAGTCTGAAAATCATTCTCATGAGAGGAAGATCATTGAAAACTATCTTCATATTAATAAAAAACCAAGGATGCTTCTTTTCAGATGAACAGAAGCCTAGTGGCTGTATTTGTGCAGACATGAAGAGCTAGCTGAGTGGAAAGATGCCAGCTTATGACAGCTGATGGTCTGACCCTGAATCTTTAAGGGTATTATCCATGGAAAAAAAAAAGCCAATGGAAATTTCTCTTTGAGTTTGCTGTGCTCCAGATCTGGCCCTTATTCAACTCTTATTAAAGTCCGTCGAGTCATGGTGACAGGAATAACGGAGAGGAATGAAGATTCAAGCTGTGTGTTTGCTCCTGAGATGTACAAAGGGGTTTTTAACACAGTTTGTGCATCCTGTTTTTAACACAGTTCATGTATCCTGTTCATGTAAGGAGTAGTTCATGGAAGACTGAATCTGTCACTGGCATTGAAATGATCATTCAGTTTAAATCGCTGATTCAAAGCATAGTAAACCACTTATTTCCTCTCCAACTTCTGATTCCTAAAGGTATAATTGCTCCAAAATAACATAGTACGTGCCTTAAAAGATTAAACAAAAGGTCAGATTAGCATAAGATCTTTCCTGAGATGATGGCAAAACGCTGTGTGAACCTAGAGCCACACCTTGAAATCTCCCAGGATGGTATTCTTGGGACTTGCCAATAAAACAGCAGCAGGGAGAGAACACGAATTTTCTATTTCACCCATCACAGGTCTTTACCATGTGATGGACAGACTGAGCAATCCTCACGTACCTACATATATCTATAATCCACTTCGTTATAACAGAAAATGTTCTCTTGAATACACAAAGCAGTAGGAGTTATTATCTCACACACTATTATTAATGTGCAAGACTTCAGACAGTACCTGCACGCAGTGGTGGATCTGTCTAGTCTCAAGTGTCGCCGTAACTAACAACTTCAGAAAGGAGGGATAAACCAGCCATGTTGCACAATTACACTGAGTTTGGCAATGGGAAGAAGAGATTTCGTCTTGATCCCACATGATGATTATCTTACACGCTGGAAAATGAACACTCGGAGTGACATACTTTTTATTGTAGCTAATGTAACTCAGATTTGTAAAGAAGGTGATTCTGCTATAGGACCATATTATCTAAATTGCTTTGTCGCCAACGCATAGAAAACTGAATATAAAATTGCCTGAACATAATTGAGTGCTGACTCACCCTCCGATTAAGGTAAATGGTGCAGCGTTCCAGGGCGTCTTGGAGCTTTCTATAGTCTCACAGTCCTATGTGAAATCTTCTGCTTGATTTTTCTCCCCTCCAAGCAAACTTATGTTTCATGCTCCTATTTGAGGCTAGATTCTACAAATCCAGCTACTGTCACAAGTCATCTTCCCTCTGCTTCCTTATCTTGATCAATTTTCTGCTGAAACTCTCATCTTTCATCCTTGCTGTTGCAGTTGCCTCCCTTGTGATTATTCCAACTCCTGGCTCTCCATATTCATAGCCACTCTCTGAGCTCCAACTCTAACTCTCTAGTTTCTAAGGCTACATAGCTGTGAATGTTTTCTCACAAAACACTTTTCCATAAATTCTCACAATTTCAAATCTGAGGCTGCATACATACATGACACTGCTCATAGCAGCCTCTTTTAGTAAAAGTACCTGCAAACACGAGCTGGAAAACACAAGCCCAGGTATTTTAATTAGAAATCTTCATTTTTCTTGAAAATGGCCTCATATCACAAAACTCTATTTGGAGGTATAACTGTGTGGCTATCCTCAAAACCAGAACAATTTTCAGTTTTTGAAATGCAAGTGGAAGAAGGGCAATTTTAAGAAGCAGTGCCAGAGACCCGAGGTGAACTGTGCCATGGATACTGGGCAGAGAGCTCAAATTTAGCTGACTGTGGCAATAAGACAAACCAGCCCTTGTGCTTTTAGGTAATCTATGTTCCAGCTCAGGTAGTGAGAAGAAAGAGTGGAAGAAAGGCCATGACCTAAGTAACTGGGAGAAGAGCAATTATTAACCAGCAATCCCACCCACAAAGATTTTCAGAAGACACCAGCCCTGGAGATGGAGGATCTGGGATTGAAACCAGTCGTGGAAGTGGCAAGACTTGGTTTAGTTTCCAGTTAGCTATGAACATCTCCTTTCTCGAAGACTGAAGTATTAGTATTAGTAACTATTGAAAATCAGGTAGGGAAGAGGCTGAAATTTCTTTCCTTTGTACGTGGGACCGGTTTCATGTCAGTTAAACTATCACTCAGAAATGAAGAGTAACTTCAGTATACATGTCAGGCTTAGGTTGTCCAGAAGCACTTGTCACTGCACAGCCCAACCTTGTTCCTCACCAGGAATTTTAGCTTTTATTCTCTGGTAATAAATCATACCTGCCTTGCCCCAAAGAGGCTAAATCTTATTTATCTCCAACTACAGAGAGATACTGCAATTGCTCCTTCACATCAGGAGACTGAGCACCCATTACCTAAAAAATTCTCTTCCAATTTGGATCAACTTTTCTCCAAGGACTTCCTTTGGCAGAGTAAAGAGAGACTCAGTTGGAATGTATTTCCAGAGACAAGTGAATGTCCAAAATAAAAGCTTAAAATTGATTGTAAAAACCCCACTGTGGTACGGAGGGGTGAATGTGAAATTCAGAACTGATCTAGAGCTGGGTCAGAATCTGGCCAGAATTAAAGATCTGATCTCTTGTGGTTGATCTGTACAAACCTTTGCAAAACGGAGACGCATTTAAAAGAATGAAAAAAAATAGTGGGGAAAAAAAATAAAAAAGCAATCTCCAATGGTGAAGCAACACATTCTGAGAGAAGAAAAGACTTTCTGAACCCTTCAAAGGTAGCAGTGAAATACATAAAAATATCCATGGCTTCCCCAGAGGGGTCAGGGTTATTACTCCCAGCCCAGGCTGCATTTGACAGATCTCTCTCGCTTATATGACAAGTCTGTTTCCAAAGAGGGAAAAACCAGATGTTCAAGCTCAATGTTCCTATCCAGATTGCTCTGGCTAAATGTTTGACACCAGCCTGTCCAAGTGACATCCAAATGGGGACAACAGAAGCATTAATATCCCCGAATCAGCTGAATCAGGGAAGTGCCTAGATGACAAGGAGGAACATCACTGGGAAGCCGTGCGGGAGGCACCGGGGGATTTGCGGCACGGCGGGATGTATGCCGACATCTGCATCACAGCAGTCACGCTAGCGACTCCAGCTTTTAAACTTGTCATCTACAGCGACTGGTGGGTCTCTCGGCTGCAATTTACCATTAGGCTGCTGGGAGGAGCGTGGGCAGAGCGGGAAGGCAGGGCACCCTCGGCTGAAAGCCTGAGCTAATTCTGCAGTGAGGATAAGCCCTGGGATAGAAATTCTTCAAAGGGATGTGACCAGGCAGAGTGTCACCATGGGGGTCATGAAACAGGCAATCAGTCTCCCTTTTAATAAACAGAAGAAGATACAAGATGGTCAGGGAAGAGTATACTTCTTAAACGTGCTGGAGAAACAAGGCTGAACCATCTCTCGTTACTGATGCTCAAGGCAACGGAGGTTTTTGAAGAAGCAGTAGCACCCACGCAATCAAACAGGAGCAACTGTGCTGGTCCTGCCCTGAGGCTTGTGCTCTAAACTATAACTAATGAGTGTAAAGGCACTGACAAAAAAAAGCTTCCACAGAATCCCTTTTCTAAGGCCTTTGATTTTACTGGAACATGCACAGCAGAAAATTCACATAGGCAACGGGAAAGCCATGTCCTGACCTGACCCTGCCACAGAAAACAGCAAAACAAAGGGACAGGGATTTGGGGTCACGTTTGGGGAGGATCCATGACTCAGCATGTCAGTTTACTAAATCTCCTTTAATTTGTCACATAATGAGGGAGTGGGGCAAACACTTGCAGCTCCAGGCTGCTGCCATTGCGAAAAGGTACAGCCCAGACAGCGATGAGCGTCTAAAGAATAAATGACTCTCAATTAGGACAGTAGGTCAGAAAGAGCAAGATGATTCATATCCAGGACATACTCCAACCATCCACAATAACAGTCAGCAGTCCTGTAGAGCTTTACGTCTTCAAAGTGCCCACCAACACCCCATCCTTTCAGTGGAGCAGGTGGGTAACAGGCAGTGGGGCTAGAATTGTAATGCTCGAGACCTGCTAATTCTTGATGTAATTGAGCTAAGCTGGGAAGAAACAGCTTCCACTGTCCCTTCGGCAACAGTAAGGAATGATACAGCTCTGGCCTGGTCATGGCATACCCACTATTGGTCAAGAAATCAGGGAACATAGAGATTCACATCCTAAAATTAACAAACAAGGTACCCAGAATTAATAGCCTCTTTTAGAGAACTGGCTGTATGCTGTTTTCCCAGGAGCAAGCAACAGGTCGTGACAGATGGGGTTTAGGAGTGCTTGGCTCCTAGGTTAGCACCCTGACAATGCCTCCGCTCAGCTGTGCAAATTGTATTTTACTTGCTTGACTGTGAGTTGCTGGGCAGTGGGATGTAATTTTCCATGCTTGCAGTTGGCACTCGGCTTTACCTTGACTTGCATTTGACAGCGCAAGCTCTGTCAACATCGTTTCACCTCTTAGAAAATAATAATTAAGAAGCCTGGATGATAAGTATGTATTAGTACCCAAGAATTCAATGGCCAGCTCTGCTTTAGCCTAGTCACCACAGTTTACTACTCTCCAACAAAACATCTTTTCCAGATTTACCTGAAGACTGGGATGTCAGGAAAAACACCGGGATGCCAGACTTACACTTGGTTGACTTTGATCTCTCTAAAGACAAATCTTTTAAAGTTTAGATCAAGGAATCTTTTAATGAAACAAAGAAATCGTGCCACTTGTATCAGTTCCAGATATAAATAAATCAGCTAGAAATAAACAGGAGCAAGGCAAATGTAAAGGAGACAGCCATGCTCTGCAATGTCAGTCCAAAGTGACTGTCTGATGGATGATAATATGGCTGGCTCGGAAAAAAACCCAGAGTTTAAAAGTCTCACTGCCAGCCATCTGGCAAATCTTCCAAAATATATTGCAGTAAAACTTCACTGAACTGCTACGTTTTTTTTTGCAGCTCCTGCTATCAAGACAGTCTATTTATTTTTCAAGTGTAGCGAGGATTTTGAAATCACTACTAGATCTCTCCCCTTCGGGAGTCGTTACAGCCCTGCCCATGGCCAATTCATTGCTCCTTCCTTCCGCCAGTCTGCCATATATGCATAATTTTCCCAAAGTAAAGATGCTCTTATACATTTAGTGGGTTGCTAAAAGACTGAGCACATCTAACTCTGCTCAGGCTGCTGCAGACACACCGTCTGTTCACAATTCACAGGTGCCGTTCTCCCAAGGCAGAAGTTGACAGCAGTGGGATTTATAGCACATCCGTCCTCTTGCTCCAGAAGCATCATTACTTCATACTTGGGACTGAAAGGCAACATTTCGTACTTCTAAACAGTATAGGGCTTATTTTCATAACTGAGTAATTGGACTCTGTACCCCAGAGGCAATAGCAAATCTTACCACTACCCATATCCTAATAATCTGTAGCAATACAGAGCGATAAAAATTTACGGTCACTTTAAAAACTTAAAAAAAATAAATAAATCCTTTTCCATTCCATGAAGATTAAAAAAATCTCTTTACAGAACAGGCTGCCCTGATGAATGTTAATGAATTTTTCCCCCCCCTGTTCCTTCAGCTCCTCCCACCTGGTCCATAATCAACTGTAACCAAGTCCACGACCCTCCTGAGTTGGGATGAAGCATAATGGCTGGTGGCCATAGTACAGAGAGTACCGGAACGCAGATAACCCTCCAACACGCCGCCGGAGAGGCAGCTGGAGATCCTATCTGGTGACCAGACACTCCTGGGTTGTAACATGGACTCAGTAAAAGCTATTTTCAGCTTAAATGATCTTTGATACTGAAACTAGAGTTAAGCTGGGGTGGTGAGTGGAGGAGATCATCTGCTCTGAGAAATAAACCAAGGGAGAAGGGGGAGGGAGAAAAGTAGGAAGATAACAAAGGAGAGTGACTCTTTAGGGTGGGGAATTAAATTGAAAATGTGCACTGGTGGTAAAAGGAACCCAGGAAAAAATACATTTGTTACAATTGTAACAATTGTTACATCTCCCCATCACCCTTGATCAGGTCCTTGTCCCCCCTCAACTGCCAGCCATGCTCATCATTTGTAATTCTCAACCTTCTTAGATAGATGGGGCTAAGCAACAAAAGCTGTCTCTTAGCAGCCCTCAAGCCTCCCTCACCTTTGTTACAGCTAGTTTCAGTCGGTTTTAGTCAAATTAGTTTGGTTGTTAATATGGGCTTGATTTTAATTTCACCATGTACAGCGGTAACTTGTTAACAAGCTGCTCCAGGAGATCTTTATAGGACAGGGGACAGCAGGGAAAGGAAATAATTACAGCATTTCCACCTACAGTAGTCTGCTTCAGGGCAGGTATAAATAGATCCGCAAGTGTTTGTTCACTTAAAAGTGAGTTCAGCCTAACTGCTTTTTCAGTTGCCAGCAGCAGAATTGATGGTTTGGTTTTTCTCTTAAAAATTAGGGCAAATATCATCTACTAAATATCACCCTCCCTTCCTCCAGACCACAAGTAGCGTTTAAAAAGTTTCAGAATTTTTACCAAATCCAGATGTTGGGTGTATGAAAGTACGGGCGATTTTTCAAAGCCATTATATTTGTTTGGGAAAGGAGAACTAACTAGATTGGAAAACTCAATTCAGCTTCAGAACTGAGGAAATTAATGAAAAAATAATACTTCACATTTCATTCACTGGGTTCATCCAAAACAGTCTGGATTGATTCATGCAAACGGTACCTCCCTTTGGAGTCCTACCACAAGTTTTGAGAAAGCACTTGCTCAAATGTCTGAAAACACCCTGCTTCTTGTCCATAGGCAGCTGAAGAGCAGAGTGGGCACGACACAATGCCCAGCTGGGATGGGACTGAGGTCCCAGCAGGTTGGAGGGGGGATTGATCTGTGAGCAGGGCGGTGGGACCCTTCATCCCAGAAATAACCTCCCTGACTGCAAGAAGGTTAGGTAGCCCTTCCTTGGGCCCCAGCACACCATGGTGTGGGAGGAAGAGGAGCCCAGCGTAGGTGGCCCACCAAGGATACCCTGGACCTCTCTCCTGGAGCAGCACTCCCACAGCTCCATCTATTGTCCCACAGCTCCAGAGCTCGAAGCCCTCCCAACATCCACCTTTCCCTGCACAAAATCATTTAAATAAACTTCCCCACTGTGGGCTCACAGCAATGCAATAAACACCATTCACACAGTCTCCTCAGTAGCTTCGCTAATGGGCTGGTTATAAAGGCATTACAGGGGCTTTCCAGGCAAATTTGCTGTACTCTGCCTCTGGCCTCTGGTGTTCCAGCCTCACCTTGGTGCTCAGCAATAGCCCGTGAGCGCACAAAGCCCGTACTCTGCCGCTGCCTATTCTTCCTGCTGCAGGTACTATATTTAACTCAACAATAGCTAATAAACAAAAGACATTTTAAGTGGTTCGCGGTGTCTGCTGAGCACCAGCTGCCCTTTTTGTGTTGTTCTGTCTTCAGTCCTGATGCTCAGGTCTCCTGGGTGCCATTCAGCTACAAAAGCCCAAAGCTACAGTGAGAGGAACAAGCTAATCTGATAGGGAAATAAAACAACTGATGGCTCATCAAAGCAAAAGGGACAGATATTTGAAGAGGAAAAGAAGAGAAGAGATGCAAATCTAATTGTGCGTCCTACCACAGGAGTGCCGTAGGAGCAGCGAGTTCCTCTGCGTTCCTCCACTCATGCCCCAAGCCAGCCAGCTTCAGAGGAGCCAAGACTCAAACCTGTGATTCCAGGTACCATCAATAAGGTTTAGATCTGAATTAAATGACTCTTCTGCATGCCTGGGGATGTGATTCACACCTCTGGTCTTGTGGTGTGCAGCAGCCTTGGCTGCTTCAGGCTGTGCTGAAGCATCTGGAGGTGCGCATTTATGGGTCCCAGCCCAAAGCACCAGGACAGGAGCTGTGTGTAACCAAAGGAGGTGAGGTCTGCTAGAGTCTGCAGATGGCCTGAGGGAGAGAAGGAGGTGCTCCCAGGTTTCCCATGGGGAACAGACTCAAAAATCAACTGTGTTGAAGGCAACAATAGAGCAAACTCCTGGACAGCACAGGGATCTATGGCTCTGGGAGAGGAGAATAGGAAATTGAGCCTACTCACCCAGACCCCCACCTTCCCTCTGGAAGGGCAGCAGGTAGAGACAGCCACTGCTTTTCAGGAGAAAGAGGACCCTGGGACTGGTTTAGATACCATGATGACAGCAGGGGGGCATTCCTGGGGCTGTCGGGGACCCTTTCCCAGCTGCAGGGCTTGGAGCTGTCACCTCCCAAGTCCTTCCTCTCTCCCCAAGTCAGCATAACAAGGCTAGCAGAAATCTGAAGGACAGAGATTGACATTACTCCAGGATTCCTATTCAAAGCCAGAGCTATTGACAGATATTTTTCTATTCCTGCGCTTTTTGGAAGGAAGCTGATAGTATTTATTAAGCTGATCTCCGGCACCAAAGCTCGATCCTAACTCCAGATATGCAGCAATCATCAGAGCCTGTTGTGTCTGCATGAATATACTAATCCTGACTCTGCTTTCTGAATACATAAAGTAAGGTATAGGACCATTCACCTATGATAGAGTTTTCTAGATGGCTGCAGAGGGCA
Organism: Actenoides hombroni; assembly: GCA_024336885.1. NCBI lineage: Eukaryota > Metazoa > Chordata > Aves > Coraciiformes > Alcedinidae > Actenoides > Actenoides hombroni. Next base: position 6,948,279 of record WUAM01000065.1, on the reverse strand, counting down.
AGGCAGTATTTTTAATATGGAGAATATTTTAGTACCGCAGGATCATTAACATTTTTGAATGTCTGAGAAGCTGCTAACATTTATAAGACTTTACAACCAAGATCCATTCTCCCAAATTGAGAAAGAGCTTGTATTTTCCACATACACTTTAGATATTGATAATTTTCTCATTTTCTGATATGACAGGGCTTGGGGACTTTTTTTCCTCCCCGAGACACTATGACTGACAGAAGGAGATGAGAATTTTTCACAAAGAGAAGCAATGCATTTTTACATAGCTGAGGCTGGAAGAAAGCAATAATTGTCCTAGTATGCAGGCACGGTTCTCCAGAAAGGCTGATGATTTATTTCAAGAGACACCGCTGACAAAAATGCCAGGCATGTCTTCCCAAGCCAAGATGTGAGGTGAGGTTGGTTTGAACAAACCCTCGTCCCTCTGCCCGCCTGCCGTGCTGGCTGGTCTGGGGTGGGTGCGGTGCCAGCCTGGGAGACCCCATCCCCAATGGATGAGGGTCAGCAGAGCTTCACCGATACCTCTGCCACTGCGAGTCTGACCCACTGTCACAGAGGTGGCACTTGGAACATGCTCAGTTCTATTTTAAGGTTGTTCTCAGCAGATGCTGGGGTGCTCAGAGGCCCTGGGGAGTTTTGGGCAGGAGTTAGAGATGCTGCTGAACACATCTGGGCTCTACTTTAGAAAAGGAAAAAAAAAAAAAAAAAAACCACGAAAATCCCAGAAAAGCTGCCTGCAGTGCCTCGGCCAGCACAGAGCTTGGGAGCAACAGGAATGCCCATCCTTGGGGGTAACCGCAGCTTCTGTGCCCCTACAGCAGCCGAGCAGCTTTGCTTTCTGCACGGCTCCTCTGTAACCATCAGGCTTTTCCCAGCACTTGGCCAGGTCTTGCACCGGCTGTAGCTGTTTCACTGGTGCATGCAAGCCAAAATTTACCCCCTCCTCTACCTGCTTTCCTCCCAGCCTCCTCTTCCAGCTGTTCTCTCCCTCCTCTCAGTATCTGCATCTCGTGTTCTTCTCTGCTGTTCCTAATAGCTTTTATCTACGCCAAGTCCCATCTTACTCATCTCTCATTAAACACCAGACCTTTCACAGAGCTATTCTGCATTGATCTCCCAGCCAGCTTTTGTCTCTTTGACATCTAGGTTCTCTTCATTTGTACTTTTGTGTCTGGATCTGGGAATAATTCTGCTTCTACTGATGTCACTGGATCCAGGCCCTTATATTTTATTAAGCTCCTCGGGGTAAGGATCATGGCTTTCAAGGGATAGATGTGCATCTTCTGCTTTGCAGATACAATGGTGGGTACCACCGTTCCCTGCACCAGCAATGCCCAGGGTGTCGCGAAAGCTTCAAGAGGCTGATGCGTATCACAAACAGTAGGGATCTTATCCTGTGCTAGATGCTGGCCTGAGAGGGATGTTGTCTGTGGCAGATATCAGCTCCAGAGAGACATTTTCCATGGCAGCCAGGCCCAGGAATAGATCCTGACTTCATCTACGAGAGGAGCAGGAGCTGGTTGTAAAGGGTTGTGCCGTTCGCCGGAGGAAGGCACGGCCAAAGCAAATGGTGCAGGGGTGGCCTCTGCTACCCCAATGGTGTAGCCACCTTCCCCTGCTCATTTTCTGATGGCACATTTTGCTCTCCTGTGGCCTGGGATCAGTATCCCAATGGAAAGCTGGGGCTATGAGCAGCCCCTGCCGGCAGCGAGCGCTCCCGGGAGCACAAGGGGTCTGGAAACACATGCTCTAAGCAGATCTCTTATTGGAAAACTAGATGGTATCGACTATTTATAAACCTAAGCTTAGAGCAAGCAAGACCAGTTGGAAAATAAGCCACTGTGGGTGAGTGAAGGTGCTTAGTTAGGAGCACAGCATTGGAGGTTTTCAGCCCCGAATTACAGGGCAGCAGTGAGCAAGCAGCTTTGCTTTTTCTTTTTCCCCTCCTACTGATTTAGTTTGGAAGCATTTCAGAGGCCACTTTCTCCTGTTATATGGTGATAAAACCCTGGGCTCAATAGCCGAGATCTGCTGTCTGGCATCAGAGCAATATAAATAACAATAAAAGAAATAAAATAGTGGTGAGTCAGGCTCGTTTTGCCTTGGAAAAACATGTTACCCTTATTACTCACCAGCACTGTCGTCTCCTCTGGGGGACTCTGCTGGCCACCAGCAAGTCTGCAGTCTAAGTGCAGCTCTATTTAGCTCAGGCCCTCCTAGAAATGTTTTCCCCTGGGGTTTTGGTGGGTCAGTGGTTGCATACCCACACCATCGGGACTGGGAGGGCAAGCAGCCTGTGAGCAGAGCAAGAAGCATTTTGCAGCTGAGCCCATTGAGACCACAGGGCTGTAGAGCCGGCGTGACCACCCAAGGTAGGGTGGTCAATACCTGAGGCCCATGTCTTCCTATGGGTGGAAAAAGCAGGGGAATAAGCCATGAGGGGGGACACTGCTGTCCCCAGTGCTGGCTGTGGTGGCCCATGGACTTGTAAGCAACGTGCAAGCCATGGTTCTGTTGTGCTCTGCAGAGCATCGTCACAACAGCCCCATGCGTCCGAAACACGCGCAAGAGGCCAAGTCCAGCTGAAAGTTGATTTTTGCTATCAAGATTTGTATTTATTAATTCCTAGCCCATTTGCTTTCTTTTGGCACCATTTTTCTCTGCAAGTGAAAAATTTACCCTGAATCACAGCGTGTTATTTCCACTTGTCAAGATAAAGGTTAATGAAATACCAGTAACTGCATCACAAATCTAGCTCCGTATCTACCAGAGATTTTATATGGCACGTTATACTGCACAGTCTGTGCTTGGAAAAGGCTGTGAGTAGAAAAAACCCAAAATTGTCAGAGGTCAAGAAATTCACAGTTAGAGCAGCTGAGCCTCTGCCCTTCACTCCTCACCTCTCGCCTGTAGAACAAGAAAAAAGCCCTCCTGCAATTGGCACAAATGAGCATGGATGGAGATTTAATCCAATGTACGAGATTCCGCAGGACTGCGGTATTTAAACAGCATTTTCCTTGGCGAATAGTGTCTGCCTCTAGATAATGGCTACGTGGCATTTATACACTATGTAAATAATATATAAATTACATATATCATAGAACATACTGAATTGGAAGGGACCCAATAAGGATCATCAAGTCCTATAAATACATATAGGATTTAGAAGCAACCTAATGCTATATTTGACATATAGCTGTGTTCAAAGAGAATTGCACCAGAGGCTCAAAGAGAATTTTACATACTGGCTGCAAAGAGTTTCTCATGCCCTGAACGTGAAACTGGGGCTGGCAGAAGGATGCACCGTGAGCCTCTCTGTGCCCTGGGACTCGGGCATCAAGATGAATTCTACAGCAACGGCCTCCCCTTGGAGATCCGCGGGCATGAGATCAGAGCCCAAATTAAATACTTGGAAATACAGAAGATGCACCCGTTCGGCAGCAGGTCAAGCACATGAGCTTTCAGGAAGGAAGGGAGGAGCTGCTTTATTTTCTTCCTAGGGAAGGCTGGCGACGATGGGATGAGTGTCAGAAGCTGCCGTTTGGGATGAGTCAGGAGATTGGCATGGGGCGGTTTGCATTAATACTGGCTTGAACACATGCCAAAGAGGATTTCCAAAATTCACAGCCAGTTATTTCTCGTCACAGGGTTAAAAAATCCTATAGCCTGTTCTTCCACTCCAAGGCATGCAATCAAATGCCTGCGGAGATTATTCTGAAACGGTTTGTTTGTGCTGTAAATATGTTTTTAAAATCTTGACTGCAGATCACTAACTTTAAAAAAAACCCAAAACAACAAACCCACTAAAAACTTCTAACGGAGCAAACCCTGTCACAGAGAATCTTTCCCCTCCTCTGAGGTGGATTAAAAAGTATTGTTATGAAACCCCAGAGCAGATTTTATTATGGACTAAATCAAAATGCTTTGGAGTTTCTGGAATTCAGATCTGAAGTTCGTCATTTCAGTCCATATGCTCCATATAAAAGTAAGATAAAGAAAGGGATGTACTTTTTAGTCCTTTTGATATGCAAAGATTTAGATGAAATACTTACTTTCCAATTTGCTTTTTCAGTAGGAATTCACTAGAGATCCTATCGCACATGAAATACCCTGTGAAGCCTGAGGAGCTCCTGAATTGATGGATGACTTCAAGAGCCAAAAGAATATGTGTAAAGCATCTGAAGAAAGAGATCCTTAATCACTCTGTGAAGCCTGTTGATTTGTTGCCATCTATTTAACTTAAAGCTTATGTTGTCATATATCTAACCTTAAAATTTAATGAACCGTTTGGAGAAAGGAAATCTCTGTTAAAAAAAAAAATCAGCCCCGTCCCTTCAGCTGAAGTGTGAGCATAACACACTTCATTGGATAGTCTCAGCAAGTCCCTCATCAAAACAGTAGCACCAGATGAGATCTAATTTTCTGAGTATTTGCAGACTACAATGCAAAAAGGAAAATATTTAAGATTTAATGTATTCCTGAAGAATAGTTAAAAACCCCAAAAAAATGGTGCAAGCTCCCTGTCCAGGTTATTTGTTAGGCCTTTTTCATTTACAAGTATTTTAGTGTTGAAATTGAATATCAATACTATTTTTATTTTTTAAAGAACTTTTGCCCACTAGATGGCTGTAATTGTTATGGCCACGCTTAATTTTTGGTATCAAATTTCCATCTATAACCAAGTCTATTCTTCCTTTTTTGTTTTTCTGTAGCAGGGGTTCTTGATCTCCAGTGCAGCATTTGCAAATTCCAACTCTTTGTAGAAAATGTAGCTGTTTAAAATGGCTCCTGCAATGGGTTTGTATCGTGTCGGAGGCACAGAAACCTACCACCATTTTGAAGGATCAAGTGGGAATTCATTTTCATTATTGGAAAAAAAATTGTTTTCTGCTAATACAATGAACGATCAAGGACTAAGAGCCCTTCAACTGGCTTTTCCAATAGCATGCCACGTAATACAGGCAGCTTGCGATTACTGTTGGATCACAAAACCATTGCAAATCTGATGGGCGAGAGCCCAGAAGGCAGGATTGAGCATCTCCCGTGTCCTAGATTCAGTAGAGGAGCTGATGTCAAAAAAGCAGCAGGATCTGCTGGAAGGAAAGCTGCAGTGATAGATCACAGAGAATACAATTTCTCTGCTGTTTGCATAGGCTCCAGCCCAGGAGAAGGAGTGGGTCTGAATAGTGGGTTCGCACAGCGTTTGCTGGCTGCGGTTCACTGTGCCTGAAGTTCTCCAGAAGCTCCACCTAAAGAGAACGACTGTGTAGGCTCAGGTGCAGAGAGAGACTTTCCTGGTTCAGCTATCGAGCAGGATCCTAACTCTTCATCTAAACGGAGCTGCCTGAATATAAACATCTATAATGTGTTTGACAGCTCTTGACTACAAGATACATAGAAAGGGAGTTGGCTTTCTTCTCCATTTCTAAGTCAAATGCAAGTTTTAAGCAGTATGCAGAAACATCCATAGAATCTTTTTGGTTGGAAGAGATTTTAAAGATCATCAAGTCCAACCATTAATGCAGCATGGCCAAGTCCACCACTACAGCATGTCCCTCAGCACCTCTCTTCATAGCGTCTCTCCACTAAGCACGAGCCTATATGGATTCACCGAGGCATCACTGCAGCCCCTCAGCACAGTGTGTGGCTCTGCAAGTGGCTCTGTAGTTCCCCTCTCTTTCAGCTTGCAGATAAATCTGCCCTTAATGGGAATTATCTGTTATGAGTTTGCCCCCCAGTTCCATACTGCACCAAAGGGGCTGATCAGGGTCCAACAGGTTTAAGTGCGCTTTAAAGACTTAAGTAAGACTTAAGTGCAACTTAAGACTTAAGTGCAGCTTCTCAAGTGTCTCTTAGGAGGGTTTTTACTCAGTCAGGGCCTCGTACGCAGCTTGAGCAGAGCAGTGCCTTTGCCTTGGTTTAAAACACCACACCAACAAAGAGTGCACGCCCAGCACTGCCGTTCTGCGGGTAATCTGGAAAAGAAAGCACCTCTGGCAAAGGAGGTGCTGTAATACGATTCGGTTTAGAAGAAACTCAGGACTGCTCTAGTGCACCACTTTAATATCTGTCAAGTGGATAATTTCTCTTATTGCTCTCTCTTGCAGAAATACCACATCAAAGTGCTCAGAGGGTACAACTGCAAACCAGCGTGTTCCCCTGCTTTAACTGTATTGTTTCCAAATTCAGCATAATTAAGCACTCTTTTTTTGTGTGTGCACCGATAGGTGCATGCCAGAAGGAGAGCCTCCTGTACCATGGGTCTGTCAGCCAGGTGCTGGGCACCCCTGAGTTCCTGTGTCTCCAGAGAGCAGCACCAGGCGTTGTCCTCAGCCCCACCTCTGACCCAGCTGCCTTATTGTGGCGGGTATGTGGGTCAAGTTTGACTTCTGCTCTTCCTGGTGCATGCAAATCCAGCCTACCTGGGTATTAATCCAATTCATCGCTGTGCTAGCTGAACATCTTATAACGTGAAGTTAATCAAGGAAGAATAATGAGCCTTCAAATTCACCTAAGTTACAAGTAAGGACAAAGTACTCAAGTAAAATGGCTCTCTTTCTAAACTGGTCCTTGTTTCTAAAGCTTCTGCATCTACAAACGAGGAAAAAGTATTTTTTATTCTGTAGCCAAATGCTTTGAGACTAATCAATGAAAAGAGATGGGTACTGCTCAGGAAGATGGAGATCTTTTTTACCCTCCCTTCCTATTCCCTTGAAAGTAATTCCTGCCATCATCCTTTGAAACAATCTGAATAAGTTCCTAAAACTCAAGACCTTCTTTTGAGATCCTCTGCCTTGCTGACTTACCTGCCTTTCTGTGCCTACATTGAATCTGGCTGAGCAGGTTTAACCAAAATAATCTCCCTGCAAACATTCTGCAAATAGATCAATTTCATATCCTGAATCAAACCTCCAACCTGAAGCATATCGAATAAATGGATGTTCTTGCTATAAAATGATAACCCAGAACTTCTTGTAGCATCACAACCTTATAGATCTGAAATTATTTAGCTCTGAGAGTAGAACTTTCAGTATTGTAATGACCGCAGTATAAATAGCCACATTTTCTGAGCCTCAAAAAGGCCAAGCGATGAAAGTCAGCATCCCCACAAGAGCAGTTTGCCTTTGGTGCCTAATTGAAGACTGTCTGGAGCAGACTGCAAAAGGTGCAGGGTACCTGAGGCTCCTGGTAAACTGGGATGGACTTGTGGATGCTTTGTGTTTTCTGGTAACCACTATGGAGAGATTTTAAGCTGTGCACGCAGAGGTATCCAAAACTGCAGGACACTTCTGAATAGCAGCTTGCAGGGAGGATAAGGCTTTTTCAAGACCACAGCACTGGCTCTCGCAGGTAGCAAAGCTGCTTCCCAGCTCCACGCTGTCCTGGGGGAGCACAGCCTCCCACCAGCTCGCCTCCACAAAGCAAACCACATACCACAGCAATTTGCTGGGTAAACAAGGAGTCACCCCTGCAATATCAATGCTGGAGAGAAATAGAGGAAGAGCTGTAATAGATGCTCCTCATCTCATGTAACTCTCCACGGGAAGATGCTCTGGTATTTGGGAGGGTGACGCACATAAGACCCTAACTGAGACGTAATAGACTGCACCAGAGCTGTCTGAATTGTGATAGAGATATCCAGCTTGCAGTCAAGGAGCCGGAGCAAGTCAAGGAGCTGGAGCAAGTCAAGGCCAAGAGCAACCAGGTTGGGTCAGGCGGCTGCTCGCTTGTTCAGGCTGAGGCACCTTAGCTGCCGGCTCTGGAGCCAAAGCCCCCTCAGCCAGGGGAGAGGCTCCAACCAGCATCCCCAGGAGGACGGGGCCCTGGGGTGGGTCACACGCCTTCCGAGAAGGGACGTCTGTCACCTTCATTAATCTTATCTGGGGACTGCTCCTAAACAAAGCGTTTTGTGAGCCTGAACAAAAACACCGGGGAGCGCTTGGCGGCGAATTCTTTTGCACGCTCCCTTTTTGTCTTGTATGATTTCCAACGTTTCTGGCAAAAACATTTCCTCTGACTGTTTTCCTTCTAGAAACAGCCACTTCCAGACAGGGCTGCTCTGCCACTATTTAGCTGGGTAGACACGAGGCTATTTAAAACACAGAGCTGGAACATTAGCAAAACACTTGTCTCATTCCAAGACAAGCAGGGAAGGGGAGGGTGCGCATCGCTGGGGTGCAACCTTGCTCGTCCCCGGGAGGTTTATGCCTGCGTCATGCCGATTTGTGCTGAATTTAAGGCTTCTGGGGTTGGAGCTGGTGACAAAATCTGACAAGATTTTTTAGAAGCCGCTAGTTCACAGCCTTGAGTATTTATGATTTTTGGCTGCCGGCTCTCGCGCGCTCTGCGGCCAGCAGTTTAATTATTTACCAGGCTACATACAGCACTGTTCAAGCAGCAACCATCAAATCCGACATTTTGATAATGCGAGGGTAATTGGGTTATGTTGGTTTTTGGTTTTTCTCCCACCAGCTCAAACCCCCCCCCCCCCCCCCCCCCCTGGGGGTCCCCACCCCCTACCCCCGCCGGTTGCCCTCCCCCCCCCCCCCTCCCCCCCTTTCAACCCCCCCCCCCCCTCG
>WUAM01000065.1:6914270-6939588 GCA_024336885.1 Actenoides hombroni | reverse complement strand
TTTCCCCCTCCACCTCAACCCCCCCCCCCCCCCATTCTGCTGGGAGATGCAGAGTCATAGCTCTGCTGGATTGGCTTCCCGCCACCTCGCTGCTCCTTTAAAACCCCATACCTCCCATTGAAGGAACTCAGTGTCCTGTTCGCCAGGAGGACGTCAATGTTTCTATGGAAACTCTTCCCAAAGATTCTCGCTCTGCGCTGCCGCCGCTGCGTATTGTATGACCGGCTTTGTACACTGCAATTCATTATCGAGGCTGTGACGAAAAGGGAGCAGCCTTCTGCCTGAAGGGAAAAAGCATTAAAAAAAAAAAAAAAAAAAATCCCAACTCAAAAAAACCCAACAAACCAAACAAAAACCCAACAAAAAACAACCAACCCCCCAAAAAAACCCACACCTTAATATGAATAAAATAAGCCACTAAAACCAAAAGTGCTAAAGCTGTTTGGTATTTGAGTTATGAATGGAATCTGCTCTCCTGTGCTTCTTGCAATGAAAAATACCCTTTCCTGAATAATTAGCTCAGCTGAAGAAGCTTATAAATTCTGTGTAAGGTCCTTTTTCTTCCGGGTAGCTAAGGGAAAATTTTCCACCTCTCACCATTACAATCATGATGATGGATGAGTGTCATGTAGGTAACAAATGGGCCTGAACAGGAACTCTGTGCGTGAACTGCATTGAACACAGGGGAGGCTTAAACCCAGGCTCAGATTTCACATGGGAATTAACATCTGTGAAAGGGGCACAGAATTAATAGGCTGAAGGAAGATTCACATTAATTTCCCATTTTCCTCAATAACAGGAAATCACTGGGAGCAGCGGGGAACGTGTTGATGGCATTTACGTACATCTCCCACACTAATTATGTCCAAAGGTGCTAACCCAGATCCCTAACCCTTCTGCAAACGAGCACCAGGTATTCCATACTAGGAAGGTGAAAGGTTTGGGCTTTGTTCTCTCTTCTGTCATAGATTCATTGTTATTTTTTATTCAGAGGTAAATATTAACTTTGAAGAGATGAAATTTCTAGGTGCTGGTCTGAAGGAGCCTGGAACCTCATTTTTAGCAGGGCTGGGAAACCTGAACGCCCACTGGAAGCAGTGGTGGGCTCTTGGCATCTCAGGAAATCAGACCGCAGGTGTCCCAAAGCAGACACCCCAAAACCAAGGCACTCAACTTGTGACACTTGCACCAGGGCAACCCCTTAACCCAGCAGAATTTTGAGATCTCTTGAAGAAAAACATTATGTTCATCTACTATGCTGGGAAACGACGCCGAGTAAAAACCTGAGTAACGACGAGGATGAGAGGAGACAAGTATTTTATTTTTAAACCTTATGAATTTCTGAGTAGCTCTGCTTTGTCGCTTTCCTAGGGAGGAGGGCAGGGTTGGGAAAATAGGAATTTCAAACTCTGCTAGCTCCTTGATACTGTGCTAAATACTTGTATTACCTTTAATTGATGTTTCTGAGTGCATCCTCATTGATTTACTCCAGCCGCCCTCTTTATGCAGGGAACATTCTATTCTCAGAGCGTAATCTAGACCCATGCAAACAATATAGATGTTTCCTGATAACATAATTTAGGAAGAGGAGATGTAATTACTGCCTATGCTGAATACACAGCATCTCTGTGCTCGCCAGTGCACTGCGAACCCGTGACCTCTTTCGGAATCCGTACAGGGAGAAACTCCCAAATCCTTCAATGTGGTTCTCATTTTGCTGAAAGCCTTTCCCATCTTATTTAATATGCTGGTCCTCATGCCTTTGATTTTTAGCTTCCTAATGATAGCTCATGCTGAAATTATTTAGAAGGCTCTCAAAGGCTCTTGCAGATGAAATTCAGGGATCATTCCTGCGGAAATGTGTCTATTCGTGGAAGAGGGGACAGCAGCAATATGGGCATCTGCTGTGGAGCAATAGGGAGGGCACCAGGCAAGTTCTCCCTGGGGTAACTTGTTCTTTTAAGAAATGCCACAAAGCAGGTTCTTGCTTTTAAGGACTTCTCTTAAATACTTTAAGAGGAGGTTGGGACTCATCTGACCTGCTCCAGAAAACGTATGCTTGTCTATACATAGTCTTATTGCTGTGATTTAAGATGAGTAGCTGAAGCACTTTGGTCTTATAAATCATCCCATAAGCACTACGTTTCATTGTCTTCTCACCGATGGAAGGATATACAGGGCAAGACGTTAATATCTGAAGTTTCATCTCTACGGCCAAACCTGTCTCAGCTCAGTAGTAGCTGGAAGGCATTGCTCCATAGTGGGGTTTTACGTGGAATAAGCACGTGTTCTTCCACTGCATGGTCAGTTGAGATCCATACCACAGAAAAATCACCACGGTAATTGCTCCCTGTATCAGCTACCTCAGGAAAAAATAAAATCAAATAATAAATAGAAAAAATAATCAATGACTGAATTGGCCCTGAAGACTCAATAACTCTCCTCTCATTTAGAGAGCGGTCCCTCCTGAACACTTTTCCACATTGCAAAGCCACCACATAATGGAACAATTCAGCTCAACTGACAACCTCGGCTAAAATAGCCCCAGAGCTGCACGGGGAGATAGGAGAGGTGTTGTAGGTTAGCACCGAGTTGCTTGGCAGGATTGTCAGTGGGAACCATGCCCACACTAAAAAAGTTTTTCAAATGACTTCAGCGAGACCAGAATTAGCTCGTAAGCCTGATGCAACGATTCAGCGTGAAGCCCTTTTGTATTTTGAGTTTCTGCTCATCGGTGCATCGGCTTCTCCCCATATTCTGCAGCAGTGGTGTCAGCCTCCCCATTGGCACAGATGGTTAAAGAACAGGTAGAGGTTGGGTCTGGCACCTCCCAACCCCATGGTCTGTTTCTTTCCTGGGATCTGACGAAGCCTAAATTTCCATTTGCCCTATGAACCTAGGTAAACTCCAGATACGGATAAAAAATATTTACTGCTTAAAACCTCTTTAAACATGGTCCTACATAAATCTTAAGAACCAAAAGATGCACATTGTAATTGCGTATCATTATCTGAATTGGACATGAGGGGAGCAAAAGAGCTCAGCAACCATTGGGATTAAGCGAGGACAAGAGGAAAACCTGCAAGGAAAATAACAGCAACAAAATACGTTGTGAAGCCGGCAGAAAATATGAGAAAAGGGGAACCAGTTTCCGCAAATGAGGGTAAATACCACTGGCAGAGCTAATCTTTTAGTCTTCAGACTGCTACATACGCTCCCAAATCCTAAACCTAGTGGGACTGGACAACATGGATGATTTAGTTTAAACTCTGTTCAGGTGAATTCTGCAGAATTAACATGGGTGACACTAAACCGTATTTCTCATGACATAACAGCTTTACCCTGTTCATGCTAACAAACTAAACTGAAGTTTAATCTGTTTTTCAAAAAGAAAAAAATAAAAGCCATTTTCTAATAAGGCAGAAGAACAGATAAATCAACGACTGGAAGGAACTAGAGCTGAAAGTTGAGAAAAAAAACCCAAACATATAAATACATTTATTTTTAAACATTTTCATTTAAAGTTGCAGGAAAACCATTCACTGTGTACAGTTCCTGGGGTTTCTTTAAACAGGGAAAGAAGATTAAAATACTAATCTCTGCCAATTTCCCTGTGCAGCAGCAAAAATGAGCGTGGCTAGAAAGACTGACCTATGAGAAAAGATTAAGAAGAGCTAAATTTGTATAGCTTGGCTAAGCAACAACGGTGAATGAAGGACTCACTGGCAGGGTGCAAAACCAGAGAAAATGGAGTATTATTTGGAAAGACAACAGTGTTGGGGGATGAAAATTACAGAAAGATCAGGCAGAACACTCAAAAAAATATCCTTTAAGATGCTGGCATGTATTTAAGGCAACGAAAGCAATGGCACTCTGAAAATATAAGCACAGGGCTGGACTAAATGCTGGTGCGGGGATCGTTGGGTGCGACCAGTCACTTGAAGCACTTCTCTTCTTGAGTTCCCAAAGCAAATCACCTTTAGAAAAGTGACAGCTCAGCTCATACTATAAATCATTTCTCCTCAAGCTAGGCATCCAGCAGCCACCGAGCAGTTCTCAAAATCCTGAGCGAAAAATAAACCACAAGGAACAATCCTGCGCTCTGATGGAATGGACAAGCTAATCTAATACATCTTTGTCATCTCTGGTTTCCATGACAGTTGCATAATCAGACATTTATGTAAGTAGAGGTTTCCTCCTTAAATAGCAGCCTGTGATCTCATATGCACCTACGGTATAACCCATTTGAATGGAAATGACGTGCCAGTCATGTGTAAAACTAAATTTTTAATGCTTCTGTCTTATTTTTATTTATTTATTGTGGCAAATCAGTCTGGAGAGTACCACTCACACATGACTAACTCTTCTTGTTGTGATCTTCTTGTGATCCAAAAATAACCCCAGTCCCCAGGTCCAATGAACGGCCAGGCTCCACGCCTGCTCAGCGATTCGGTATGAAAAGCGACTGCGTATTCCCAAATCCTGAGCCCAGTGCAGAGCCTAAAACCAGCAGCCTTTGAGCAGCTCTAATCTGCAAAGGTTACCGGTTGCCCTCAGACCCCGTTTCAGGATTGCCAGAAGGTGGGGATTTCCTCACCATATCCCTCCTTAAGGGGCTGGAGTGAGGGGCTGTGGTGCGAGAGCTCCAAGGGTTTGTCTTGGACAGTTTGGGATTTCTCAGGGGCAGGAGGAAAAGCTCTGCAGAGGCTTCCTCCAGGCTCCTCCGAGCTCGTGCCTATGCAGAGTATCATAAAGCACTGCCAAAAATACAGATGTCTTCCCATATGCAATATTAATTGAAATGAAGAGAAGCAGAACTGGTCTGTGAAATCTCAGTCTTACTCCCACCTAAGTTCACGTAATAAGAGTGAAATGCAAGCAAAAGTAACTGCAGTTAAATCTGCTTGGAAAAAAAAAAAAACAAAAAACCAAAAAACAGGTACCTGGAAGAAGTGACTTTTATCTAAAGGCTGCAGACATCAGCAGTCTAGGGAGTTGACCCCAGTGGGCAAATATTTCTTAACATGGATATTCTGAGGTATCAGAAACTCTTCAGAACCTGTTCAGAAGCCGTGTCCAGTTAGCTGCTCCTGAAATGTAAGTGGTCCTATTTAGACCATCTTCTTAGCATTTCTTTCGCATCACTCTGCACCAGCCACTGTATGCAAAAATATCCCCTGAGAAGCACAAAACAGGCAAGAACAGAAATCCAATCCGTTCTGCCAGCCTTTGCAGCCTCCAATCTGTGGGGCTCTTGCCAGCCTCTAAATGTTACAGTGCCTTCTTTCAAAGATCCTACTATTAGAATAACACAAAGTGTATCATGGACTATTGATCCCAGTGTCAAACACTCAGCAAAATTATCTCCACTTGCTCCTCGGTCTAATCTCCCAGCTCCCACTGAAGCTGATTTAGTAACAAAGACAGAGAAAATAGGGTGGACTGGGGTTTGCAAGTGATTGTCAATTGGATTTTGCAAACCCAGCAGTGTCTTGGAGCAGGCTTCAATTTTCCCCGAACCCCCTGCAGCTCCTATTAGCCTCGATAACTGGTTCTAATTTTGGCCAGGACATTTGCCCAGATTTCTGAAAGGGAGGGGTGGGGGTTTTCGTTTGCTTGTGCAAAGAGACTTCTACCTTCATGCAGCAAACACAGGCTGTGTAATGGCTTAATTACACCGAGCATTACTGCTCCGTATAGCTGGGCTCTGACGCACGTTACGTAACTGGATTGTTAATGCTTTTTATATGTTGGCGGAACTGAAATTAAAAGAGGAAATTATTCTCCTGATGCTCAACTCTAATCCCCATCTGTCTGTGTTTTTACTTTTCTGCACTTGCAAAGCTCCCTGATCAAAAGGTCTTGAATAGATTCCAGATTTCCAATTTAGTTTGCTTATGCAACCCAAAATATTATGGCAGTCTTTCCTGGGGGCGATTAAGCATATATTTTCAGTTCCTCCAATTCTCTCTGTTCCAAGAGTGCTAAAAATGGCATAAAGCTTTAGCTCATTCCATACTGTTAGCACCACAAACAACTTTTTTTTTTTTTTTTTAAAAGGACCTTTAAAAAAGATAGGAATATCCAAGAGCTTTGCAGAGAAGGAATATGTTCTGAAGAAAAATGTGATTTGTTAAATGTGCCCCGTGCCTTGGTTAAAAAAAAAAAAGGAAAAGAAAAGCAGAGTCTGTACTGATAGAGCTGCGCAGGCAAGACAAACAACGGGGCACTAGACAGGCGAGGAGGGAGTTACGTCTCCAACAATCAGGGTGGATTCCTGAATCCAAAAGGCTTGAGAGCTCTTTGGATCTAGACTTGTGCTTTGTCCCATACTAAGGATGAGCTTTGGCTGAGACAGCTGGAAATAGATCTGATATTTCTTGTGGCGCTTGGATCATCCCTATCTGAAAATTGGCACTGGTTTTTTATCCATTTACTCTTCTTTCCCAGTCCCCAGCCCATCGCCTGGCACTAGAACTACGTGATCAGCAGCTGGTTTTATTTGAGGGTGTGAGGAGACTCCTTACACTGGAAAATGTCGCTTTTTACCCAAAGCACCACTGCAACAGTTGCATTTCATAGTCCCTTCGGTTTCCAAGCACGGGACAGGAGCCAGCACCCGCAGCTCTCATCTCTGCTCCTCACCGTCTTCGCTCTGCGGGAGCAGACGGCGGGGAGGATGCTTGGTGCCATTTGTGTCGGAAGTGCTGTTCTTAAAGGGATTTTTTTAATTATTATTTTAAATACAGAAGGAAAGTCTTTATTTACCGGCTCACGTGGGTGACGGTGCCTGATGCACCAGAGAAAAACACCCAGGATGGCATCACCCCTCCTGGGCACTGGTGCCGTGTTTACGGCAGCTGGGAAAGGACTGCATCGTGGTGCAACTCTGGATCAAAAACACGAATGGCACTTTTTCCAAATTTGGATTATGGAAGCTGTGATTTAAGGCTGCTGCTGAATCCCAGAAAATACCGATTTCTGGCTCAGTCAGGGCTTTGAGCCTTTCTGCTTTCCAGGATAATTTGATTTGAGAGTCCAAGCGCTGCCAGTCTCACAGGTTTCAGAGCAACTCAGCAAAGGAGATGCCCAGGATCTGAACGGGTGATCTCCAGGGAAGCCCCGCTGATCCCTACCTGCCTGGTGTTGCTGGACTCAGCTCTCAGCCCATCTCTGCTGACTAGTTTGACAGACTGCCAAGCTCTACCCAGAACATATGCGGCCTGAGCTTTCCCTCCAGTGAGGTCTAGTCCTAAACACACCGACACACTTGAAGCCTTAAAACAGAAAGAGTGTTACCACACAACAGACACATCCAGCAAAGGGAACAGGGCTCAGATGTACTTGGCGAAGCGGCTCCGGTCGAATCACATGAGCCGTTTATTATCTGCATTTCACCAACACCCACAGGCTTCAGGCAGGGACCTGCACTCTGCGTGTCCAACAACATCTAAATATAGAGCAAGACGACAGCCAGGGCGACCACAAAGCTTCACTCACTTCAAAAGCATCCCTCCCTCCCCTGGCCTGGCAATAGTCCCTCCAGTCCCAAACTGGGGAGGACGGTAGGACAGCCTGTGCCACTGGGGAGGAGCTGCTCTTGCTTTTACCAGAAATAGGACATTTTAAGGAATTTTAGAAATGTTTTTAGCAGTGTGACAGAACCATCAGTTCTAGAAAGGCATGTGGGTAGTCGTCTGTCAAAGCTGCTCAAGTTCCAGCTTTGGGCAGTATTTAAGCATATATGCTAAGAATCCCTTGTCTCTAGTTAAAGTGAAGCACGTGTTTACATGCATTGCTGAGCAGAGGTGGACTTAAGGACATACCTGGCTTTAGGCATGTGCTTAACTACTTTGTAAAATTAAACTGAAGATAATCAAGTGCTTTTGCTGAATCAGGCCCTCGTGCTCCTCAAACCCCCATCCTCTTAGGCAAGGCATCTTTCACCAACATTTCATTTGAAAACATGCTCAGAAAATACTATTAGGAAAAAAAAAAAAAAGGTAAAGGGCCAGGGGCCTTTAGAGAACAGAAATAACTAATTAAGAAAAAAAAAATCTGAGGAAATCATTAAACTGCACAAACCCACAGTGGGCTTTAAAAAAAAAAAAAAAAAGAAACTTTGACTTGTGCTAGTTCATCATTTGGACATAGATGAAAGGTGCTTTGGCTCCAGGGACCTGATTTGCCACGGATTTTTGCCCCAGCTCATGCCACAAATGCTGCCACCAGGTCGGGCAGGTTCAGCCTTACACGTTTGCCCTCAGTCCAGCCCAAAAGCAGCTTATTTTGCAAACCCGGGGTGGGGGGGGGAAGAAACCTGCTGGTAACCGATGAACCCTGGGGCAGGCTGCATGTGTGCCCCTGGGTGCATGGGGTTTCCATCTGGGAGAGGTCCCTGATCAAATGTTGCTGCTCTCAGCAGCGAGCACCCTGCATATAAATAACCCCAGATCCCCTTACTTCATGACCTTCATTTCTCAGCCCTGCCAAACCTGCTCTGTGCAAATCCAAACTTATCTTATTCACACCTCCATCCCAGACAAGCGTCTCTGTGGATTTTGGGCTCCTGTCCCAGCATGGGATGATGATGGTGATGCCCTGCCATAGGGAACAGCCTCTCCAAAGTGACTGTGTGGCAGCATCGTCTTCAGATGAGCACAGCTCAGTCTGATTCAGCTTTGGTGCCACTGGGGTGGTTTGTTAGGAGATGGGGTGTACTGGGAGGTTTTCACCAGCATGGAAAATGTTTGATAAACAGGGCTCATGCATTCTCAGATGTCTTCATACAAAACAGTAACATTTAGGTAGAGTTTACATGAAACAGAGCTGTGCTTTGCAAACCTTTCTCCTTTTTTTTTTTTTTTTTTTTTTTAAACGGGTCTTTTGAAAGCTAAACTCACTGCAGATAAAATTATTGAAGTGCACATAACACAGAGATCATACCCTCTCCCCCTCCCCAGACTTTCATCAAGAGGAGATTTCCTGGTTAAACTTAGACTTTCAAATCTCAGGCCAGGCTGGCAGCATTTCAAGTCAACTTGGGCTGATTTGTAGCTTGGATGCAAAAACTCAGCAACCCGAAACAGAAGGAAACGTGGCTGTTCCTGCATTGGTCTCAACCTAAAACTGCTGACCTGGCCACGGAGCAAGCTCACCGTGAGCGCACAGGGCACACGCACCCGAGGGAAAAGGGCATCCCAAAAAACAAACCTCAAGCCAAATATCTACCTGAGCACACACACGACCTTATCATTTACGTTCTGTGCAGTGTTCCTCAACAGCTCAAGAAGAAAATGTTAGTTCTGTAGGAGACTTGCATTTCCTATTAACTGTAATCACCCAAATAAATCTCAAGTGCTGATCTGGGATTGGCGTTGCTGAACCTCATGGTGCACCTCTGTCCCACTGCTCGAGTGGCATAAATCCACAATCTTTTTTTTTTTTTAAACCTGCCCAAGATGCTCGGGGAAATGCAAACTTTAACATTTGCTCGATGCCAGCGTTTCCCAGCATTGGCATTAAAATTCACGGCAGCACAAGCTTTTGCAGAAGGCAAGTGAAAAGGAGTCCTGTGCTACCACTTACTGAAATACTCCCAGGACTCATAGTTAGTACTTCCTGGCAGTACTGGGCAGCTCTATGAGTAGCAGAGCAGAACGCTCGAGTGCACTTTCGTATTTGCCACTGCAGGAAAATCCTGTTTTGAAGTCTCAGTGGTGTGTCCTGGAAAAGTTTTTGAGACATGCTCTGGCTGAAGACAGCCCACCTTATTTTGGGATACAAGACCCATTCTTCAGTGACTGCGTACAGGAGATGGGCTTCAACACCAGGTCTCCAGCAAACCCACCGGCCATCATCCTATCAGCATCCAAACCCACTAAAAATTGCTAGGCAACAAACTTGAATATGTGGAAAAGCGAAACACGCAAAAACCGCCCTTGAAAAGCTCCTGGACTTCTGGACTTGTGCCTTTAGATTCAGGCTGCCATGTGCCTTCTGCTACAAGGTGCTGATCTGAGAGCATTGAATTACTACAGCTGGGTAGGGGGGCATGCATAGTGCTCTTTGGTAGGGCTGAAGTTAAAAGCCCCCACCCTGAAGACAGGGGTAAGAGCAGGCAGCAGCTTTTTCTCCCTGCCGGCAGTTCTTGAAGCCTTAAAAGCTTTGCTTTGGTTTTAAAATACTTCTTTCAGCACCATCAGTGCCAGGGAGTTTTTAAAACGTAAATAAATAAATAAATTTTAAAAATTGAAAGAAAAAGGACAGAAGTTCTCTTCCTGAATCTGAATTCCTCATTCAAAACAATAATTCCTCACTGAAGGAATAATATACACTACTTTTTTATTATTTTTTTTTTTGCTGAATGCTCCAAGCACACCGTGCGTTTCAGATGATGTTTGTTCACAGCCAGGGCTTCAGGGCTGTGCCTATTTAAGAAACCAGAGCGTTCAGGTGAAGCCTGGGTTACTCAGTATTTGTTTGGACAAGTAGATTTCAACAAACAAACAAACAAACAAACAAGCGGGTATTTTGCAAGTCTTCCTCGCTGTCTGAGACCGAAGCTGTGCAGTATTTGGCCGTGCCTGCTTCTGGCAAGAAACATCAGACAGATCTGGGCAAGCTCTGGTTGTCTTTTAAGCACAAACTCTTGGTTTCTCTATAATTGACAACCTTCAATCCCAGGAACACCAGGATGCTGCTGGATACCGAACAACCCTCGGGGGCTGAAGGGGCCAGTGTCATGCTCTGCAGCTCGAGTGGTTTTAAATAGTGAGACCGGACTGCTTGTGCTATTTGGGATCTCAGAGGGAATCCCAGCTTACCCCAAAAATATTTCCATCGCTTGCTCTTCCTGACCACTCTGTGAACCCGGGAGGTCTGGCAGATCCAGCGAGGTTTTTGAGCTGGTGCCAAAGGGGAGGCCAGCGCAGCGATACCTGCCCAGAGATCGGGTATCGTACAGGGTCACTTAGGAAAATATTTTCACTATTTTTCCCCGCCTAGATAAATGATGAAGGATCTACTAAACTGGAAGCTGTGACCACGCTCGCTGGCTCAGCTGTGACATTTTTGAAACAGCACCATAACAACAAAAAAAACCCAAAACAACAGACCAAACACAAAACCAGCCCAAAACCCAACAACAAAATCCCCAGCACTATTTATTGGAAACTTTACTCTGAGGATTTTTTGTTCTTATTAAAAACTACAAAATATTGATATCCCAGGTCAGACGGTGGCTGCTGGAAACATTGCATAAGTGTATTTCAGGTGATTAAAACACGCTACGAAAAAGAAAAATACAGGATACGAAGGAAGTTTGGGAACGTTGTTATTAAAAAAAAAAAAAAAAAAAAAAAGTCCTGTATTTTTCCTTCCACCCCTGTTACCGCCACTTTTAACCTGTCCTAAGCCAGCAGTGAGGAGAAGCCCTGCAGCCAATGTGGTGCGGGCACCTCTGCACTTTCCAGGAGGGGCAACCACATCACAACCCCCAGGGACCTGCCTTGGAAACTCTGCAATTGGAACAGAGCCCTAAAGTAGCGCAACCCTTCGGATAAATATAGTTGTGTAAAGACAGTTTATTCTCCTGCAGGAGCAAGCAAAGTTGCAGCTGCCCCAGGGACTTTTCACACACTTGAGCTGTGGATCAGTCCTTCACATCCAGTCTGGTGGGAGCAGCACTTCAGTGCTCTGCTAAAACCTGTGTTTTCTTGTAGGCAAAGCACAGATCCCTCTGTGATCTGCTCCATACACACCTTTTATATCAGTAGAAACCATTGCAGCTGGACATGCAACATTTGTCACCACCATAACAGAGACCCTCTCATGTAGAAGCAGTTAAAAAAAGAAAAAAAAAAAAGTCCACATTGTCCTTTCCTCCTGCAAAATATGTATGTTGCTACAAGAGTTCCCCCCCCTCCCCACTGCCATTTGCACACAAGCTTTAGCAAGAAGAGCTAAATTGGAAGAACAACAATCTTTTCCTTTCCTTTCTTCTGGAATTAATTTCCAATGCACTGGGTTTTTTCAATTGCTTGATAGCAAAGTCTAAAAGAAGTATGTCTTCAGGATGGGCTGGGTGTAGTCTAACAGTATTATGAATCTCTCAGAACCAACATAAACAGTTATCTGTATTCTTCTGTGCTCACAGGAAAAAAAAAAGCATACTAAGATAAACTGAACTGTTCTCTTTGAACTTTTTCTTTCTTTGAATTAAATACTCCTCAAGCCAGCAAGTTAATCATACTGCAAAGTGCACCAGGTTTGCAAGCTTAGATTTATTTTTTTAATGAGCAAGGGTTCCTTTCTAAATGGTGGGAAAATACAGTTATGTCACATGCCCACAACTAAACACACTATTCAGGAAATACACTTAAAAAAAATAAATTAAAAATTCTTTCCTTCTATACTTGAGAGCTTCAGTTGGGGATTATAATTCCTTTTGAAATGTTCCTTCTTAATGATGTTGCTCCTATTCATGTTTCTTTTATAGAATTGGTTTAGGTGTTTGGGTCCTACTTCACTTGGAAAATGTGTTTTTCCTCTTAGAGCAACACTGTCTCTTGAAACCCTTTCTGTTTTGATGTTGTGAAGTAGATACTCTTGGCATAACTATTAATGCCTCATGGTGCAATTAATCATTTTGCTGTGTTTCCAAGGATAATTGCTATCTCGGATACAGTAAATCGCTCGTTGCCATTGATCGGCAAGTCTTGGCTGGGCTGGAGGTCACCGCTCTCCGTTCTGAATGGCACAATCTGAGCCCCAGCACTGCAAGACCTGCCTCCGAGCCCTGCAAGAAGGGACCAGAACACCGAGTCCGACCTCTTCTAGTGCCTTAAACCTCTGCCTTTGTTTTGTGCCCTTCAGGCAATCCCCTGCTCCTCTCTTGCTGTGTTGACAGCATAACTTTTTCCCCGCAAGAGCCTCAGCTAGGATGCAATGTACACACAAACCGATAAATTGGCAACTGTGCTCGATCAGGGCTGTGGGAAAAAGCTGAGCATCTTTTTGCAGAGCTCTCCACGTAGCAGCCGGCATTGTTTAGCTTTCAATCTCTTGGATTAAACTTTTCTGCAGAATTTATTTTGATGGGGATTTTTCTTGTTGCAACAAAAAAGCCACGCCAGCTCCAGGAAAAGCCAACCCGTTCCAATCAGAGGAGAAAAATGCGCAAATTGCAAAACGTGGCAAGTTCTTCAAGATGGAACCAGCCCAGATGGATTCTCCCGTTTCCTTTGCCAGAAGGAGGAGTGACTCAGAGCTCGCGTGTTTTATGGTGAAGGCTTGGCACCCTGCCACAGCCGTGGCCCCAGGGACAGGACTGGGACAAGAGAGGGGTGGCAAGGTTTGAAACCAGACACTTTTCAATTACAGGAGGCCCCAGAACAGACCCCGTCACATCAAAGATGAAGGACAAGTATAGCTTTTGTTGCTTATTAGAAATGTCTGCTCTTTTTTCCCAGAAATTGGCTCCTTGTTTCCTTAGTAACCCCTCTTGGTAGAAGTAAATGCACCTGAGCGTAGCTTAGCAATGGGAAATTTCTACATACGTCGCCGCATCCATTTCCACCCACTTGCAGCATCTCCATAAGCTTCCATGTCAGCCCTGCCATTACGCGGCGTACGGGCTGATCGCTAGAGCTGGAGGTGCATTTGGAGACTGAGAAGCCCATTAACCAAAGTCTTAGTGAAGAACAAAAATAAACCCTCACCAGTCACCGTTGCAAAAGTTGCTCCCAAGGGACGGGAAAAATTGTACGCTGAGCTGTATGTGCATAAGCCTGCCCACGCCTCTGCGTGGGAAGGGGTTTAATAGAGAGCCGAGAAAGAGCCTGCATGTAGGAGGAGAAAAGAGCAGATGTTAGCAGTGCCTTTTTGTTTTCCTGGATGGCATGGCAGGGAGGGAAGATGGAGAGGAAAGTTCCCCCTGCACAGCAATAGAAGCTGAAGGCACGAGCTGCAGGAGACGGGTGCTTCTTCCACTTATCTGGGTTGGATGTTTGCAAGAGCAGAGTCCAGGAGATGAGGGCTGTCAGGACCACGCAGTGACCATCCTGGAGCGCTAAGCCTTGTTCTGAGATGTCAGGCTTGCAAACGACTTCTCACTGTGCTTATGGAGACTGGAGCAGGTCCCCTTCACCCTCTCCCAGGGACTCTGGAGCTGGAGACAGTCACAGACTGTCAGACTCATGTTTGAAACCGATGGTGAGGGGGCATCTCCCATCAGGTACCCGAATATACTGGTGGTACCAGTTCCACTACAAAAATTT
The DNA here is from genome assembly GCA_024336885.1 of Actenoides hombroni. Classification (NCBI taxonomy): domain Eukaryota; kingdom Metazoa; phylum Chordata; class Aves; order Coraciiformes; family Alcedinidae; genus Actenoides; species Actenoides hombroni. Next base: position 6,925,309 of record WUAM01000065.1, on the reverse strand, counting down.
TGACAACTTCCCAAAGAATCATCTATCTTCCCAAAACAGCCACACGAGATGCAAGTACACGTAATTCAATGTGGAATGCACGGAGAAGGAGAGGGCTGGATAATTCTCTGCATCAGCCATGCATGTTATGTTGTAGAGCCGTATTATTGCTTTTAATGCCTTGACTTTTCTGCCAGGCTGGCTCATGAACTACAATGCAAATTCAGGGTGGATGGCAGTGCCTGGTGAGCTGCCAGGCACACAAACCCTGCTCATCCCACAAGCAAAGAGGCTCCTTCTCAGGAAAAACAACTTGCAAGTCAGATACAAAAGCGCAAAATTAAGTCAGAACAGGAGAGAGCTGTGTTAGTGTGAATCATGGGACTGGAAGTGAGGAGGGCCAAACGATGAACCAGACTTGCCACAGGTATCCTCTCTTACTTAGTTTGAGCTGCAATGGCTTTTAAAAGCCCTAAATTTAACCCCCAGCACAGAAAATCCCTGCTCAGAAGATTTTTGACTCCGTGTCTTTCACGGCGTTTGTTTCTCTGCGCTCCTGTAACTCAGAGAAGAGCTGGGGCTGCATAAATACTGCAGGAGCGCTCAGGCTCTCCACACAAAGGCCATTTGGGTGTCAAACTCATTTCCCTTGCCGTGGTTTTCTGTACAGTTTTGCTAACTGGCAAAGGCTGAGCAGGCTGCTCGCCCCATTGCTCAGCGCAGCCGCTTTGCAAGGCAGAGATACAGGGGCCCTTTAAAACTTGCATGAATGAGGCTCTCACAAATTCCATATTTGAGAAACTCTGGCTGTATCCCTCGGTCATAAAAAGGAACTAAAACTGCATATAACATTCAGTACCCTGTAATCCCGCGGCACAGCCTTGTGCCTGCATAAATCAGGGCCTCGCATGAATATTGCACTGTACCTGCAGCTGTCTGACCTGCGTGGTTAAAAAAGAGAAATTAAAGGGAAACAAAGCGACAGTCACGTAAAGGCTTCACAAACAGCACCTGCTTTCTGAAAGCCTGAAAGGTCACCGAAAGCAACCTGAGAAGTACACAGATTTCAGGGACCTGATCAAAGCCTTAAAAGGAGGAGAAAGCTTTAGTTTTTTTCCTTCCTGTGTTGCACCAGTGAAAAAAAGCCCTGTAATGCATGGCAAATCTTCTGGCAGGAGTATTGTGGTCATGGAGAGGGACAAGCTGCAGAACACCCCGAGGGTGGCAAGGAGAAAGGAAGAAAAGCTATTTTATAAGGGAGTGATAACACGACTCGAGCTTCAACAGGAAAGTGATTTTTCACCAGAAAAAACTCATAAAAGTTTAGGATTTCAAAATATGCATTGTTTAAAGATAAGGATATGCTTATTTTTTAATACCAGAATTTTAAAGAATAATAATAAAAAAATAATCTATCTTCTTGTTCAGCTCCAAAACAGAGACCAGGGATTGCTGCTATTAGCAACTTCCCCAGAGACCTAGAAAATCCATTGTGGTGCTCAGGGGGTGTTTTCTGTTGCAGAATCTTTAGTAACAGGCAAAAAAAAAAATAAAAAAAAAAAAATTCCACCTCTGTGTCCCCCCTCCTTCCCTATTTTGTTTACTGCTCAGCAGGTCTCACTCCCAGAATGTGTGCAAGGCAAGAGACAGTGAAAAGCCCAGTATAAACCCACCTTCTCTGAATGGATCGGAGACCACAGAATAAGACAAGAGTGTAAAGTAATGGTCAGAGAGTAACAACCTTTGCCAAGTTAACTGCTTCTGCCTCAATTTCCCCACTTGCAAATAGTAAAGCTTTAACTAATTCAAACTCCTTGGTGTCCACCAAGCATCCTAGAAGATACCTGAGCCTTGACCTGCACTATTTTCCACAGTGTTGTACAGACTTGCTGCACATGACCTTCCCCCCAAATAGTGGGTTTGTTCTTTAATAACAACAACCCCCCCTTTTCAGCTCCTCACTGCTACTCCCCTCGCAGCTTCTCCAACATCCACCAGAAACACAGGGCAGCATTGTGCCTCCCCCCCACCCCAACACTGCACTGTGAAATCCCGCATCTTAAAAGGTTAAGCAAAGGTTTGTATTGTAGCCAGTGAACGCCGCTAAAAGGGTATTGAATGCCTTTTCCATTGCCATTAATCGAGTGAAGAGAAAAGAGACTCTGCTGCTGTCATAGCACATCAAAATAATTAGCCCAAGTATAAATAGCTCAGCTTACTCACTTTTTTCTTTTCCTCTTTTTTTTTTTTAAGGTCAAGACTGTAGCCAAAGGGAGGAGCAGCGCATCCCAGAAGAGCATCCCTCTCTTCTGCTTGGATTCAGACAAAACAGTCATATGAGGAAGTGCATCTGTAAGCAATGATCCCAAGGCCACAAAATTACATCATAATTAGAGAAATAATTAGTCCCATTTAGGTAGGAAGAGGGGGAAAAGAGGGTTAGCAAGCCCACATCTATGCAAATCTACATTGGCTTAATTAATGAGCATTTTCAACCCAATTTTAGCTAAACTGCCTTTGTTTTTGTTGGATGACGCGTCTGTATCAAGTTAGCTTATTCTTTAATCACTTCAACATTAAGTAGAGCTTCTACATGAGCAAAATGAGCAGAACAAGCTGTGACACCAAGGCATTTTCTGCACCTTAATTAAGGGGTTTCAAAGCCCAAGGCAGTGGGAGCCCTGCCCTTGATGTGCTGCAGCTGCCCCTTGTCTCCTCTGCCACTCCTTAGAAGTAATATCCTGAACATCCAGGTACCTCTGGATGGCACCATGTCAAGATACTGTGAAGAGCAGTAAGAATAAGCAGTTGTAACAACACTGAGCACCGTGCAGGCTCTTTTACTCTGCTCCTGGACATATAAAATAGACACCACTGTAAGAAAGCTATTTATTGCTTGACCCAAGCAGCAGCCGCCCCGTGTTCCCACACCTCTCCTGCTGCATGAGCTTGGCCATCGTCTCAGAATCGTCACCATGTTACAGCAATTAATATCCATCAGGAGCCACCAGATCGAATCCACACTGGGAACATATAATATATAGTTGCATTAATTAGAAGGTCCCTGAAGTTTCCATAAGGGTGCTCCAGCAGAGCTGTTTGTGTAGGTTATTGTTATCCCCTGGGAAGCTGCACTTAGGTATTAAACTCCTTTTGAGTGATGTTTATTCTATGCAATACACAGTCTCAGTTCCAGTCCAAGGGCTGCACAATGGTGTGTTTAGATCCATCTCTAGCCACTGTATGAAACCTGAAACGCTCCTTTTCTTCCTTCGTAACTCCCCAACTCTTTGTAACACCATAAATCACAGAAGCCTCACTGTGCTTGCTCAGGGCTGTACTGCAGCAGTGTGCACGGGGGAACTGAAGTCTCTCTCCGCTATTCAAAGCAAAAGAAGACTTTCTGCAATCACTGAGTTTTCACAGGAGCCAGTGGGAGTTAAATATTCAGCTTGAAAAATATGTTTGTGCTCAGGCAGGTCTGGCAGGTCTGCAAGTAGATCCTCACCTACTCGCAGGTATTTTTTCCTGCCTAGTCTCACATGTAACCATATTCTTCAGGTAAACTTATCTACCTGCCATATGCAATGATGTATAACCCCGAAGAAAGCAAAGGAGGTGATTACCTTTCCCCAGTCTAGTGCAGTAGAAAAGTCAGATTTAATACGAAGCTGAGGGGTGATGAAATGACACAGGAAAGGTACAAAAATAGAGCATAGTCACACTGAAAGGCGAGTGTTTCTGCTCACCCAGGTGAAACACCCAGCAGCACAAACGCACCATTCATCTCCACAGAGGCTCTTTATTGCTCCCTGGTCTTAGATTTGGGACAAGGCTCCACTTCCACAGGAGATTCGTTTTTAGGAAGATCCTGCGACTGAAGCAGGTGAATCCTGTTCACGTGGGTGACCGTCAGCCCCACCGAGCCCTCTCCTACCAGCATCCCCTCCCACCAGCATCCCTCCTGCTCTGGCAACCGGCTCTGCGCACAGCCAGTGACATCCAGCGGCCGCCCGGCTCCCGCCTTCCCCCAAAGAAGGGGACCTGGATTCCGCTGGGATTGACCCAGGCTTTTACCATGGAAAAGATCTTTATCCTCAGTCCCTCCCTTCCAAGGGCTGGGGAGCTGCCACAGGTCAGAGATGCAGTTGCTAATTTTAATCTTGGTAGTGTCTTTATCTGAGCATCGCTGGCCTCTTCAGAAGATAGGCAGCTCGTTCACATAAATGGAAATAAATGCACAAAGCAGCAGCTCCCTGCATTCACAGGAATACAGCGGCAGTCCCTTTCTGTGCCCTAAATGCAACTGGATATTTCACAACATCTACATCTAAATCTGATTTTGCTATGCACATTTTTTTTCCCCCTAGTCAGCCCTAAATCCCACAGCAGATTTCAAGGAGAATTTCTGACCACTCACTCCCAAGGGTTCAAGCCCCAGATCCAAAGCACTTACGTTAAACGTTCAAGATCAGCCACAGAACACAGGAGTGCACTTTAAAATAATTTCACAGTTGAACACTAGCTCCTGCTCTTACTTTCCCGTCTCATTTCTGAGCTCAGGATTCAAAGTGCCTTTGCAAACTCAGCTCTGGGCAGACCTGTGTGGATGGATGAATGCTTTGAAGGTTATCGGTAAGACATCAAACTTGGAAGTGGTTATTCTTAAAGTTAAGAAAGGAAAGTTTCTGAAGCTCCCTATGATAGGTCGATAAGAAATAGTGGAAAAATTGTTTCTTTAAAGAACAAAGAACAATTCATAGTATGAGTCGTGATAGAGACAGTGTGAAAGTATCAGATGATAGTCTTCATACTAAATCTCTTTAATAATGAAAAGAAATCTAGTATTTACTGTCCATGTAAAGCCTAGGCTTCCTGGAAGCGTACCTTGCCTCGCTTCTGCTGCTCTGCATTCCTCGTATCTTCCTCTGTCTCTTAAATGAGTGCCATGAATAACAGTCTAATAATAATTTTTCAAGTAATTACTTCTTTCCTAGGAAGTCAGTCCCAGTCCCAGTCTAAAGTGAAGTGTGTGAATGTGCCAAGTATTTGGAGGATAAATCTAAAACCCGGTAGTGATCTGATTCCTTTATCTACAGATATTGGGCATGATCCAGATACCAGCATTCCCATCATCTCCTGCGGGCCCACAATTTTCAGCTTATCAGGGGAGTTTTTAAGGAAGAAGAAAAACTACATGTAGAACCAAAAACACGTTAAAAAAACCCACTAACAGCTAATTCTGGCCAGCTAGAAAATCAATATATGATCTAAACCAGTCATCTAGATGTTCCCTACTGAAAACGTGCTTTCTAGCAGGGCTCCTTTGAGCACACCCCACACACCCCACTCCCTCCCATCTGAAATGCAGCACCACTAACCAGAGAGCTGGTTTCAAACCTCTTTAAGAACCATATGAAGAGTCTATGCCCTGCAGCAAGTTCGGCAGTCAGCACTTCAAAAAATAAACTCGGCTACAGAACGATGATTTGCATAGTGCATGGTGACTAAAATTAGCCTGCCTCAACTCCATCTCGAGAGGAAGTCTGACTTGCCGCTGCAGTTTCAGGTTTCTTGGCTTTAAGAGAAATTCATAGCATCCGAGGAACACAGACGTGTCTTCTGTGCAGTCCTGCTCCTCTTGGCTGGTGCTGTTCTCTGAAGCTACACCTCAAAGCTGTCCTACAGAAGCAGTAAAAGCCTCCTTCTTCCTAACATGGGAAACCAGAGTATGCTGAAACCTGTGAAAGCCCTATTTTCAGTATGAAAGTGTTTAGAAGATGATTTATTAAGGAGAGAACATGTTGCAGGTCGCAAGATGGTCTGTCCCCCGTGTAGGAAGGAAAAAACCTCTGAGAGTTAATCACCCGCTGAGACAGAGGTTTCATAAAGCAGAGGTGTGCTGAAAGGTGCTCTGCAGAAGACATACACAGTGTAAAGTTGTTTTACAACTGGTAGGTTAACCTTCATCAGCTTCTCAGTCGTTGCCCCGTGCTGTCTTTGCATAACAGCTCGTGTTCCTCCGTCATAATTTAATATTGTGATTGGGCTGGCCAAACCGCTCACACGCTCGCTCCGTTTCATTTCATTCTGCAGATGAATGGATGTCCATAAGAGGTCACGCTGGTCCACCATGGATGTCTCTGATGAATTTAAATTATTCAAAATGTCAGTCATCAGCTAAGTGCTAAGCTGGTTTTGGTTTGGGTTTTATTTTTGCTTTTTGTTGTTTTCTTGTTTGGGTTTTTTTTTTGTTTCAGTTTGAGATGTGGCTGTGGCTTCTCTCGCTAAGGTGTATAAATAATTCATTCAGTTATGTAGTGGGATCACTCAGGAGCTGTGCTGCAGAGTGCTGCTTGCACAGATCCTGTCTCACCTGCAGCACAAACTCAGCTCAGCCGTGTTCCATCCATCCATCCATCCATCCATCCATCCATCCATCCATCCATCCTCCACAGCTGATGTTCAAGGTTGGGGCCTGGGCTCAGGGTTTTGGTTCATCTATCCCTGTGAGGTTCCAGTTATCTTTGAATCTGAGATCACAGCTACCAGAGGTTCATAGCTTAATGCTTGTATTAAATTTGTGCAAAATAAACTTGCTGTACCAACAATCCAGTTAAGTATTGGTTTTTATATTTTATATGAACATAAGCCAGTATCTAATATCATTTTCTGCTGTGTTGTAGAATTGAAAGGTAATTCTTCACTCTTAAAAATACATTTAGAATGATTTAGTTACTACTTTGACTACAATATATATCTTATGGAAGGATCCCAGAGTAAAAGCTCACTATGTGCAGACTCCTGGCTGGTTGCAATTAGGAACAGAACAGCCCCATGACATGAAATCTGATGATACATTGAACTTCTGACCTATAGGAGAAATCTGATCATCACAACCCAGCTTCTTCTTCATTTCAGCTCTGTTCAGGGAAACAAAAGTCTTCATTCAACATTCAATTTTCTCCACCCTTCACCACTGGAATTTTTATATGATCTGAATTATATATGCCAGACTTTGAAAGTAAAAGTTGTAAGAGGCTAAGCAAAATCCACGGTGTCTTTCTGTTTCTTCAGCAATTGTCGTTAAACCTTGTACTGATCTGATGAGGCCCCGCAGGAAGATGAGGAGCTACTGCATCCAACTTTGCTGTGCTTTAAGCAGAGTAAAATACTGACTCTGGTATTACTGGATTTTTGAAATTATTTTTTTTTTCTGGACTGGAGGTAACTATTGCTTTTTGCCAACTTTAGCCAGATTCTCTGCTTCTAAATTGAAGAATTAAGTCCTTATTCAAGATTCCTAATATCCAAGGCAAAGTTTGAGCACGTCACAGACTACCCAAAGTTTAATTACTCTGCAGCAGTGGTGAGTTGGGGGTAGAAGTACCCAATACCCTGTGGTGTGTCACAGCCATGGAGCTGGCACCTCTGCAGTGTTGTGTGCAGATAATTAGATCTTAAAAGACATGGTACCATGCTGGATGAGGTCCAGTTCAGCAGTCCTCCTTATCTGAGTTTCTGCTTAATTTTATGCACATGCACCCTTTGCTCATCAACGGCCAGCTTCCATGGGAGCCACGAGTGCATAAGAGGACGAGGGCTTTACCCACCCATGCTTCTGATAAGCTAAAAACAGATTGAAGGTCTAAGTCAATTACACTGAAGTATGTGATAAAATTCTTTGCTAAACTGGGGCCTAAGTCATTGTGATCTTAGGGTGGAACTCAAATAACTGCTCTTGGAGGAGGAAGAACAGGCGCAAGAATGGAGCCAAAGGTTCTCCTGGGGTGAGAGGCAAGAGCTAAGCAAATGGGAAAACAGCGTGATCTGAGAAGGATTGTATGACTGGCTCCGTGGCTATGGCTTGGGAGGAGGAATTTCCTCGTGGGAGCATTGCCAGAAGGATGAGGAAATTCTTGCTTTTCTAAGCAGAAGCAACTAATAAAGGAGGGGTGAGAACAAAGGTTCTCGCCTGTGTTGTAGGCAGTGTCACTAAGACATAGTACTGGTGGCACTTTGCGTTGCGTTGTCTAAAATAGCATGCTTGCTTTAGACTTTTAAAAGTAGGGTAAAGTAACAGAATTCATCTCTGGGAAGCATCTGTGGTTGCCATTCAAGAGGTCTATGGCAATGTCTTGTGTAGTCAAGAAGAGTATCAAGATATCAATCCCAGATTTTATCTTAAATTCTGGAGAGCAAGTGTTAGCTAATTCCCTGGAGCTCCTCACACCAAGCTGCTTCTGCTGGGCTGCCTGCTCCCTGTTTCTGCATTTACCTTGGCACGTTTCGGCTACTGCTCCGTACCTTGTTCTAAAACATGCTGAAACTTCTTCTATGTGAAATAAGGGAGAGTTTCTGTCCCTCTGAAAGAGTTTGTGGGAAAGATGTGGAAGGATATGAAAAAACTTATCAACGCTTACATGTTTCAGGCTTTTGTCCCTTTTGGAAAACAGGTAAATTGCAATCTGGATAAAAGGACCTTAGCTTCTCTGGAGAACATTTAAAACATCAGGAAGTAAATGCTGAAATGGGTATAGCTGTGTGTGCAGGAACCCAGCTTCACCACACACAAAGACATGTTAGATAGAGCCAGGAAAATATGTGAAAGACAGAACCAAACAACCTCCCCAAAATGACCCACTCTCCTCAAAGGGACTGTGTTGGATTTCTTACTGACGTGTATCTTTTCCAAGTTCATTAACTAGCTGTGCTGGCAGAAAAGAGGCTTGGAGCTGCAAAGAAAAGCTGTTTCTGGAGATAATTCCTACTACATAGAAGAAAGAAGACTTCATGCCTGAAGGATCTCTGTGATTACAGCTCCATTCCGTAGGTGCCATCTACAACTGGTTAGAACCTAAAAATGGTAACTACTTCTGCTCAGAAGAGACAGCAGCCTCTTCTCTCCCCTTAAACAAGAAAAATTGTTTTGAACTGACTCTTCTAGATAAATAGCACTTAGAAGTAAGTGTAGTGCTCATGATGAGTCTACTGTAGGGGTTTGCAGTCACTTTTCATGCCAAGGATCACAAATTAATTAAGAAAATCTTGTTGCTTGGAAACTCTTCTATTCACAGTTGCATCAAATCACTGTAGCAGTAACTTACATGGAAAAATAACATTAGGGATATTTTTATTTTTAGCTGTCTTAATGAAATATAGCAGATGGAAATAAAGAGGAGAAGCCCGTCCTGTGTGACTAGCCATCTGTCTGGGGATCAGCAACAAGTATTTCATGGATCACAGCTAGAAAATTACTGGGTAATTAATGTCAGTCTTCGAGCTACCTTGCAATTCTTCACTCTCATTATTCTACTCTATAGAGTGGCTTTCAAATGCCACTCATAACTTACCCAGCCATGTGAGACATGCTCATAGCACCACCTTTAACTTTAGAGTACTAAAACTTGGGTTGAGCACCATCAGTTCCCTGCAATCTCTCAATCCCTCAATCCCTAACTCCCTCCCTCCCTCCCGCATAGATCTGTAAAGCTGTCAGCGATCACGTAGCCATCCACTCACCATGAGCTAAATTGCCAGGATCCTAAGGACTATTCCAGCTGATCTAAATTTGCCTTAAGGACATTTATATCCCACCCTTGGTTCTGTAGCGCATCAAGCACTGGGGCTGGTAAAGGACCATCCCCTGTACTAGGCATGACTTGGAAATCAACTTACTAACTTGAACATGGAGTAAAGTGCTATTATCAAAACTAATTTTTTTGTGTTGGGTTTCTTACTGACATGTAGCTTTTCCAAGTTCATTAACTAGCTAGTCTGGAATCTCAGTCTTCAAAAGCACTCCAATTACTTCTACACGCTGTTCAGTTGGAGGAAGCCTGTCTTGTTTAATGACATCCTAAACAGACACACAATCCTGAATGCTGCTAAAGGTCACACAGTCCGAGCTTTTGGAGATGAGATACTTCTTCAATGTTGTCATCGTCATACCCTCTCAGTGCTCACACATGCTGCATTACGGCTGCAGTTTGTTCTCCCTTTCCTTTTTGGGAAAATCAATGCCTTGTCACAAGAAAGTTTTTATATTTCACCATTATAGAGTATTGCTTATTCTCCTCCAGTAACAGGATATTGTTATCAAGCTGTTTTACCTTTGTTTATTACCTCCATTCTGCCAGCTCCTACAATTCACTTGATACTGTTTTGGTTATTTTTATGCTTTGATTTAAGAACAGTGTGCTCCAAGACTGCACTTTAAGGAATGACCTGAGGAGCAGAGCCAAGGGAGTCATCAGCTTATTTACTGGACTGCACCAAGCCTACACAAGGCCTTAGGAAATAACCTCTCTTCCTGGAAATACATGGCTAGCTGGAAAAACTCTACTGTATGGCATAAACATAATTAATCTTCACAAAACCCCAGACACACAATATCTGAACTTGACGTAGCAGGTAGAATTTGTGTTATTCCTCATACAAGGAAAGTGGCCCCACTGGCAGAGCTTCAATATAGGGAATCCTATTTGTAGACCTATTAAGGCTGTCTTCTGTTACTTTTATTGCCCCCTTCTGAATGGGTAAGCAAGCTCAGCTTGCTGTACAAACACCAAATATTTGCAAACAAGTTTTGGTCCACCCCTTACAAGCTCGCAGGTACGTTTACAAGTCATGGAAACATCCCCTTGACTCCAGAGTGATGACTTCACCATCTCATTCCACTTCCTTTCTGCCCACTTTGGGTCAGCTGAAGGCACTGTGCTTGGCAATGGGTCCAAGCCATCCAGCATGGCAGCTGGTTCTTCTCAGCATCGCACCTGCCAAGGGCATCAGGGCTGGGGCCAGACTGGGATGTTAGTTAGAGGGAGGACATCAGTCAGCCCCTCCCTTCCAGCTTCCCCCTGAAAACACCTGTAAGGAAATTATTAAAGTGCATCCCTGCTGATCCCCCTGGCCTTACCTACCGAGGTGTAAATTAGAGGAGCAGATGTGTGAGTTGGGCGTGCGCTACTTTGCCAGCTGAGCCACCACCAGCCCCGCGTCCGTGAGCTGGGCAGTGGCCGGCTGGGTGGGCTCAGCCTCGTGTGCTCGCAGCAGGGCAC
>WUAM01000065.1:6833058-6914170 GCA_024336885.1 Actenoides hombroni | reverse complement strand
AGGGCACGTGTGTGTGAGTGAGCTGCGTTTTGCTCTGATGGAGTTTATCTGCCTAAAGAATGGGGATTGTGCAGCTCACCCACTTCCTAAAGACATCATGAAGATCGTCTAATTAAACACTCAGAAGGGTTGCTAGAGAACTGCCAAGTGGGAGCTTACGAGACGTAAAATGCCACTTGCTTTTTAATAACAAAAGGATGAAGAGATGATCTTAAACACATAGGCAGAGTCGTGTGCCTTCTGCGCGTCCTTTGCCACAGCCCAGGTTCTGGTTTGGTTGCTTGTGCACATCTGGGCGTGCACACACTTCCTGGAGCGAGAGAGATTGAGCATCTTCTGCCTTTTGCTTCCTGGAGGCTTGACAGACATAGAAGGGAACATGCCGAGCTGGTTGCTGCCCAGAGGAGAGAGATCCCTGCTTTACTCCTTTGCTGTGCCGCTGGCTGCGCTTTGAGAGTATGTACAGCCAGAAGACTGACTTCCCTGATATTTTATATCCAAATTAAGGCACTAAGATAGCAGGGCAGCTCCAGAACGCTCCCTCCTTTCCTCTCCTCCTAAAATTTCAAGCAGCCAGAAGGTTGCACAGAGACCAAGATGAGGAAAATTTCTTCATAAGCTTTACCTAAGCCAAATCCCCCAAGAGTTAACTCAAAAGTAGTTTTGGAAGAGCTCTTAGCTCTTCAGTGTGGTTTCTATTGCAACCCCAGGAGCGAGGCTGAGCCATTTGCAATGCAGGCAGCAGCCCGTTGCCCAGAGGGCTCTGCTGGCGAGGCTGGTGCCGCTGGCAGGTGTGCACATCCCCAGTTTGCCTCCCAAGGACCATGAGGCACCTTTGCCAGGTCTTACGTTACCATCCTTTTTCTCAGCCTGCTGTTGACAGTACTCATAGCGGCAGTCAGGCAGCATGGAGCTCGCTTCAAAATCCACCCCTGCTTTTGTGGCCAAATGAACCTCCTGGCTTTCAAGGAACTGGTAACAAAACCTCATGGCTTCATGGGCTCGATGGCCTGTTAATAATGCACAACATAATTATCCTCCCTCTCTATGCTGCCATCCCACACAAAGAAATTCAAGCTTTTTTATGGCGTAGTTAACCTGGAGCTCTACCTCCCTACAGGGATAGGGTTGGGATTTTTCAAATGAGACCACTGGGAATTTGTTGCTCAATTCCAATTGTGTTTCAGGGGATTTGGCGAATAACTTGCATCCTCCTTTAAAAACCCACAGAATGGCAGCGGACATAATTCTCAGGTTATCCAGAGAGGCAGACTGCTCGAGGTTCATTCCAATGCCAGTTAAATGTTATTTATCTCATTCATTGTCTCATCTTATGCAAGTTACTCCTTTGCCCTGGAAAGCCAAAGAGTTGGACACATGAGTTGGCTGGACAAGGTTCTTCTTTCAACTGTCATTCTCTGTTTAGAAATAATACATAGAAATATCTTTTTCTACAGAGTCTTAAGCCACCAGCCAAGACAAACAACTGCTTATTACAGGAGCTCAGATCCAAAGTTTACCACCATTCATGGGGAGCTGGATCCAAGGTTTTGGTTTGGCTGATGATAAAGAGAGGCGAGAAAAGCTGAGTAAACCCAGATCCGAACTCCTCCTGGTGTCAGTGGCCAGGGACTGGTCTGCTTCCAGCTTATCCAGCCCATGGCCTGAGCTGCAAAATCATTCTGAAGTAGCAGAACAGAAGCGTTTGGGTACAAATGTGTTGCTGTTACTAACAGTAAATAAATCTATGAAGTAAGACCTGCTGTGCTACAGAAAACCGCACCTGAGCGGTGATATTTTGAGCACTGAGCTGCACCCCCAGGATTTACACCCTGGGTTTGCCATGTAGCTGCCATCCTGGGAAGGCAGCTAGCACCCGCCCTAGGCTTTTCTGAAAGCTGCAAGTGTTTCCCTGGGCCGTAATCCAGCACAAAGGGCTTCGGTCACCGGTTGAGGTGACATACAGCACAGCTGCTCGGGGCTCTGGAGAGAGGGAAGAGAAGAGTGGACGGTGCGTATCATGCTATTTGATCGGAGGAATCACAGCCAACCCGCCGGCAAGCCCCGGCAGGCATGGCTGCTGCTGTCTGTAAAAGGGCAGGGAAAGGCGCTTGGCAGGGGAGAAGATTACCCGGCGCATCGGCCGGATGCTCCTCCAGTGACATAGCAGCCGACCTCCACCGCAGACCGAATTCTCTCCCTGATCCCTCATTTCAATGCACAGACACAAATACGACCTGGCCTTTGCAGCTGAAGGAAAAGGGCAACTGGGTTTCTTTCCTCTGCCAACCCTGTCCTGACCATTCAGATCTTGTGAGTTAGAAATCTCCAGCATTTTCTGAAGCTGGAAGGCTGCCGAAGTGCAACTAGTTCCCTGCCACTGACCTTTTAACATTAATGTTCTTTAGAGGACTGTTTTCATTACAGTAATGCTAAGAAACTACAAAAGAAAAAAAAAAAAAAAGAAACCAACACCACAAAACCCCAGATTTTCTTTTAGTCACACAATGCGAGGAGGCAGATACAGAAAAATGACTGCAAGCCTTCGCACAGATATAATTACACTGCAGAAAACTCCATCCTACTCTTCAGCAGTTAAATTCTCTTTTCCAGCAAAACGTGCCTGCTGAGCTGGGGTGTTTCCCAAATGAAGGCAAGTTTCTGAGCCATGTTTTCGGATGCCATTCCAATGGGCGTGCACCTGAATGCTCTGCTGAGCCTCTGTCTGCCAAAGTACCTCTCAGCTAAATACCTGGTACCTCCTGGAGCTGATCGCCTTGAGGGTTCTTATGGGACAGATCCTTCATAACCCACTTAAAAATCAAAGTATAAGCAAGCCAGTTCCTGCTGGTCTTGGTATTACCTGCCCTTGCCAAAATATCATCTTCAGTTTCCAAACTTGCTGCTGTCTTTCTCAGGACCAGGATGATAATTAGGCTCATTAGGCTGGAGGAACAGTGAGTCCAGGCTCTCATCCTTCTTCCTTGGAACTTGGGAATTTTACTCCATGGTCTGCTTTGGCCATACTCTAAAACAAAAGAGGTAATGCATGAAAAAGGCAATAAAAGCAATATCTTTATCCAAGTGCCCTGTGCCTAGCAAAGCACAAGGGCCCCCATGTACACACCTCTATGCCTGCTGTTAGCGAGTTTGGTTGCTGTTTCTCCTGAGATGGGTGCTTCAGCAGGTCCCCTTGGTCACCCTCCCATGTCCTGCGTGACAGGATCATGCAGCAGGACCAGCTTCCCTTCAGGACATGTACATTTTGATTTCACCCATTGATCAAAAATAGCCAATTTGCTTTATTTTCACATCCACTTCAGTAGTGGGAGGTCAGGTGGGCTTTGTGTCCATCTCAAAGTGTTGGAGACCAGCCCAAGTCTGGAAGGTTTTATGAATGTTCTGTGCAATAGAAAAAGCTTGTGGGGTGAGAGGAGGAGGGATCAAGCCAGGAGAAACTTGCTGCTGCTTACAGCCACAGCTCAGGTGAGGTCCACTCTGAACACAACTCTCATGCTGTGCTTTTCTCCTATTTACTTTTTCCAGCTCATGAGCAAAAGTTGAAGTTGAGCTTCCAGTCTAGAAGAGCAACATTAAGTCAGTACTCTCTGCACCACAGCTCCAGGTTGTTTCACCTACCTGTTTAGACCCAGTTAGAACACCGGTTTGTACATTTAGAGATACAGGGACATTCTTATTGGCAGTCCCTGCCTTGCCCAGGGGTCTGGTGAACCTCCATGTACTCACTGAATACACACAGAAAGACCTCACCACTGCCACCCAAGTTAATGGGTGGGAAGACGCAGTAAATGCCTGAAATCATCCTTGAGAGTTCAAAGGAGTAATCGCCCTGTTCACATAAGGGCTAGTGGAGAAAAAGAGGCTTAAGTTTTAGGCCCACCACTTCACTGTGCATCCGGCCCTCCCACACCATCCGGTTTGATGTGAATCTCTCGCACAGGGACTTTGTGTGCTCAGAGCCCTCCACTTCCACTCACTCTCCGCTGGCAGATACATGTGTGCGTGCAAGTGCTACACATCGCCAGCCTGCACCTTCCAACAAATTAGCAGAAATACCGTGGTTTTACATCTGCTGTGATCTGCCTGTCGACCAAGGAGACTCCCATGGACCTCTCTGATATTCATCCCAGGACCTCAGCCATCTGCTATTTGCTGCTAAAACTTGAGTCTCTGTCTGTGCAGACTGATGGAGGCATCCAGCTGGTAGCATCTCACAGAGAAACCCTGGGCTTGGTCTCCCCCCTGCCTGGAGTGGCTGCAACAGCAGCAAGCAGCAGGGGAGCTAGATCATAAAAAGCACACTAAATAAACCAACCTTAGCACCAAGGTTGATACAAAAAGCCATAAAAAGCAGGGACAATAAAAAAGAAAAATGCACGGCAACAACCAATCCGAGATGCTGGCACGAAGGGATTTTGTTTGGAAAAGACAGCCTAAAATTCCCTCTCCTGAAGGTGATTGGCATGTCCTGGCTGAGCAGGATTATTGTTTGCACATATGTGCACACGTCAGCTTGTATTCATAGCCCTGAAGTGGTCCTGTCAGTTATACACTCCACAAATACCAGCAAGAGTTGAGATCCTGCTTCCTTCCCACCCCAACCCACCCCTGTTACCATTGCATCTGCTTGTTTCATCCAGCATCGGTCCCGTCCTCATCTTCACCTGAGCATATGTTGCAGGAGGAGAAATGTAATTAAGTTTGCCAAATTCATTTTGAGGAAACCAGATGTCTCGCACCCCCTTGAACATATTTCCCACACCTTAATTAGCGGAGGGAAAGGCACTGCCCATGGCTGCAGCAGGGCCGTGGGCAGCCCCTGCCTCTCTGCAGAGCCCACAGGCTTTGCTCTCCTACACGGGGAAGCATCCTCTCCAGAAACACATCCTGCAAAGGCTTTTGGAGCACTGCTGTGGATTTGGAGCGGACTCAGGTTCTGGTGCTCAGCACCTGTACGCATCCTGATTGCTTATCTACATGCTTAAGCTGTCACCTCCCCGTCGTTTTCCTTCAGGGCTCTGTGCTTGATTTATTATGGTCAAATGAGCGCAGTTATGTATTTGTACACCAAATCCACGTGGTTAGTTTGTGTAGTTCCTTCTGGATGCTTGCTGGGTAACTTGGTGGTGGATGTGCAGGAACACAAGTGCACTCGGGCAATGCAGGCGCAGGAGCTGCGTGCACTAAATCAGGATTAGCTGCGTGCCTACAACACAGACACCCACCGATAACCCGTCAAAATGGCATTTCTGGATTGCTCTTTTACCAGAAATGCCTTGTTATTCTGCAAAACGTTGCTGGGCACTCCAGCCTGCCAGGCAGGGCCCCATACGTACAGACCAGCAGTTTGCACGGAGCAGCAGAGCTGGTTTAGCTCTCTGCAAAAAAACTTGTAATTCCTCTGCCAAAGCCTTAAATCCCTCTGACGGCCTTCAGATGAACTCCTGGCCTGCAGAGAGGGAGGGGACTGTGCGGACAGGATGGAGTGATGCTGGGAAGCCCAGAGACAGCGGGGAGCAGTTGGGAGAAGTGGCACTGCCAGGAAGAAATCAGACACTGCCCAGGTTGCTTGCTTCAGGGGAGGGTTTTCCTGTCTATGTCCACGCTCTGTGCCTGCCCTCAAGAGAACTGGGCACCGGCTATTTCCGTACCCCCGTCAGCGGCCAGGACCGATGGGGTATTCCTTCTTTCCCACCCACTCTCACCCCCAGGGCCAGGTTTCCTCCTGCCATCGTGTCCTGCTGGGTCCCTGCCAGAGGCCGTGGTGCCAAGGGAGGGGTGACGCAGCACCTATCTCCTCGCCTGGAGCGGGGAGGAACTCAGAGCTCTTCCCTGACTTGTGCTCTTGTTATGGAATCATAGAATCATAGAATGGTAGGGGTTGGAAGAGACCTTTGAAGGTCATTGAGTCCACCCTCCCTGCCAGCACAGGAACACCCAGGGCAGGCCACGCAGGAACAGAACCAGGCGGGTCTTGAAAGTCTCTAGAGAAGGAGACTCCACAACCTCTCTGGGCAGCCTGTTGCAGGCTCTGTCACTCTCACAGTGAAGAAGTTTTTCCTCATGTTGAGGTGAAACTTCCTGTGTTTCACCTTGCTTGTCATCTCCCTTCTCCCTCATCTCTGCACCATCCTGCTGCAATCATGTCAGGAGCACCACGCTGGGGTTGCATTTGCAGCAGGGATCTTCCCTCACAGAGAGCTCACACTCAGCTGTACAAACCCCAAAACACCACTCCAAAAGCAACACAACATCCCATCTCTATCCTCAGCCACGCTTGGGAACAGCTGAGCTGGACCCACCACAGCCTCTGTTTCCAGCAGGAGCGGCCGTGCCTGTCCCCGCAGCTGGGGCAGCCAGAGGGGCACAGGCCCTGCCCTGGGGCTCTGATTTGGGGCTCAGCTGCCGCTCATCGTCTGCATCCCTGGCTGGGTTTCAGCTGCTGGCCGAGCAGAGCGGTGCCCGTCCCCCTGCACCCTCGGACATGTCTCGTTGTGCCTCATGGAGACAAAAATACTTCCCCAGCTGCTGCCCACCTGGTGCCTGAGATGAGTTTAGGGAACGGCAATATGAAACTGAAAATAAAAGGCCTAAAAGAGATAGATACAGGGCTCACAGCAGAAGTGAGAGAGCTAAAAATAGCAGTGATATGATCCGTCAGAGCTATAGGTCATAATGAACTGCTCGAGTGTCTTGGGGCATCGAGCAAGTGCCTCTCCAGCAATAGGAAACTCACACGGGTTCAACAGCCGAGACGGCGTGTCCTGGGCTCCGGGGGTGCCACCGCCTGAAATAGATGGTGTGTGGACAGTCCCCTGACCGGCCAAGGCCAGGCACTGGTGGGGTATTACCCTGCTCTGCCCCGTCTTGGGGACCACCACCACTCTCCTTTCATCCCCTGCCACAGAGGTGTAGGATTTTCCAGGAGCTGATCCACCTCTTCTTGTAGGGTAAGTAAAGGCCAGGGAGGAGCGGGCAGGTGCCAGCCCAGGGCCACTGTCACCTTATAGGGCATGAGCCCGCTGCTGTATTCCTGGTAGCTCTCGGGAGCTGCTGGGAGCTGGGCAAGCTGCAGGAACTGCTCACAGGGAGCCTGCGTAAGCTTCAGGTGCACCAGCATTTCCCTCACAACAGCCTGAAAAAAAACCCAACACAGCTCTGGGTCATCTTCGAGTTTGGAGACAGCGTGGGCAGTGCTTTCTCAACTGCCCCATGCCCAGCACCAGCACTTCCATGAAGACTTCCCAGCACTCCTGCACAGCCATCTGCCCCTCACTGGGAGATTGGTTTGGCTGCAATACAAGCTTTTCTCCAAACCCTGCTTGATGCTCAAGTGATCAAAAGGATGAAGGCAAGAGGCCTGGATGTGTCCTGTCCCCCTGAGTGACGCCCCTTGGGCCATGCCCGCTCCCCAGCCTCAGCCCTCCCAACACGTCCGCGTTGTGCAGAGCACAGCAACATCCCCCCAGGCAGAAGGAACTGCGTGGTCCTTCCCATTTCACTAGGGAAAAAGTGTTTTTCTGCCAAGGTGCTTCACCAAGGGATGTGCAGGAGGAGCTTGTGAGGAGCTGCTGCAGGGGGAGGGTTCAGCTCAGCGCCACTGTGCTCGCCCCAAAGCCCCGCGGGTCCAGCGTTCGGCTGACTGCCTGGCCCCAGTGACAGGCTGCAATAGTCATAGGGAAGGATCTGGCAGATCAAAAAAAATATCACGGGCAGTTAAAAGGCAACTCAGTTTATGCCTGATACTTAGTTTCTGTCAATATAGGATATTGTGCATGGGATCAAGTGGAAAGTTTCTTCTTTAATTCCTCTGGGCACAGAATTATTTACCCGAGCTGCGATTCCCTGGAGACATTTTCCTTAAACGTTATGACACTGTCATAGAAGAGAAATTCAACACCACCACAACAGCCCTTGGCTAATCCATTTTCTTTTCTGGGACTAGGAAAGCTCAGACTAGGAGAAGGATATTTAAAACCAGTTCAGCTCTAAGAATGAGTGGCAGTTAAAAACAGAATGAAATAGGTAAGGATTTTAAGAACAAATACATGACTTCATCAATATGATCTTAAGTGAAGTTAAAGCAGCTACAAAACGTGAAGATCATGGTGGGTTTTGACAACCCTTGTGAGGAAGTCTGATGGGAACAGCTGAAGCTGAGCTGTGTGGAAACAGCCTGAGATCCAGTCCTACCAAGACTGCCCGTGACCGCTGAGGTTGGCAGGAGAACTGAGCAGCAACACCTTTGCAAAGGACATTTCAGCTCACTCGGGTACCCAGTCAGATGTCGGATCCCCAGTTTGCACCCCGCCTCTCGTGCCTGCTTCAAATCCTGCGTGGAGCCTCTCTTACCTGTCGCGTGGCTGCCCCAGCAGACGCACATATCCCATACGTTCCTCGGGGTAAGGTTGCCCGGTGCAGACCAGCCGCAGCCCGATGCCTTGCAAGAAGGGCCGGTCACGGGGGTGAGCTCTGCACCCAGAGGGATGCGGCCGGACAGCTGGGCTCGAGAAGCTGTAGCCACGCAGGATGCTGGGGGACAGATAATGCAACAGATTTAACCCGGGCGTGAACAACCCAACACTTTGTGACCAGTAAACACATATCTTGCTCTCACGACTCCTTCTCCCTGCCCCCAGGTCCCGGTGCAGGTTTCTGCACGGCAGGTACTGGGTGTACAAGCAGTCTGATATTTAGAAGAACTGCAGATCTCATGGCACAGCCAGTGCAGTCCTGACCAGCACCAGCATGGCACTGGGAGACCGATGTCGGCTGGGTGGCCATGGCTAAAGGTGCATCCCACTGGGTGCCCTGGAAACCTGCTGCAGCTGCAGAGCTAGACTGGTTTGAGTTAGAAAAGTCATAATTTTATTTTCTCTCATTCTGCCTATTTTTGGCTTCAGATTCTTGGATGTCTGCTGCCTACTCCCCAAATATGTGACAGGGAGTAGGTTTGAGATAGTAACAATATTAAAATGAGTCAAAGTGCAGCATGAGCTGAAAGCACAAAAGCAGAATAAAACCTCTCAGCAAAAATAACAGCCAAGGAGCAATCAGGTAGGCAGGAGATCCTCAGGAAAAGACCAGGGATCAAGGGAGGATCACAGGCTCAGCAAGGTCCCCTGTGCTGCACGGTTTTGGAAACCTCATGGGGACTGTCACATGTTAGATGTGCTCTGCTCAGGCTGAACAACAGAGCAGGCAAAGTCCAGAGAGATAGAAATGCTCAGAAAAGAAGGGCTGTGAGGAGAGAGAAAGCCATTTGTATGCTGAGTGATCTGCTTAAAGGCTCTGTTCTTGAGCCAGACATTGGAGCACGGAGTACTGTAACTGGGTTTAATGGCAGGAGTTACAGGGCAGTGCAGAGCACAGCACTGGCCTGGGGGAGTACAAAAACTTCATGAACAAAGCGGGGAAGATGGAAAATAAACCCAAGCCAAATGTTAGAGGGATCAATCAGACCATGGAACGGGCTAAAATGAAGCAGCAGATGTCTCATGGTTTGTGCAGATGCCAGTCAAGTGGAGAAGATGACAAGCCAGTATTATAACAAAGTTGGCAGCAGAGATAGGAGAAAAATGGCTTTGAAACCTTATGGACCACCTTGGCGTTTGCTGAGAGGTGCATCATGCCGGGTAATGCCCCCTCACTTCTGCACAGGGCAGTGACCCAGCCCAGCATGCTCACACACAGCCAGAAAGAGCAAATCTAATGTGCATCTGCTTGGAAATGAGAAAGCCCTGGCTTGTGAATAACTCATTTCATTGAGAAGGAGGAAAGAAAGATGAAGTTTCCCCCATTTCCCAAAGTTCCTGAAGTCTAGAGTGGTCATTGCTGCCTTGTCCTTCCTCCACAGCAATAAAGGAAGTCATGATATTTTTGGCAAATCTGATTTCTCTCCTCTCTTCTCACACCCTTGATTTAAGGCTTGCAGCATCCTTAAGCCTGCAAGAAGAGAAGTGAACGCTTCCTGTGGGGACATGAATAGCCCCATTGAAGTCATGTGCTGTGACTTCAGGTGCATCTTTAGAAGTTTGCAGAATTGAGGCTCTCAAGCCCAGGGATCATTTCTGGGAGGAGGGTCCCTGACACCCCAGGCACCCCACAGAAAAGAAATGTACCCAGACCATGGTTTCAGAGTCGCTCATGCAGGGGGTACATTGAATTTGAAACCTCTCCAGGAGGCTCAGTGCACAGCACAGTTTGGATGTCCATCCTTGGGCCACCAGCTCAGCTCTGTACATTTTGCTCACCTCCAGCACTTGTCACAGCCCTGAACAGACCAGGACAGTCCCTAAATTGCAGTCACCAGCAGCAAATGTTTAATGTTCCCCAAGCGGGTACATTTGATAAAAACCATTTAATTACTACATTTCCTAAAGCATCCCAGAAAGCACAGTGCTGTCAGGCAAATAAAATCTCCAAACAACTTCAAGCTATTAAAAGTCAATAGGTTCTTGCACCCACCACAGCCATAAAATCTGCAGAAATAAAGATGCCGGATGCTGATGCTATTTAAAGGGAGGGCACAACACTGTGTCACCACGTGGTGATGTGGTGCTGGCCAAGTCCCTCGATTACAGCATATAGAAGCATAACAGTGTCTCATTTCCTGCTTGCATCCAGCTTTCCTCAGGGAGCACCCCCAGGCTTCCCACGTTGTGCACCCCCTGGCTCGTGGGATGAGAAGCTTTTTCCAGCACAGTGTTTGTGTTAAGAGATGATCAACTGGCTTATTCCCATCGTGTAGTATTTTTTGTATTTTTAACTAGAAGCTATAAAATCCAGGAAACATGGATTTATGGTCTATAAAAGCCTTAGAGCTATGACCTATCAATTTATGTAACTTTATTTGCTACTGTCCTCGGGTGGGGCTGATAGCTGAATGCCCTCCTAAGCTCATTTCAGAGCATTTTTTTTTGTTTGGGCTCTGTAAAAGATGTTCAGCAGTTGGAGGGTTCAGAGATGGAGGCTTGAGGGGTGGGTGGGCATCTGCTCTGAGGCGCAGGACAACCGGGCACTGCTGGTGTCCAGCTTCTCACTAGGAATGTGGCTACACTGAGTGGAAAACCCTCACCCCAGTGTCAGCACTTGGTGTTTGCCCTTGACACAAAGTGTTTGCCAGGAGGGATGGTGAGACTTGCTGCGTGTAGTTGGTGGCGGGTCGGTTTGCCAGCACATCATCAGCCAAAAGGCAGCAAAACTCTTTCCTTACTCCCACTGCATGATGTCTTTACTCTGTCCTGGTGTTTCATAGTGATAGTACTGCTGGTTGGACATTGCCAGGGATGTTCCTAGTGCCACCTCCCCCTCTTGAGACATCTTTTCTGATTTTGTCTTCTCACACATGGAAAACCACAGCCCACAGCAGCAAGGCAAGGATGGGCACCTCCTGTCTGGTGCTCTGAGTTTGCAACACTGCTGTTGGAGGCTGATCCTGCTTCCCCCACACCTCTGAGGTACAAGGACCCTGACTGAACCATTCCTTCCCAGAAGGAATGAGATACAGGCACATCTCCAAAGGGCAGGAGAGAGGGGTTTTTTTTCTAGTGAGCACCCACACAGTGTTTATTTGCAAGTGAGTCAACAGGACTCTAATGGTTTTGTGGATGCCGCACAATTCACCTCTCTCATCGCAGGGATTTTCAATACCTTTTGGGCAATTTTGACAAGAATTCAATTTTCCCTGCCCACACACACACACATCCCACTGTTCTCTCATTGAACACATCAATTAGCAACCAAAAAAAGTCCTCAGCATCTTTTTCTCTCCTGGATTCAGCCTCCCCCATCAGCCTTTAACACCATTTCCCAGTGTTATTACCCAGCCCAAACCACTGCCAGGCCTGATCTGAAAAACTAAAGCTCTTCACGCCTGATCCATGTGCTTCTCATCCTCATAGACCCATCTCTATCATCCCGGAGAAGAGAAACCACTGTCCAAAAGTGAGCAGGGACAGAGCTGTACATCTGTGACAGTGTCTGATGGGAGCGCCTATGCAGTGGCACGAGAAACGTTAAGTGGTGGAAGAAATGTAAAGCTTTATCTCATTCTCAGTATTTACCACATGTAGAGGAGTATCCAGAGGTATTTCAGCTGCCTCTACAAACCAACAAGCTGTGTTTTCCTGCCTTTTATGCCTGCTGGGATGCAGAGAGCTGCACCATTTTCCACCAACCCAGTTGTTTCCTCAGGGTTAGAAACAGAGTCTTCAAGCCTAAACGCACAGCAGGCTGCAGGATGACCTATGGCTCTGCCCTGCTCTTGCTCTCCTCCAGGCATTTGCTTTCAACCACTGTCAGACAGGACACCAGGACATGAAGCGTGACCCAGGGCAGCAATTGCAGAGCTGGGGCAGGGCTCCAGGACGCAGCAGTCCCCAGCTCAGCCCTGCACACAGAAAGGTGGAAGTGAAAAAGCAGATGTGAAATCTGGGAAGGTTTCCAATATGGGGGTTTGTTTGTTTGTTTATTTCTTTTTTCCCCTCATTTAAGCTCCAGACCTGAGACAGCCTACAAAGCAGGAGCCCCTGGGCACAGTGACGCTTTGTGCAGAGGTGGCAGCAGCAGCAGGTGATGGCAGCAACCCTCCCTTCCACTGCAGAAACCACCTGCATGGCCCAAGGCCCTTGGTCTCACGGGGGGAAGAGGGAAAGGGAAGCTCCATGGCCGAATGGGAGCCCCAGCCCCTCCTGTCATCATTGCAGCCAGAGCTGCTGCTTGTGTGAGGCTTTTTAGCAGCTGTTCTACAGGCAGGGTAGGAAGGAAGCGGGTCCTTAATGTCCAACCTGCAAGCAGGACTTTCCTGAAGCTGGAGAAGTGGCAGGCAGGGGGATGCTGGAGAGCATCTCCTGGGCCCTGGTGCACGCTGCAGGCAGTGCCCACGCTGCCTGGCTCAGCTCCTGCTGGTTGGGGCACAGGGGCTGCTATATTTTTTTTTTTAAAGATGGAAACCACCTTCTTTCCTTTCTCTAAGCATTAGGTGCAACAGGCTGAAGAGGTCCCAGCTCCAAAGCAGCCACCTCAAGCTTGGCCTCTTGGCAGGGGCTGTACCAGAGGCAGAGAAACCACAACACAACCTAACCACAGTCCAGAGATGAAGGCAAAGGAGAACCAGCTTCTGAACCCTCTGATGGTCAAAGACTCCCATTCTCCTTGCCTTTCTTTGACTGCTGACACAACAGTTTCACCTTGAAGGACTGTTAGAGGAAACCTGAAACGTAGATGTTGAAAGGCAGGGAGAAGAGAATACTCCAGTGAGTTATCCCCTCCAGGTCTCGATGTCATCTTCGAATTCTAAGAGCACCATCTTGTGTTCAAACACCACAGACTGCATCCAGTCCTGGGGTTGCCATCCTAATTACAATCCTAAGAAGACAATAACAAGCAATGTCACTTCTCATCAGCTCCCTTCCCACCATCACTTTACAGAGTGTTTTGAAAAGCATGCAAAACGATTTGCATATTTGGGTTTGTCATCTCCACAGAGCTCTGTAAGAAGTTATATATAACCGTGCAAAATGGCAACGAGTCCTGAACACCATGCTGTCAATTGAAGTACGGTCCAAAGCCAAAAGGCTCCCTCAAAGCTACTTTTACAGTAGACTTAAGGGGCACTTGTGCATCAGAGACAATAATGTTCAGTAACATTTACAGACTGTATTGCCCAAACAGCTTTTGAATAGATGACAGGGTGAGAAAAGGGAGGCGATGGCAAAAAGAATCCCTCATTTTGATTTGTTATCCCATTGTAGAAAGAGACATTACCTCAACCTCTCAATAAATTCAAGGTTTAATTTCCAGCAAACAAGTATTTCCCAATACTGAGCACTCACATTGAAACATTTTCACTTCCTGAACAATTAACATTTGATATATTCTGATTTGAATTTTTCTTTTTACAGGAAACTGATACAACCAAGGTAACTTTTAAAAAAATCTGCTACAGAAAGTGTGAGTGCTGTTCCTGTTATCACCATGAGCACTGCAGAAGGACTCAGTATTTACAGTGGCTTAAAACTTCAGCCTCCCAATACCATTTCTAACATCTGAACCTAGGCCACCATTCTATTAGCACTTCTCTCGCAAAACAGGATCTGAAAAATTAAGTTACTTACCACAGACGTGAGGGGCTGTCAGAAGAGCTTAAACATCTCCAAGGTAAAATGTTATGCTGCTTCTTCCTATTTAATATGTACACACACTTGGCATAGTGCAATGATGTGACGTGCGTGTGACACATCAGGACACAGCCCGAGAATAAACACTGTTGAGGAGTGGGAAATTTGTGAGTACATCTGTTCTGAACAGGCAAAAATCTCGCAAGAAAACTCCAACAAATGAGCAAAATGGTGCCTTTTTTTTTTTCTTTTCAAGCACCAAAGACAATAAAATTTCAAGTTGGTACAACACTGGTAATGGCAAACTTTGTGTTTTCCCAGCCATGGATGATTCCTATGTCTGCAAGTATGAACTGTTTACATCCTGGAGGTATTAAGAAGCCAGAGCTTTACGTGTGCCCTTCACCTCTGCTGAAGAGAAGCCAGAGTAGGATGTGGCAGCACACTTGCACGGGCAAGCCGGGAGACCGGACAGCATCGTGATCCCAGCACACCAGGGGACAGAGGTTTCCATTGCACCAGGAGGGGCCCCCCCAGCCCATCATACCACAGGGTAACCAAGTACTTTCAGTGGCAGAGCCACTTATTACATCCTAATCAAGATAAATTACTGGGATCAAGGTGGTTAGAAAGTGGCAGATGAGCCAGGAAAAAATGAAAACCTGGCATTAGCCAAGGGATCTGTTTCTGCAGTAGAAACTAATCTCTTGTCACCAGGTTCTCATGCTTTTGCCTTGTAATTACACTGCCTCCTTCACCATGCAGCAAGCAACCACCACACGTTAGAGCTTAGATCAATCTTTGATAAGGTGCTAAGAAAACTTGAAAAATAAATTCCAGTGTCAGTACCCGTTTACTCTGAGCTGCAGTTATGTGGATCTCTTCCAGATTCTTCACCTATCACTCAGTGGGTTTGGGGGCCGTGTAAGAGTGAAATGCATTGCTTGGGAGCCAGGCAGCGAACAAAGTTTTTCTTCATAGTTTTTGCTTAGGCCCAGCCTGAGATAGCAGGATTACAGTTGTGGGCTGACTCAGATGTATTCCTGACTGTACTGATGATGGCAGTGTTTGGCTGCTCGTGTAAACCACCCAATGATTATGCCTTGTGGCAGCACCAAAACCCTTTGAACTTAAGGTGAGACTACAAAGAACACACCAATCCGATGCATGTTTCATATACATATTTATATATATTTCATGTACAAAGTTACATTCTGAACCCCATGGATTCAATAATAGAAATAAATACTGAAATAACTACACTGCTATATGAGCTTTTCTGCTCACAGAAAAGAAGCCTCAAGTTTGAACAGACAGCAAGTTTAACGCTGTAGTATCCATCTCGGATTACAGAGGCAAGTAAAATTCAGCGTAAAGTGTCCAACAGACAAAACTTCCAAAAATTACAGACCATAAAATGTTTAAAATATATGCTTAAAAGATTGAGAAATGTGCATCAACAAAATTAATAAAGGAAACTTAATCTTGTTAGAGGGCGGGAAGGACATTTAGTGTATAGAAAAATGCTTTGAGGTGCAACATAGGTTGTTACAATATGGCATAACCCTGTTAGAGGAACAGAAAAAAAACAAACCCCAAACATTTAATTTCCCTAAAGAACTGTATTTTGAGTTTACCGTGTCTTGTTTTACAGAGCAGGGCCTTCACAAGACCCCGTCTCAACAGGGCCACTTACAAGAGTGCTAAGTCAGGTTTAATCCTTTGGTAACTTTTATAATACTCACATGGAAATAAATATTCGGTTACACAGCATTTTAAAAGACACACGTTCTTTAGAACAGTTAGTATAATAAAACAGATTTAACATTTGTTTGTTACTAAGGCAGCCTATGATAAAGTGTCTACGCTCTGCCAGCTCTATCTGATCCAACGCAGGAAGACCTTTACAAGAAATGGACAATGCAGCAGCTCACACGACGCGTTTCACCTTTACCATGCAAACACCCTTACCCAGGCAAGTAATGGGCTGCATATTTTGTGCTCGAAATGTTTCCAAACTATTAACAAGCTGTAGCTACCAAAAGATTAGTTCCTATTTCTATGATGCTTTAATCACATGAGTGTATGCATAAACACATTCTTGAGACGGATTTGCAGGAGTGTATTGTCACCTCAATGCCTGGGGGTTTTATGTGCTTTATGCACCATTCAGAGAGACCTTCAGTCGAGGTGATAAATCCCAGTGCACTGGGATGACAATAGAGACTCATTTAATCTACTGTACCTTAGGACAGGGGATAAAAGTTTTCAAATGAGAAATACAGAGAAGTGCACATGCCTTTTATCTACACCCACAGTGGTACATAGTTAACCTACCGTTTTCTTTCAAACCCTTCCACTTTTGGACAGAAACAATCATTCTCTGAAAAATTTGCAAGAGTTGGCCCACTGAGGTGACTAAAATGGCACGGTGGACCAGATACATTTGGCAAACGACCAGGTACACACTTGCCAGATTGAACTGCTCGATTTGATAGCAGAAAAGCCGTTCAGAGAAAACAGCTCACCCCTAATTACAAATAAAATGCTATACAAGAACCAAGGAACAGAATTGTGCGCTTTTTTTTTTCTGAGAACATGAGAACGTGACAATCAACCAGTGAGTAAAAGCTTTGGAGACTGTGTTTTCCAAAGGCAAAAAAATAAAATAGAATTCAGAAAATGGCAGAAGCAATGAAACTGCACCACTCACAGTGAAGATTCTGCACAACAGTAAAAGTTTAGACAGCATTTTTCTTAGACATCCAATTTCAGAAGTTAATTCAGATGTGCTTCAGGTTCAGCATATATATCTATGTAAGTTTTAAATAAGTCTTTCCAAGAGTGTTTACTTTCTGTATTTGGATCATTTTTGAAAAGCTCCCAGACTTTATATTTGAGCCAAAGTACTTTAAGAGTGATGTTAAAGATGAATTTGGAAAGCAAATTATGAACAACATGCTCTCATCACTTTTGGCATTCTGAAGAGAAAAATACTACCAAGATATTAGACATCTTTAATAAGGATTTTTACTACATAGTTCATGTCCTAAATACATATTTACGAGAGGAACAGCTGTGTACAAAATATGTTGCTTAAAAAGTATTTATACATATAAATCTAACCAATAGACCTGAATGGAGTTTTTCTGGTTTATCAGCTATGATATGCATTTGAAAAAGCTGCCTAAATATATATTTACACAATAGACCTCAGCTAAATGTGTTCATTTAAAAAAATTAAGAAAATATATAAACACATGTTTGCCTGATAGACCAGAACTGCTCCTATTGCATAAAAATGTTTAGGCAGTTTTAAAAAAGTGTTTCTATATTTACTCCTCTGAAACTGTTCAGTTCTCTCATAATCAAGTCACTAAACTCCTCTGCTAATCTGAACAGAACAGTCCCAACCTTCTGGGGGTAAGTGCCAGATGTTTATTAAAACCCCTCAAAATTTTTACTTTTCAGAGACTAAATGAAAGAGCAAATCTGGGTTTTAAAATATTCTGAAGTACAGAAATCATGAAGTGTTTAACTTAGGTCTGACACTAATGTAGGAAATTCAATGTAAAAGGAAGACAGTCTTCAACTCACACTTATGATTAAAAAAATAGATGGTGAGTAGACAGAATGTCAGCCTAATATTAGAGTCTCCTGACTTTCATCAATTTATACTCAGTGTTACCTGCTAACGTTGTTGCTAAAATTACCTTTTTTTCTTTTTTTTACTAAATTGGGGTATGCAACTACAAAAAATACATTTTGTACCTAATTATCTGGCACTAAAGTTCCTTTACAATCTCACTTGGGCAAACTGCATTTTTCCTGTACACTCTCAGTCTTTTCTCATGCTCTAATCAAGGTCTCTAACCTTCACACATGTAGTGCCTCATGAGTTTGACCAGCTAGGCAGAGAAGATCATTCTAGTGCTTAGGACATAAGGAGTTAAGACAAAAAAAAAAAAAAAAAGAACAGAACATATCCCCCGTTCAAGAATTTTACAGTTGCTTCAAATTTAAATCATCCTAAGAATACCCTTTAGAAACCAAGTTGTTCCATGTTAGGGAAATGGAAAAACACTATCCTTGAAATAGCTCATTATTGAGGGCAGCAGTTCTCAAACTTTAAGGTTCAATAGTGAAACGTGATTTTATTTAAATATTGTCATCTTAATTCCTATACAATCTCCTCTTCCCCCCCCCAAATTCTGACGAATGTAACAAATTAAGCCATATACACTATGTAAGCAAGATTTCCCAAGTTTGAAAACAAAAGCTGCAATTTACAGGTTGCTTTAGCCCTCACTGAATATTTGGATGAGTCTTAATAATCCATTTTATAATTTGTCAATTTTTTTACTACTCTGGGAATCACTTTGCTGTTTTACTCAATGCATTATACAGTGAAATGAAGCTCAGTTGTAATAAAGCTGGACTACTGAAGAAGTGAACTACATTAGATTGCTGTGGTACAGTAAAACTAATGCCTCATTTGCTTACTATGGTGTGCACACCAGTTTTGAGATAGATCTGATTTCATCATACTGTTCCATGTAACACGGGTGCAGTAAAACAGCACAAGCTAATTCCTGTATAGTTAAAAGTATGACAGATTTGCAATATAAAGTTAAACAGCAAAGAAATGCTTCAACATTATGTAGTGAAACAGGTTTCACAAAATAAAAAAACATGCAGAAGCTTTTTTTTTTTCTTTTTCTTTTTTTTTTTTCTTTTCTTTTTTAAGGTCTCCAGCTGCATCCTACAGGCTCACTCACTGCCACACATTACTTGCCACACTATCAAGTGACTTCTCTCAGCTTTGGCTACAGAAGGTTCAAGTTGTAGAGCTTCTCCAAGGAGTTCAGATTCTCCACCTTCATCACCTGAAAAACAATCAGGCAGACAAAAAACATATTAACACCAAATGGAGCAAACCAAGTGACATCCAGGTTTGCAAGAAAAACACTATAAAAGACAGTAGTAGCCATGTGCTCACACAAAAGCATATTCAAGATTGCATTACAGACTGAACATCTGTTACATAATTATTTCAGAGCCTAGTACTCTGATGGTCATATTCTTTAGTTCCAGCCTCAAAAATTAGCTGCAGTTTCATAAGTATCTATATTCTACACATTTCATTACTTATAACTCTTTAAGGCAGAGAAAGAACCACCTAATTTGCAAACCTGTGGTACCTCCCAGGCAGAAATGGAGATGGTTATGCTACAAGCCAGGGTGATAGCATAAACACATCAACCACGGAAAGCACTCTGGAAAGAGCAGTCACTCAGCACAAGTGAGACAACGCAACATTCATGGCCATGATGACCCTTTCCCTTTCTTTCCTCTTATTCTAGCTATCCTAGCTCGTCACAGCTCCGCACAACACAGCCTTAAGCCTACTCTCCCTTATTGTTCTTCAAAAGAGAAAAGCAGTTTTGTAACTGCCTCTAAACTCTTGGTGACAGGAGCTGACTCGGATCAAAGGGGACAGACTAACTGCACGTAATAAACATGGACACAGAGGCAGTCTTGTGGTAAAGAAGAACATCAGTCTAATCAGACAAAATGGGAACTGACCTACAACTTTGGGAAGGTTTCAGGTCACAGTTTGGCTGGTTTTCTGGTTAGACTACTTCAGAAGTCTGAGGAACTGGCTCTTGAGACAGTTTGCTGCACTGATGTGGTAATGGCCAAGCTAATGCAGCTACAGTTCTGACGCTTACGCTCATGGCTTTGCCTCATGCCCCAAGGACAGCAAACCACACGTTTGGTATGTGGCTATACCAGCCTGCTTGGAATAAGTGCAGAGCTTAGTACTCACTACAGAGTGGCACAGAATTGCCTCAGGTCCTGCCTCCTGCGTAACTCTACTGAGGTCACAAGGAAGAACTTGCTCTTCATTGACTAGTGGGATGACAGAATTTGGGCTGGCCTTCATAGTTTTTTCTTTGTAGTGGTTTTTGTGGTTTGGTTTTTGTTTGTTTGTTTTTGAAAAACATTACAGACAGATTTAGGCAGAAGGTCAGAACCAGGTCTGGGAAATGTGACTCCTTTTTAGGAATTTTTTGTCAAGGTCTCCAGCAACAGATTCTAAGCACAGAACCACAACCACTCTCCTTTTGTTGTATTTCCCCAAAAGCTTAAATTTAAAAAAATCACTAATGTTTACACAAGAAATCTTTTATGGGCTACATCAAGCAAAAAAGCTATCCAAGAAAAGCAGTGATCAAAATAAGAGGGGCATGCAAACATAACAGTGAAGTGCTTTTTCCCCTTTTCAATCAAAAATGAGTAAATTTAAAGTGTTCTTCATGTAATAGATGAACTTTTTAATAGTCAGTCTGCATATTTAATTAACTCAGAACATGTTTTCCAGCAGTTTGAGCTAGAAAACTAACCTGTCAAAGTACTAGTGAAAGCATAAACCGTGTAAGGTGGTACGTGACTCAAGTGGAGATACAAATAAACTTTATTACACAGTCAGCTCGGAGATCATAGTTAACTGGGAGGAGAAGGTGGAGTTGAAGGGGGGTGTGTGCACAAGAGAATAAAGACACTTCTCTCATTGCATTTGCTTGGTAAAGACTATACACTGACTGACCACACAAATGCCCTCTGCAATCACAACAGAAGTTACCATATGGCCAACGACCTTTCAGTGTGAACAAGTTACAATGTATTTTAAACTCTGTTTTCTTACCCATCCTGAAGTCAATATATCCTTCTCCACCACTTATCACCAACATCGATTTTAAGGGACTCTGGTTGAAGGACTCTTGGGCTGGTTTATCAGCTGTTAGCTCTGTTCCACCACTACTTTGTGGGGAAACAACCTGACCTGGATGAAAAACAGAATACATTTTTATGCCATATCTCACGGAATAATACCACCTGTCTTTGGGCACTGTATGACATAATGCCTAATGATACACTTAATTTTGGATTCTAGTATCTCTTCATCAAGGGACAGAAAGCTGACTCTGCTCTGGTTTCATCTCTCTAAAGTGATGAAGAATCCATTCAGGTCAGTCCAATGGAAATCAGAGAACTAAATGCCACGCCACAGGCATACAGATCTAGAGAATGACATTGAAACAGACTGGAGGATTTTTTGACACGCAGCTGAAATGACTCAGCGCATGTCAGCCCATTAAGCAAACTTCTGGCATTTGCTTCCAGCACAAGAGGTAGAAGCACTGAGAGGGCATTCAATCAGCACTCCAGCTTGTAGGAAACTCTTAGCTTTTTCAATCGAGACACTTTCCTTTGGGGGCTTCTCCCTTAGTAGCTCAACCTTCCTGCAGGCTGTCAAACTCTTAAATTGGACCTTACATCAATTAGCAGTTGACCACCTTCTTAACAGGCAAGCACTCACCACAGTACCTTCTGCCCAGAGGGAAGCAAAGCACTTTGCTTTGTGACAAAACCCATTTCCTCCCACTGTACAATACCGCACTTAGGAATCAGGCAACTCTTCTAAATAAAATATTATAAACTGTTTCTGAGCGTATGATTTCATGCACTTGCTATTTTTGCCTGAACACTCCAGTTAACTAAGGAAACAAGGGCAAAAAAAGAAAGGTCATTGGAAGAACGGTAATAAAACCTCACCAGGTACTGCCACAAAGAATTTCACAGCATCGCGGTGCCCGTGGAAGCAAAGCTGCGCGTGTGCCATCGAGCAGTAGGGGATGAACGTTCCTGGAGTCACTTTGTCGCTGTTTTCATCGCCATACACACGGATTACGCTCCCCGGACGGTTTCCGGAGCCTGCTGCTGCTTTATTAGCTGGAAAAGAAGAACAAGTGTTTTCTACTTGAAAATACAAATGACAGAAATGGTTATTTGTTAAGAAACCTTACGGTACCGTCTAAAAGCTAAAGCCAACTTAGATAAAAATGAAACAGGAGGGCAGCAATGCCAATTCAAGACAGAGCTGGAAAGAAAAAAAGATTGCATGCTTCGTTATTTTAAGTACATCAGAAAATGGAGCAGGATTCTTATTAGTCTAGCATAAACACCAGATTTTAATATCCTACTTTTGAAAAGAAAAATACAATTCATGAAAAGGACTGTATCTTCCATAGAAAATAGGTACTTCTAATGTGTTTCAGTATAAGCAAATTCAGTGTGGTTAAACATACAATTAAAGAGAGTTTCATTCCAACTAATCATAGGGTATCCCCTTGCCAGAAAAAAAATATCTCTAAAAATAGCCCCCTGCGGGCATGAAGGAGCTACCCTATTGTGATTCTACTTCTAGTTTTTACTGGGAAGTTTTTAAATCCATTAAAACAGAGAAGTACTCATGCTAGACATACAAGCCATCTCCATTCCAAAGACTATCAAAGTAGTGAAAGAAACAGTGATTTGTAACAAGACAGTAAATGATGTGGATTAATGACAAAGTTATAAGATGTGGTATCACATTGGCTGGAAGAAAAACAAAGTCTGTATGAAAGGTCAGCTGCAACACAGGATGATATACTAAACTGCTGAGCAGATTGGTGGCCATTTAGCAAACATAAAACTGCTGCAATGCAGTAACTGCAAGTGGAAAAACATTTAGGAACATACAAAGGGTAAATCTATAAGGAGTGGGAAACAGCCTTGAAGTGGCTATTAGAAGCCTGAAAAATAGATTTTTGTTCAGGATCTGCACTTACCCCTCAGCCCCAGTAAACGTCCCTGGTGGAGGATTACAGCTAAAGTGAGAAAGGAGGAAAGGGGAAATGGATAGGTATGACAGTAGAGGAGAAGGATTAATGAGAACCCACCACTCTTGTATTTTGGTTTTTGATAAGGTAGAGCTTAAAATTTTAGCTCCTAAAACCAGTAAATATCTAATTACGGAAGATTCAATAAAAAGTCACAAAGAACAGCATCTTGTTATAAAAGTTTCAGTACGAAATGGACAACGAAAGCACTGGCATTTGCACGTGCTTCATCGCTACGAAGTTTATTCTTGATTAGCAACGTTTCCCCTTTCTCTCTTTCCTTGGCAGGAGGCTACCAAAATCATATATAACAACTCATGTTTCCAAGAGCCCTTTCAAAACATCATCTGCAGATCTTGAAGATGCTCTGCTGTCGAGTCCCAGGGAACTGAGATACGCAATTGCTTATGCAAGGATGTCACTGTGTTTGAAAACCATGAATATTTGTAAGAAGGGCTCTCAAACCCACTATCCACAAATGGTTCTTCTGATTCGTGAACAGCTAATAAAACGGAAATGAAACCAGATACCTTTAACAGGGATTTTTTTAATGTTCACTACTGGTTTAAAACTCCTCTGGAAACACTAAATTAAGCTTGATGCAAATTAAGAGCTATAATTTTTGAAAGCATGATTTAAACTATTTCAAATTCACGATAGGAAGTCTGTCCTTCCTCAGTACATTCATGCAATGCAAAAAAAAACCAAACCAAAAAACACATTTACTGGATGGATGGATAATGTAATGAAACAGTATGAGAAACAATGCATGTGCTGTTCCACAGAGCAGATACAACATGAGAAGTTTTTACTATTAAATTATCCTAAAATTTCACCTGTCAGACTGTAATACTTTCTATAGAGTGACAATACAACTCGGACCATCAAAGTTCTGTACTTCATTTTCTGAAATTTCTGTCCATGTGATTTAACATTAGTCTCAAGCAAAAGTGTTGGAGGTTTTTTTGGTGTGTTTGTTGTTGTTGTTTTTGGTTTGGGTTTTGTTGGTTGGTTTTTTTGTTTGTTTTAAATGCAATCAATTTCCAAAGAGATTCTTCCCAAGGTTTACCTATTTAGTGTGGTTTGCACTTGAACCAGACTGTTCCCTTCTCCCATGTTTGAATGCTTCTTCTCCCACTCCCAAGCAGTTTCAGCATATGACAAAACTTTGGGGTCTGTTATTAAGCAGATACCTGGATCTGCATTATTAGAATTTTACCTAGAAGTTAGTGCCCTGTTTGGAGAATGTGTTTACAATGTCATAGCTTTGAACATGTCCTTAAAGCAACTGGTACAACTGCTGTTCCAGTCCTTTATACCAGCTTTGTGATGAATTCTCAAAAGCTAAAAGCTAATAAAATTTTATTAGCAACAATACCAACTTGCTCAAATTAAAAAAAAAAAATTACTTTGGTGATCATATGGCAATCAAAAATAACATTAATGAGAAAACTAAAGCCATCTCTTACAAGCAATGAACTTCTATAAATGCTGCTAATACTCATAACACCTCTAAGGTTTCACAGTGTGTCTTTCATTTAAGCTGGGGCAACTCAAATTGAAGTACAGGAGATTTTGGAGAAGTGTTTTTTTGCTCAGAGAAACTGTAACCATGTACACGGATTAGGAGCTAAACATCACACAGGCCCCATCTGTTACAAACCTGAAAGATTCAGACCTGGCAGTAAAGCTTTCTATCCATTAGCAAGCATCTGAATGACGTTTAATATTCTCTTTTTGTGTCTACAGCATATTGCACAGTGCTATTCATTTGTATTTTACTTACTTTCTGTTAATGGAATGGAGATGATGACACCATTTCCTGTTCCTACCCATAAACGATTACAAGACACCATAAGAGCTGTGATTCTCACAAATGAGAATCCCAGTTTACCAGTACCTAAAAACAAAAGATGCTTTTCATCAAAAATTATGAGCAAGAATAATTTTAGTTCCATATCAGAGATTCTTAACTCCAATGCCCAAACCACACAGACAAGCAATTCCCTCCCACTTCAAACAGAAACAAAGTAGAGGAGTACATTTAAGTTGTAAGGATGACCTAAAAGGCTAAAATACTGTTAATTAAGTTGTGAACCTACACAGAAAGACTAACTATGAGAAAGCACAAAAGGTATAATGGATCCATAATGCTGCACAGTAAATTATTTTGGGGCTTACAGCACCACGGCAGCTTCTCAGGCCAACAAAAAAGGTGAGTTTACAGATGTACCATCATGGTCTCCCATCCACTAAAATTAATTTCTTATTCATTAGCACTACGAGGGGAGCAGAAGAAGGCTTATCAGCAATGGCACAGTAGTTACTTGTGAAGGACTTCCCACGGCCCGATTACCTGTGTTTGTTGTGTTACGTAGGTGGTCAAACTGCTCTTATATAAACATTAATGAAAAAATCACAACGCTTACTAGCTTCAGCAGCAATAAAAATTTGCTATTTTGCATTTGTATTTTGAGAGGCAATTTTTACAGACAAGTAATGGACTCTTCCCACTCTTAGATTTAAAAAGGCATCAGTACAGTAAAAGAGCAAGATTTTAATGTCTCTGTTGATGCCTGCCCAATCCAACCAACATGTTCCTCATTAGTTCCGAGTTTCTAGAAACACCTTACACATCAGGTAGGATCAACAGACTGTATCAGAAGAGCTATCACCCTCACTAACTGTTACAGACTTACTAATGCTTCTGCTTCCAGACTCAAGTTTTCACACGTAGGATTTCACTACTCTTCCACCCACCCTTCCCCCTAGTCTGCAGTGAGAATTGCCTGAACCATAAAAGGCAAAGAAAGCTCCAAACAGCAAGAGGTACAAGAACACAGAAGTTTTTATTACCAACTTACCTAGCATTTTGCTTACATAAGGTTCAATGTCCACATCTTGTAGATGTTGATACGTGTGCGCATGATAGAGACGCAGGGTAGAGTCCAAACGAATGGACACCCATACCCCGTCACCCACCCATGCCAGCTGTCTCACTTGGCTTTCTCTTCTTGGGTGGGCATCAAAGGACTTCTATGGAAGATTGGATTTCAAATCAGTAACAGAGAAGGACTTCTTACTCTTTCCTTTGTTTCAAGTTCTCTCACACTGTCAATACCAGCAGTTTTCTTAAGTCACCTACAACCTTCTGATGTGCAAGATGGCTAGCAGACACAGGGTTTAGCATACTAACCATCACCATGATGCTGGTAAAGTAATAGTAAAAATATTGATTCCCTTCCCTGGAGTGTGATCTTAGAGACCAAGTAGGAAGCTATGGCTTTATTTACATATCATATCCCAGCCTGCTCTTGGCTTCTATCTCCATTTAACCTGGAGCCTTTTCAGTACAAGGTCCTTCTGTCATACAGATGCCAAAAAAAATTTAAAAAGTGTTTTTCTTCCTAGTTCTACCAAGCCTTGGTATTGCATACAAACCCACCCGTGCAAAATACACACTGTCAACCAGCAAAAAGATTCATTTCTTTGCATGAATTCCTTTGTGTGTGTGTATATATTTTTTTTCTTGTTCACAAAATTAGATTATTAATTGGGTGCTTGATATTTTCAGAAGAGCTGAGCAGTCACCCTGAAAAGGTCTCGCCCAGGTCTCAGACCAACTAACAAAAGCTGAAATATTAATACCACTAACGGCCTTCAGAAACCTTAGGCACCTTCTGTACTTGAGATGTCACATACACACAGAACACTGCAGAAACATCAGCTTACACACCTTATATAAACAAACTATTCTATAACTGGAGGGAGAGTACATTTAGAATTAACACTTGCTAACCTCTAAAGTATGCAAAGACAGATTATAGAGAAGGTTACAGGTGGGTGAAGACCACAGTAAGGCACACATGTGGAGAATGAGCTGGAAGCTAGCCTTGAAAGCTCAGCACAAGGATGCTTTCCAGTTCCTGGCCAGCTAGAAGTGGAGAACTACACCCCCCAAAAACTGATTTCAAGAAGTGACTTCAGATCTTCTAAAACAATGAAAACATATTAAGAAAATGTAATAGTATTTTCCAAGATAAATTTGTTTGTTTGCTTGTTTCTGTAATGATGAACGAATACATGTTCTCTGGAGTTTGAGCTGTAGCATGTAATGACATGAAAACAAAATGGGGTTAAAGTAATTAAATGTTAACTTGCCTCTATTTTCATGGCCTTTGGTTGAACAACATAGATTTTGTTCCTGTAGCCACACCAGACTTTGTCATGTACCACTGTCATGCATCTTATCGAATGATGTGGCCGGCCCAGGTCTAAGAGGTGATAGTTTGTCAAATCCCACTGACCATCTTTAAAAACAGAAGGAAAATAAAAAACAAAACCAAAAGGTAAGTGCCTCTGATCTTAAAAATAATTTAAAAGTACAGGCAAATATCTTGTCTGATTTTTTAAGAGCACTGTAATGATCTGGATAAATCAATACAAATTTATGGCTAAGGCTCCTCATTATAAAGCAGCAACTACTTACACAAAGTACTTCGTTTTTTAATATAATAAAGTCATGCGATGACTCATGTTCAAAAAACATCAAAACATTTTTTTAAACCAGCAAGTTACCTAGTGCTAAATGCTTTACTTGGATAGGCATCAGTATACATTACAACCAGCAACTACCCACACAGCGTTAGGCACTTGCTGCTTGACTGAACATAGAAATGTTGGCCAGTGCATCAATATCTTTTTTTTTTTTAAATATGCTGCAAGACCTTAAGAAAGGCAGCTGAAATCTACTAAAAGCATGCTAAATTTGGTCATTCAACACCAAGTCAACTTCTTTTGTAGACTGAGCTAAGCCACAAATCACCACTGACATTTACTTGAGATCTACGAGGATTGAGGATTCTATGCCATTAGTTTGCATTTGCAAAGCAAAATAAAACAGGAAAAACAACTTCATCCCAGACCCATCTCTCCCAATATTTGCATAATAAATTTATTTATGATACATGGCACATTTCTTTCCTAAATACTGTTACAATTTCACTGGTTTCAAGATCTAACAGAATGCTTACCAACTCCTCGGTGAAATATTGCTAGTGTTCCATCAGCTAGTGCAACTAATACTATTCCTTTTACATGTCTGCAAAAAAAAGGAGGCAGAGGAATATAAACCATTAGACTGCATTTCTCAAACTGCAAGTTTAAAGCAAGGTGTAAACATTTTATATTTCAGCATACATTTTATATTCATTCTTAGTGTTTTGATTTCTACACTATAGCTCAAGAGAAGAGCCAGTAACAAGGTGTCAAATTCAGTTCAGAAAGCTTAGTAGATTTAGCTATAATGCCTGAAAAAACACATTAAGGATAACAAGCTATAACTGTTTTACATATATGGCTACCAAGAATACAGCTAAAGATCATCATTTGAGCTGTAGTATTTCCAGCAGATACATGATTCCTTTTTTTCCCCTTAGTCCCCAAACATTTTCCACTGCCCCTCCAAGAATATGCACGTATTTACAGCAACTGACACTCCCATTATCTGAGGAGGAAATAAAAAAGTACTCTGCAAGTATTTTAACACAAGTTCATTATGATTTACGTGACATTCTTTCATGACTTACACAATACTGAGAATAGAATCTTTAAGTTTAATGGCATGAACACATTTCCTCCACTGGGCCACTGACGAATGAACATAAAGGCTGCAAAGACAAATCAGGAGGGATTAAAAGCACTAGGAAAGGTCTACCAGACAGGAAAAAACCAAGCAAACCCCCTATAACTGAAATACACAAAGGAAAAATAAGCTTTAATCTTACACTGAAAACTATAAATAGACTGAAAGAACTACATCAGCAGCAGAATGGGTTTTCAGAGGCCTGGAACACTACTGACCCCTTTAAAGATATATCTGCAGTAAAAAGGGCAATATTTTTTAGCATAATATTGAAAACTATGGGATTATCAGTATTTCTTTGACTATAAAAAAAAAAACAACCCAAAATTTTTCTGCAGATAAATGTGTTATCCCTCAAAGAGAGCTTGCTGATCACCTACAAAACTGTCTTTGAATTCTGTAATGCCTAAATGTAGCAAAGTGTACGCAGTGTAGGCTCTCTGGAAGTCTTCTTGCACTTGATCTTGACCCGAGTCAGTTACCAGGCCTGTAGCCACAAGAAGCAAGTTTAAAATAATTTTTCCAAGTAAATTTCACAAGACTAGCATTTTCTTACCATCCGTTCTGTGCTCCAAGCCACATTGTTGGCAAAAGGCTACTCATTTTCTGTGCTTCTTCTCTCACTAGATCTTGCTCGTTTGGCAAAACTGCAACATCTTTATATAACTCTGACTCAGTACTAAAAACCCAAACAGAACAGTTAAAATGCATTGAATGAACTGCACAAATTACTCAAATTATAACCTAGGTATTTACTTCATTGCTGCAGGTTTCTGCACCGGCTTTTGAAGTACATATGGTAGTAAAAATAACAACCAGCAACTGTGCATGAAATGGTACAGATGAAAACCTCAATAACAATTACTTTTTTCAAGTGGACATTCATTTATACAAAGAAATTTAGGTTCCGTTCAATGGAATGGCAGAAGAGAGTTGCAACATCAGAGGTACATGTTAAGAGAAACACTTATAAAAAAAGGTGTATGATACTTTTGTGCTTGTATGTGGAGAGTGAAGATTCCTGAAGATTTGAAATACTGATTATTTTCAAGTTTCTTCTCCACTCCTGTAACTATGCACAGATTGACTATTCTGAGAAAAGAAACACACATTTGAACAACCAGCCGATTGGAAGGAAGGACTGTAACTCTTATCTATTTTGACATGAAAACAAAGAATTTAAACAGGCATCACTAGATCAGCACCATTCACATGAAGTCTGTGAGAAGACTTAGTGATGAACTGGTAGACACTCCCTACTCCATTTTGGAGGTGTCTGTGCTCAAGGGATATGAGTTGACAGACAAAAGACTCCCTATACATAGGTGACCCTTTCATGCAAGGAAAGTGTAGAGTACCTTGTACCAAGACCATGTGCATAAACCTCAACATACTTACTAGGACAAGAAAGTAGCCACTTCACCCCCACACTGTGTTCCTACAAACATTGTGTTTTTCTATTTAAATATATGTTAGGAGGTAATGAGGATTGAGACTCTCTACCTAGGCTGGTACACTGGAGATGCCTCTGTTGTATTTTGTACTCCCAGAGGATCTGTAAAGACATGCTCCGTGTAGACTCCAGTCTGTGCAATATCAGCTGTGTCTTCTCCTGTCCCTGCATTGACTTCTGTGGCTTCTGTCGCCTCCTCTGCTGTTGGAATGTTCTCATCTACTGCATTATTTTCAGTTGCAGTATCTGTGGAACAAAAACAATTTTGAAAAAAACTTTAACAGTTGCGAGAGAATTCTCAATTATTTAAAACAGCCAGAAGTTGCTACTTAAAACTTAAGTGAACAGCTGTAATAACCAGAAAGTCACAATCCAGATTTTATTTAATCTATTTAAAAAAATAAATAAATAAAATAGTATCTTAAACACCCAAATTTTAATGGGTTGCACTGTACGAACAAGTGTCAAATGCACTTTAAGTATCAACCCAGGCACAGGCTGCCTTTTAAATGGTCAACTAGAATAGGACTGAACAAGTCCAACAACCACATATCCATTAACAATCACATCACCATACAGCTCTGAAGGGCATGACAGAAAATATTAAGAATGAAGTAAGCAGCTTCACTTAAACCTCTACTAAAGCTTTACACAACTTAAGGAATATATCTCTATATTCTCTCTAGTCATTTGTCAGCAAGATCTGCACTTCAAATACTGAAAAAAGCTCTTTAGACCATGCACAAGAAAGCATTCTCTCAAAACTGTTTGAAAGAAGCAATTATCTATATCCATTTAATATCACCTCCACAAAGCTTTCAGCTGCAGTTATCCAGTGCAAGTGTATCAGACTTGAGGGCCATTTCCCACAGAATACTTGTTTTATTTTATCACTGCTTACAGACAAGCTATTGCATTGAATTCTTACACCATTCATTCTTCCACTTACACCTGATGGTGTTTGATCATCCCTGCCATTCTTTCAAGATTTTCATACCTGACTGTTTATCTGTCATTGGTGAGGCACCATTTGCATCATGAGCTACAGGTGCTCCTGTGATACCCTCTGCAGTACAGCCAACCACTGTTATTCCTCCTAGCAAGCTATCGGTTTCTGCAGAGCTGTTGCTAGTCATACTTCCACACAGAGATGACTTGTCCACTTGACTGGGATCTGCTTCTTGAGACCCTTCTTCTCCTACAGGATAGTCTGTTTCCCTTGCCCCTGAAAAAGATTACACTCACATGTTTCTTGTGTGGATAAAGGTAAATCACTTCTCTATCTAATAACAAGCTAAGCTTCAAACTGAATGAAGTCTCCAGCAGCTGAGATTTAACATGCAGATACCCATCTACAAGCTTATTGTGACGTGATCAGCACACGTTACGGATGCTGTCACAAAGCTGAAAAAGCAAAAGCAGCATCTATACATGCTGCATGTCTCAATGTTCTACACCACATTTCCATCTGTAGAGTTTTCCAACTAGTTGAGTTCTATTTCAAGTACATATTCCATTAAAATTGGATTTGGTAACAGTGCATATATGCAGGGATACCTATCTACAACTTCATGAAGAGTTTAACTGCAATAGATCCTTTGCTGTAGAAGATAAGCTGTTTTTTCTCTCATACAACCTTGTCAAATATTTTTAAGACTTAAAATATTATTCTTGGCTTCTTGACATGTTTTTCATATTTTACTATATTTTATGCTGTTTTGATTTTACAAGTTTTACATATTTTCAATGGAGCAAAACCTCAAACTTCCCTGGAAAGATATTTCTTCTGAGTTTAGTAAACAAAACCACTTCACTGGAACTAGTGCTACAGACTTCTGTAAGTGTAAGCCAAGAAACACGAAATCCAAAAGCACAGTTAATTCTTCTCCAGAATGATCATGTCCTCCTACTAAGCTTCCCTCCGCACACTATGTACACACTCAATGGTACAAGGATTCCCTCTGCAGGAAGCTCCAAGACTTGCTACTTACCTTCAAGAGCCAGAAATGTTTAAAAAAAACAACATATTTTTCTTATGTTCACAGTTCCATAGAACATTGACACAACTGCATAATTCATAATACAGCTGACAAAATACTTAAGTCTTGGTTGCTGACATTGCTCTACCTTTGAGTTAATTTAGGTCAAGAGCTAACTGAAGAGTGCAATGGTACAGTAGAAATCCAATAGTTTTTCCTACAACTAAACACTTTATCGCTATGTTACAGTAACTTTTATCACACTGATTATCACATCTTTGTTTTTTCACCGCATAAGAAAATCTGACTAAGATACAGTTGAAAAAAAGCAGGAGCTAAAACATCACAAGTCTTTACCTGGCACACTAGCAATACAAAGCACATGAGAATTGCAAACAATGAAACTGTCGAGAATATTTCCTGGTTGATTAGCATCAATAATGATAACTTTTGTAGCAGAATGTGTGCTAGTACAGATCCAAACTAGACTGGATAATTCTTCCTGATGTTTCAGCTCCTTCTGCTGGTCCTGAAGGAGAATAAAGGCAGAAGATAAGTGAACAACAACAACAACAGGAAGGGGGACAAGAATAGAACTCTTAGCTTTAATCCTGTATGTTCATGTATTGTCAACTATAGAAATATAAATAAATGTGATAAGTTAAATAACTTTAATGCCATTGTAAAATGACATGTAGTTACTCGTTCTCTATGTATTTGGA
This sequence comes from Actenoides hombroni, assembly GCA_024336885.1. NCBI lineage: Eukaryota > Metazoa > Chordata > Aves > Coraciiformes > Alcedinidae > Actenoides > Actenoides hombroni. Next base: position 6,881,505 of record WUAM01000065.1, on the reverse strand, counting down.
ATATAAAACTCCCTCATATTTCATATTTGTATAGAAAACTATAGACAATAATTATACTGCACAATTATAGCTAGTAAAGTATAAAGTTACATAAATAGTGTTATGTGCCAGCTATGGTACTCAGTATTGCCACAGATAAACGTGATGTCCCAAAGCACTTCAAAAATAAGCCTCTGTTTTTATGCCCCTAATATGAATTCCATCCATCGCTTCTTCAAGAAAACTTGAAGACTAACACAGGTTTAAGTAACAGCACAGACACCCAAATAAGACATTCGTTAAATGACAGTCAGAACATGAACCATTCTGTCACAAATGTCTTTTTAAAACAGGCAGCACTGCTGTAAGCAGTGCACCATTTTCATGTAAAACTGATTTGCTCCCTTAGATTCCCCAGTAAGCTGGCACACAGGAATCACAGTATTTTTGTAGCTGGATTCAATAACCCAAATATCTTGGGCTGATGACTACCCAAGAAAAATCTATTTGTTAGCATTAAACCTGACTGCAAAATATTTTATTAAACTACAGATATAAAGATAAATTATATACACTATTCAACATTTGGTGACCTCACCTTGAGCTCCTGGTCTAGTCTATCTAAGCTACTTTGAGATCCTGTTTGCTGCTTGTTGCCATCTGCGTCCATCCCAGTCACATCATTGTAGAACACACTAGCACCAACCACGGACCCACCATCTCGTGTTTTCCCTCCTGATAAGTTTACACCTACAGCACACCACAGCTTGAAAGAAAAAGAAATACTTCACTTAAACTAAGAAACAGACACACTCATTGTTCAGTATGCTAAACAGTATCATAATTATACATCTGCAGTCCATTTTAAGGAATTCATTAAACTCACATACATTTCAACTGAAGTTTAAATTCTGAATCATCTATACTTTAAAAAGAAACAATTTTATTTCAAAAAGAAAATAATTGAGTCTGAAACAAAAATATTCAAGCTACAGGTTTGCCCAAGTCTCTATGTGATTGCTGTAAATATCCTACCTTCATAGAGGTATCCTTCTCATCTAAAGGTCTCAGGTAAACAGGTACAGGCAAGTTCTTCATCTTATTCTCACCCTGGCCACCATTTGCCACCTAGGCAAATAAACAAACAAAGATAAACAAATTGGGAAAGCTTTCCCCTTTACAAGAGATTTACAGTCTTTGGAATCAAGAGGTCTGCATTGTGGATTTCCTCAGAAAGACTTTTAACTGCAGAAGTTCAACAAAAAAAGCGCTGGAATCACTCAAGCCATGAAATTATACTCTGTTAAAATTCACAAAACATGAAGTTGTTACCACTACATTTGAAAACTTATTACCTGCTTGTACTTTTGAGGTAGACTCCAGCCAAATGCTTGCACTCTACCATCCTCTTTCTGAACATGTGCTTTCACTTGACGATACTGCTCTCTTTTCTGCTCTCTGCGCGAGGCTAAACTGGCTTCAGTTCTAGGGAAAAATTATTATTAAAGAACCTGTTATTTACACTCTTTAGTATTCCTTGTGTAATGGGAGTTGCTATCTAATTCAATAGGCAAGATCTCTGTGGAAATACTGGGTTACCAAAGAGATCTCTAGTTTCTCACGCATCACCTATGGAACACCAGGTTTCATGTGGGCTATTTTTAAGGGACCTGGTGAAAGACAGGTGAAACTGCAAAGTCTATAGTCAGTGTCCTTAAAGAAAAGAAACTTGGGTTATATAAGAGTTATGTAAGAAGCTTTAGAAGTTGTAAACCAAAAGGATATATTGCCAAAAAAAAGCACAGGAAAACAAAACAAAAAACCAACCCCAAGCAAGCTACAAAATCCCCCTACAAAGAAATTACAGATACTTGTTAGGCTGACTCATGTTGTTCTGTTTTTCCATTGAACTTAAATTGAAAATACCTGTACAGTTGCTGCTTAGCTACAAACCTTGCATATAAAAGTGTACCAAGTGCTGCCTCCTGTGCCTAAATGTACTTTTATGAAGAGGAGTGAGATTTACCAAATAGAATACTACTGCCAGGTACCCAGAGTACTCATTCACTGCTGCATGTTTCAGTCTGCACCGTGTTGATTTCTCACATATCAACATTCACGCAGGAGAACATTATGCTACACTTAGCAGCTTGCTATTTATCTCAAGTAAACACTTGAGAGCACACATAAAACCAGAATGTCTTACTCTTCACTGAGGAATTCAAAGGCTTTAGATTTGTCACTCGGTAATTGAGATAAGGTGCTGCTTCTTTTCTTGACTGATGGAGTAATATGTGAGGTTGGAGCATTATATTTGACATTGACAGGAGGTTCTGGTTTCTTAGCTGTATTGCTAGATGAACTGAAGAGTCTGCTAAAACTACAAGACAAAAAAGAAAGAAGAGAGTTAAGATTTGTAAGATACCTCCAAATTTAACTATGCAGGCAGAACACTGCATATGCTAGCCTGCTCAAGCCAGTTAGACTAAGAAACTGGAGCCCAACATTGCAGCAGCCACCACACACTCAGCACTCTCAAAGCACAGAATCTCATGTCACTAAGAAAATTCTTAAGCAATTATTATCCCAGTTATCAAATTTAATGGGATCTTTGTTTTCAATGAACATCTAGAGGGAACTAACAAAATTAGGATGTGAACCTCACACCTGGAAGACAGTTTTATGGAGCATATTAGTTCATGCACAGAGCACTTGTTAAACCCCACCTTTTCTAGGCTAAATGATAGAATAGCTATCAGCAAACCACAACATCCAAAGGACTGTTTGACAAATGTCTTGTTGCAAATAACACTGATTTAAAGACCTTGAAGTTAGAAAGGAAAATGTAACAATCACTAAGCCATAAGAGGAAAAGGAAGCTGAAATAAATGCAATCCACACGAGCAGTTCAGGTTTCTGTTTTTCATTATAAAAAAGAATCCAGAAAAATGTTCAGAACAAGAGTCCTGGTGCATATTCAACTAGAAAGAAAAAAATAAACTATAGCACTTTGGCATTTAACTTCACAAAGTGCACAGCCATTCACTACGTGATGCAGCTTACGATACATTTTGTCTTCAAGAACAGTCTTACCGAGCTGGCATGCTAGGTAACAAGAGGAGAACAGTTAAGAACATCATCATTTGCCAAAAGATAATTAGCTAACGTACAAAATTGTGCCAGCTAATTGGTTAGGGTCTTTCATTTAGTTTTGCCAGTAGGTTGTGTCTCAATACTTACAACTGCCAAATGCTTGATCTCTTCTTTTCTTGCATTGCTGGATTTTCTCTTGATGCTCTACAAGAAATGAATTCCAAGTTTACTGAGTAAGCATTAATTAAAACAAATAAAGGGGAAGAACAGAACAGCATGTAACTCTTATTTAAAAAAACCTAACAGGATAACATATCAAAAGTATCAAAGCCTGTTTCTTCACACTGCCACATCTTTTCTGATCAGAGCACAATATTCAGATCCTCACTAGATGAACTAATAAACATCATCCACATTTATTTACATTACAAACACAACTGGTGAGCACTGTTCAGAGAAGAGACAATTTTGTGTAACACTTTGCAATGAAAACAGCTAGAAGCAAGCAGCAAGCCATTTTAAATTCTTATGCCTCCTATTTTTTAATATTTTAACCATTGCCTTTTATTTTAAAACCTCTATTCTTCAGCACATCAGTAAATAAATGAAGTGATTGATCCTAAAGCCACAGATGCATGAACAGAGACAGAGGAGGATTTCTACAGGAGACAAAACGAGTCATAACTCGATGGCAATAGGTTTTGTTTTTTTTCCTCTCAGCCTGCAGAGTCAAAATGGCTCACAGGTACAGAGGACAATGGAAAACTCCGAATGTCATTGTTGTACCTGACCGGCAGGCGGCACCAGCTGCCACCACTCCCTCTGCACTGGGACATGGCTGAGGTGTGAGGCTGAAGACTTCTGTTTCTAAAACCATACCTTCCAGAGAACTCAACATTCAGGGTGAAAATTAGACCAGGTGACCATCTTTATGGCTCATATTTAACAAGCCTTGCACAGTTCTAGTTAAAGTTGTGCTTTCTCCTGAACAGCCCAAGTTCTGACAGAGGGATTACGCTTCACCTGAAGCTGTTTGTTATTCCTGCTTTGACCGCTCTCAGCTGACAGCTGGGCTTACTGCTTTAAGAAATGTGCATGCATACACATAATAATTTTTCCTGCCCACCAAATTAATGTTATTTACAGTTAACAAGTTTCATAACTTACCCAAGATACACATATTTCTTCAAGGGATGCTTATTTCACACCATACACAGTAACACAACTTCCCTGAGGTCTCACCAAGAACCCCTTTTGACAAGATAAGTTATATGCCCATAACTTAAATCCAAAGCTATTCATGGGCATAGACAAACAGAAGGGGAATTAAGGCCTCGTACTCTAACCTACTGACCAGAACACACTGCAGCTAAAAGTGGAAAGCTTGTAAAGCCCAAGGAGCTCTATCAAAGATTTTAAAAGAGCCTTTTACCTTATCATCTCCGTCCATCGGACAGCTTCCTGAAGCTCCATCAGCCTCTCTTTGTACTGGTTTCTTTCCATCAGAACACGGGCCATTTCAACACGAGTAAAACGCTTCCGCTGAGCAGTGGGGACATCGCTCTGAACACACAGAAAAGCAAACATAAGACAAAGAAGGCAAACAAAGAAGCACAGTAGGGCCTTGCAGAGTCAGCCTCTGCCTTCCAATAAGAGTCAGTTTAGGCACAACTGCGGATTCCATATAATTTAGGGTTTTGTAAAACTAACTCAATTTTACCTTCCCCTCTTCCTGTTCTTTGTTTATCTGAATAACAAAAAACAGTTCTTCAAAAAAACGTGACACAACAACAGGCAGAGAGGAAAGAAAGAAAGAAAACTAGACATGGTTGGTTTAAGTTTACTTGTGCTCCTTAGATCTTCTATCTTTCCTATACACGGAGTAAGTTTACCACTAATTATTAAGCAGTAAAGTTTAGTAGCACTCTCTAAACGCAGGTGAACTAATGTCCCATTGTGAACTGTTCATAAAAAAAAATACACAAACACCTACATCATCATCCTCTTTAGCTTTCTGTCTTGCTTCCTCTGCTTCCGCACGAGCTCTAAATGCAAAATAAAACATGGCTGCATTAGTTACCACTGTGGGGATTTTTCTTTCTTTTTTACAACCATGGAATTAAACTTACTTTCTCAGCTCTTCTTCCAGTTCCTTATTCTTCTCTTCAAGCTTTTGTTTTGCTTGTTTTACAGCCTCTAATTCACCTTGTAGTACATCCTTCTCACAGGTCAATTCATCCACCTTTGCTATCAAATCATTCTTCACTACATTCAGTGCATTTCTACACAAACATTTAAAACACACCATTACAAGGATGACTATGGTCTCACAGTTTAGCTTCAGACTGATTTTATTCTTGAAGGCCTAGAAATTTCTAACACAGAACTGCTGTAAAAAGATACAGCTTTCTAAAACAGGTTTAACCCTCTCCCCCCCAAATCATAAAATGCTCAAGCACACACACATCATTGTACTAGAAAAAAAAGTACTGATAAATTAGAACAGTTTGTTCTCAGAAGTGCTTTAGTGAATCAGCTTCTGCAGTTACAGATGTGTTTCTAACAGAAAAGGCAGGGAGGTGAGCTCATTTTAGGACATAACACTGCGTTCCGTGCAGCCTTACAAGGATAAAAGCAGCTTTTGCTTCTTAGGTCCTTAATTTCTAGAATATCAACTCCTAGAATATCAACTAAGCTATGTATCTAGGCAAATATACCTACAAATCCTAAACACTTATACCACCACTCTTAGACCTGAAAGCACATTTGTATTATTTCACCTTTCTGTGTATGAAGATACTGATGATGTAACAAAGCAACAGGGAAGGTCAGTATTTTTTGCATACACATTCTCACTTACTTTGTCTCCAACAGCTGGGTGTTTTCCAAAATAAGGTTTTCAACCTCACGACCCATTCCTTTCCAAAGAAAACAAACACATGAAATTAGCAGACAAAATGGGTGTTTTCACAAAACCTATGTTTTGCCATTATCTAAATCGAGCTAAATTTTAAGTATGACAAACTTGTCAGAAAAACTGGGAGCTAGGTGGTTTCAGGATGGATCTACTGTCTACAGTTAGCTTCCCCCTCCACCTTCTTCCCAATCTGACTTCAAATAAAGCAACCCTGACTAACCACAGGCTAGTGCTACCTCCACCTACTCTTTATATTTTTTTGAAGAGGTTACAGCACTACTAAGTCAAAAACCAAACACAGCATTACTGGGGAAGTATTAGTCCACAAAAAAACTTAAGTTTAAAATGCTTGACTGTCTTTTATACCATGTTAGATACAAAAGCACATGAGTTATAGACACAGGACATGCTCAATCATAAAGCTCAAATTGTGAAAAGCCCTGCAGATCTCCCCAGAGCAAATGATACCTTACCAAAGAAATTATGGTCTTTAAAGCCCATGCATTCCATGTTGAGCAAAAACAAGAACAAGAAACATTTCATGTAAGGTGTAGTATGAGTGAAGAGCAATAAAGTATTTAGACTTATGAAGTAAGAGTGAATTAAAACAAAGCCACCACCAAAAATCTGAAGTGGAATGTGCTGTGATTAGAAGCAAGATTTATACAAAAGACAGATGTTAAAAAAAGTCAAGTTTGTCACAACCATTTCTCTTGGTTAGCCCTCTTCTAAAAATGAGTTACTTAATAAAAGTCTCATTTTTCTGCGAGAAAAATTTAGAACAGTACTTGGAAAACATGTTAAACCATTCAGTTAAACTTTCAAATGAATATGATAGTGAAGGAAAAAGTGAACTCTTCATGTAACTACTTGAATATTATTTTCTATTTCTGGAAATTAATTTTTCACCCTATTGTTTGCATGCCTAAAATAATATGAATTGCAGGTTTTTAAAAAGATAAACTTTCACACAGAAAAAAATTACTTCTTGCACAGCAAAATAACTACCAGACTGATAATAGCAGAAATTATGCTAATTCAAGATTAACACAACAAATGAAAAAGGTATCTTAATGGTGATGGCCTTTTAAAATATTTTATGAGCACAATATTCTACACAACTTGGGCAACAGAGGACTTAAAAGATACTGGGATAACAAAAAAATACTATCTAAAAGTAGACATGCAAGTCAAAGTTCCCTCTTCTGGAATTTCTCACTCTGGGTCTGGATGAAAAGTAAATAACATTTAATAGCAAAGGAACTTAGATAAACTATTGTTACTTGATCAATATCTGGAGGAATCCCCTCAGCAGAGTCAAAGAGGTTTTATTCAAATGGCTATCACATTTTAAATGTCTTCAGTATACACAGATAAAACTACCTAGGATCATATCCCACAGGTTTCAGGATCCTTTGCAACGCAAGAACAAAAACTAGAAAGCCAAGAGTGCAAAGGCAAAAAAAATTATTAAAAAAAAATTAAAATGTTACCAAGCAGGAAAAAAATGCCAAGAATGTATTTTATGAGAGCAGCAGCCAAGAATGCCTAGCTGAAGAAGCAACAGATTTCAAAGAGGTTTTTTAAAAGAGAGAAGCATACACACCAGAATATTCCCCTGGGTATGCAGCCCAAGAGAAAACAGATTAGAGAATCCCAATTAACTACTTTTACAGAACTCCAGGCTGAAGTTTAATGCTCACTTAGAACAGATCCAAATGCTTGAAACACCAACTATCCTGGATGCAGATGTGGCTTTTCAGTAACACAGTAATTTGGACTATGGTTGTGCTGAAATGATGATTATTTAGTAAAACTTCTAAACCAACACATTCTGCATAACTGTTCTAACCATGTGTTTGTTTTGCACACACCAGTGTTTCTAGCAGTATTTTTATGGAAAATGGCAATGAAATCAGTGACAAACTTTTGATAACTTATACTAAAAAGTATATTATTTTTGCCCATGGAAAACAAAGCTTCTATTATCAGGAAGTCCTGATTTCTTTAAACAAATTATCATGTAGTGAAGGGATGGAAGTTGCTGTATGTTAATACTTCTCCAGTATCCATATTTTTGCATGCAGAATGTGTCACTAGTTGTCCCTGTGACAACAGAGTGCAAGAGTTTTGGATGAAGTATGTTTCAGCAAGGATGGGGTGGTCCTCACTGCTCAGGATTCAAAGCAGCAGTGTGACAACAAAGAAAAACCATCTCTCAGACTGGAGATAGGCCCATTACTCCTAGTGAGTACTACTGTGCAGAAATGTCACCTGACGTAAAATAAAGTTTGTGGTGGAACACTGAACAACAAGAAACCCAGATGGCACACGTAACAGTTCTAAATAATACTGTGTTCATGCAATCTGTATTTTTCCCAGGTCAGCTGACAGAAGCAAACTCCTGATTTTCTATATGCAACACATTCCTAAAACACACAGGAGTTGCATCTGCATTTTATACATTCTATAGTACCAATGCATTTCAAAATGTGGCCTGAACACTGATATGTCCCCAAATACCTTGTTATAATGCAAGACACTCATTGTTTATAAGAGGAGCCTTCTTTTAACGACCTTTTTGCTCCTGATCAACTCCTATTCCCAAAACCTACATTTTGTTCAGTCAGCACACAAGGAGCAGCAGGCTGCGTAGGGAGAACAGAAATGTGGGTCTGTCCTCTTTCAATTAATGATTTGATCCTCAAATTACCACCATTGCATTCTGCTGCAATTCTCTCTTACATGTTAAATTCCATAGAGAGGTGATAAAGCCAGGCCATTACAGATTGGGCACAATCTGAATTAAACTAAAACTAGTTCAAGATAAAAATACTTCCTCAAGATAAAAACTGTTGTGTCTGAGAACATACAGGGAAAACTGAAACAGACAATAGCGTAAGAAGTGTCCCAAAAGATTAAAGGTTGATATAATTATATTGAAAGAAAGAACAAATACTTTCCCCTGGGTTTCTGGGGTTGTTTTTTTTTGCATTCCAATAACCACCTTAGGATGATACTCAAAAGATTTTAATGCAAATGAATCCTAACAGTAAAACCCAGCAAGGATAATTAAGCACTTCACTAACAAGGAAAATTCCTCTTTAAATAACCTTTCTTACCCAGTAAATCAGCACCTTCATCCACATCTCCAATTAGACCAGAACCAGCAGATGACAGCTCTTCAAAGAGTGACTCTGTATTACGGTCAAATGCTTTGTTCTCTATGCCTTTGGTAGGAGTGCTATTCAAAGAATTAAAACAAGACATAAAAAAGCAGAAAAAAAGCCTATTCCCTCACTGAAAAAAGTCTTCTCTGTGTCTTTACCAGCAGTTCATTTGTGACACCCACCCCCCCGATCCCCCATAAAAGTAGTAAAACTTTCAGAAGCTTTCAGTTGGCTTAGAGTTATAGATTCTACTTTCAAATAATGCTCTGGCATCAAAACCCCAAACTTGAGGTAGCTGCTGATATTGAGGTGGTAAGGATTTTAATAGATGAAAGCATATCAGGTTTTGGCATATAGAAATTCAGCCCTGTCAGGACTTAGTCAGCCCAAATGCCTAACGAACAGACAGCTCAGCCAAACTGGAAGTCATTTAATACAACAGGAAGGCAGGAGAACCAAATAGTCAAAGACCAAAATATTCCTCTGGCCAGAAAAGGGGCTACTTTCACACAAAGATCTTCTGCCATTAACGTTCACTACACAAGGCAAATTTTTCCATCCCATCCCAAGACACAGAACATATTTGAAGGACTGGTGGCTAGACTCTAAATTTCTCAGGGCTTGCCTAAAAGATCAGGCACTCCCTCCACTACTAAAATAGCACTTATTTTTTTACAGGGCTTTAGAGCTTTTGAGACAAATGTTATCCTTCAGAAGCAAAAGCCTGCAAGGAAACAGACTCAGGCAGAAGCATTCTGCCAGCACAGGGATTCCACCATCAGATAATGCTGTAACACTTGCAAAGTCAGTCATACATCCAGATTTTAAACATATGGCCCAGCTTGGGAAGTGCTAGTACCTTGAAACCTTGATCTAGAGAGAAAAGGCCTCTTGGTATAGGCCTTTTATATGAAATAGGAATTCTTCAATTAATGCGGTTTGGGGTTTTTTGTGGGGGTTGTTTGGGGTTTTTTGGTTGTTTTTTTCCATAAATTCCGTAAGTGTGCTGCAATATGAAGTACACTGAACATTCATCAGTTGGAGCAATGGAATGAAGAACTGCTGTTGCACTTGAAACTTTCTGAGGAATTTTGGGCAGTAAGGTCACAGAAGTAGAAGATTTATTATATAATGCACAGTCTCAGTCTGGTAAAATTTCTAGACAACTGGTGAATTCAAGAGTGAAGTCTGATACCTTCTAAAATTGGTCTTCCTACTCAAACCACAACACACAACCTACCTGGAACCCTTATATCCACTGAGATCTTTATCCATATCCAACTCGGGAGTTGACTCAATGATTGCCTGAACTTCTGATTTTTCTTCGTTTTCATTTCCACCTAGGGAAAAGCAAGTGGCACATCTCCATAAACAAAATCACTGTGCCATGTGACATTACCCACAGGTAGTCATATTATTAATCATAAACTTAGTGGACCTCTGTTCAAAGACTTATCAAGGCACTTCAATGAGAAGACCTATGGATTTTGATACTGTAGAGCAGGCATCTGAATTTCTAAGCAAGTGTCTCTTGAATTTAGCTTCAGTCATCAGTAGTTATTCTCCATTACTTCTACCTAGAATCATAGAATGGTAGGGGTTGGAAGGGACCTCTGGAGGTCATCAAGGCCAACCCCCCTGCTAATGCAGGAACACCCAAAGCATGCTGCACAGGAACTGATCCAGGCAGGTCTTGAAAGTCTCTAGAGAAGGAGACTCCACAACCTCTCTGGGCAGCCTGTTCCAGTGCTCTGTCACTCTCACAGTGAAGAAGTTTTTCTCACAGTGAGGTGGAACTTCCTGTGTTTTACCTTGCTATCATTACCTCTTGTCCTATCACAGGGCACCACTGAAAAGAGACTGTCCTCTTCTAGTTGACACCCACCCTTCAAATACTTGCAAACATTAATAAGATCCCCTCTCAGGCTTTTCCAGGCTAAACAGCCCCAGGGCTCTCAGCCTTTCCTCATAAGAGAGATGTTTCAGTCCCTTAATCATCTTTGTAGCTCTCCGTTGGACTCTCTCTAGTATTTCTCTCTCCCTCTTGAACTGGAGAGACTGGAACTGAACACAATACTCCAAATGTGGTCTCACTAGTGCAGGGTAGATGGGGAGAACCTCCCTCGACCTGCCAGCCATGCTCTTCTTTATGCACCCCAGGATACCATTGGCCTTCTTGGCCACAAGGGCACATTGCTGTTCCATGGATAACTTATTGTCCACCAGGATGCCATGGTCCCTCTCCATGGGGCTGCTTTCCAGTGGGTTTACCCCTAACTTGTACCCATATATGGCATTGTTCCTCCCCAGGTATAGGACTCTACACTTATCCTTGTTGAACTTCATTAGGTTTGCCTTTGCCTAGCTCTCCAGTGTTCTGGTGTATTGGCCACTCCTCCCAGTTTAGTATCATCAACAAACTTGCTAAGGGTACACTCCATCCCTTCATCCAGGTCACTGATGAAGATGTTGAATAAGACTGGACCCAGAACTGACCCCTGGAGAACACCACTACTTACAGGTCACCAGCTGCACTCTGCGCCACTGATCACAACCCTTTGAGCGCTGTTGTTCAGCCAGTTCTCAACCCCTCTCACTGTCCGATCTTCTAAGCCACACTTCCTGAGCTTTCCCACGAACATGTTATGGGAGACAGTGTCAAAAGCCTTCTGAAGTCAAGGTAGACAACATCCGCTGCTCTCCCTGCATCTACCCATTCAGTTACACGATCGTAGAAGGCTATCAGATAGTCAGACGTGACTTCCCTTTAGTGAATCCATGTTGGCTACTGTTGATAACCTTCTTTTCATCCATGTGCTGAGATATGATCTCCAGAATGAGATGCTGCATTACCTTTCCAGGGAAGGAGGTGAGACTGGCTGGTCTGTAATTACCAGGATCTTCCTTCTTGCCTTTTTTGAAGACTGGAGTGACATTGGCTTTCCTCAGTCCCCAGGCACCTCACCTGTTCTCCATCATCTTTCAGAAATGATGGAGAGTGGTAGAGCAACAACATCAGCCAGCTCCCTCAGCACTCTGGAGTGCAGCCCATCAGGGCCCATGGATTTGTGTGTGTTCAGTTTATGCAGGTGATTTCTAACCCCATCCTCATCAACCAGTGGAGAGATTTCCTCCTTCCAGGCTTTCACTCTTACTTCCAGAGTCCGGGATTTTAGCTGGTTTTAGCAGTGAAGGCATTCAGGAGCTCTGCCTTCTGTGCATCCTCTGTCACCAGGTCTCCCGCATCATTCAACAGGGGGCCCACGTTTTCCCTTGTCTTCCTTTTACCACTGATGTATTTGAACAACCCCTTCTTGTTCTCCTTTACTTCCTTTGCCAGATGTAATTCTAAGAGGGCCTTGCCCTTCCTTATTTCATCTCTACAAACCCTGACGGCATTCCTATAATCCTCCCAGGAGACCAGTCCCTTTTTCCACATGCTATGAACTTCATTTTTTCCACAAGTTTTTTTAGCAGCTCCTTGCTCATCCATGCTGGTCTCCTGCCTCCTCTACTTGATTTTTTACTTAGAGGAATGTACCTGTCTTGAGCCTGGAGGAAGTAATGTTTGAATATCAACCAGCTCTCTTGGGCCACCATACCTTCTAGAGTCTTAGCCCAAGGCATTCCTCCAAATAGGTCTTTGAAGAGCACAAAGTTAGCTCTCCTGAAGTCCAGGGTTGCAATCTTCCTTATTGCCTTGCTTCTTCCTTCTATGATACTAAACTCTTACCATGTTGTGATCGCTACCACCAAGGCTGCCCCAAACCTTCACATCCCCTATCAGACCTTTGTTCGTTAATACAAGGACCAGCAGTACTCCCTTCACTGCTGACACTTCCAACACCTGCATCAGGAAGTTACCATCAGTGCATTGCAAGAGCCTTCTGGAATGAGTAAGCTTTGCTGTGTAGCCTTTCCAACAAATATCAGGGTGATTGAAGTCACCTATGATCACTACAGCATGTGATCTTGAGGCTACTTGCAGCTGCCTGTAGAAGGTCTTGTCAACATCTTCTTCTAGGTTTGATGGTCTGTAATAGACACCCACAACAGTTTTGCCTATATTTGCATGCCCTGTAATTCTCACCCATAAGCTTTCAACACATTCTCCACTCCTTCCCACCCTGGGAAGAGCTCAATGCATTCCAATTGTCTATGTGAGAGAAATTGTTTAAGATTTTAAACTTTTTGGGTTTTTTGGTAGTGGAAGTGCTGGAAAACTTCTGTTTTTTCCAAGGCAGCAGGACAAAAGAGTAAGCAGTTTGAGAGATGGCAAGAGGTCAGTCTATCTTGTTGCTCTGTTGTATTGTCTCAAGTAGATGAAGCAATTGGTGCTTTGTAAGACTAATACCAAAATAGATTTTCTGTGGAAAACTCGTTGTATTTTGATATTAAACTGTTTAATATTTAAATAATATTATAAACCCTTAAAACTTTAATGAAACTACCTGAATGGTAAATAATATGTTGGTCCTTTGGCTGCTTTCTCCAGTTGAATCCACCTTAGCTATCTCATCTCTTGTAACTCTTATTTAGAACTGTCTTCTGAAGGTAATGGGATAAAATAGCAATCTCTGGTGTTTATAATAGCATTTTCAAAAGTAAGTTCTAATATTCATAGCAGCAGAGGAAATAATAACTTCATGAGTAAACCCTGAAGGCTGAAAAAATTGAAAGGATAAATGGAGAAGCATTCCACAGCTGCTGCTCCTAACACCTTAGCATTTGGAATTGTCCTGTCTCCAAAATGTCTTCATGATTTTGGGGATCCTGATTCATCCCAAACATGAATATTCAGAACTAATTACTGCGAGACTCACTTGTTGAGCACATCAGGAAGAGAATTGAAATAAATTATGAAATAGAAAATCTATTTTGAAATAATTAGACTTTTGTTTGGTTATGTACTAGAAGGAACAAATTATATACTGTATGCATTTAGACTTCCTCATTTTGACTTCAGTTTGACTATTTCTAGTGAAAGTGTGCTGATTCTAGTTTTTAATTTCCAAAGATAAAAGTAAATTAGTCTATAATTTATTTTTTTTTACTGCTGTAGGTTTAGTAGGCTGAAGAATACTTCCTCAAAAAAGGGAGAAGAGGGCATTTCTAATAAAGTGAGAGCTTTCTCTCTAGACTGGAGTGAGTGATTTATTTGTGATTTATGTTTTTCTAACAATTTTCTATTGTTAGAATTACTTTCATAAACTATTAATTAAAAAAACCCAGCAATCTGGAAAATAGTAAAAAACTGCAACCCTTCTCCATTAAGTTCCAGAGATGTAACTTTCTCCGAGGCTACAGGAGAGTAAAAACTGTGAGGGGATTAATTTCTGCAGTCATTCATAAACCACCAGAAGTCTTGTGAGTTATTTTATAGTGTCTCCAGACTTGCATTATAACTTTCCAGCAGCCTGTTTGTGCTTTGAATATGCTATCTGCCAGATCTGTTACTTTCAAAAGAACCAAGCTAAAAAAACCCAAAGAAACCACAAAACCTCCCCAAATAAATGGCCCCCCACATCCTATGCAAGAGAAGCAAAGGAAAAAAAAAAATAAAATCCAGCTTTTGACTGTGCCTTACCCTATTTCAGTTTTGCTCTATGCAACTTGAATATTCATACATTTCAGATGGCAACCTAGTTAGAGAAGATCTTTCTGTGCCACTTAAGCCCTGTGTAAAAAATGCGACTTCTGTGTATCTCTGTAAGAGCTGGTGGGAAACTGAGTCCTTTTTCACAAGGAAAGGTTAAAACACACACACACACACACACACACACACACACACCCATTCTAAATTAAATATGATAATGTGAATTAATACACAAGATACTGATTGGAACAAGCGTGTCATACTTTTTATTTCATTGCATTTCTAGAGCATAGTTGTTTTCTGTATCCTCCTGTAGCTCGAAGTGTACAGGGGACTTTTGGAAAGGTCACTGTGAAGTGTTTGATTTCACACACATTTGTACTGCTTTCCTAAAATCATCTCTTGTTTGGCTGGCCTTCCTTACATGTATGCAAATTTATGTATATTTTTTTTCTCTGCTACTTTTTTTTTTCTTTTTTTAAGTTGGAATTGTGTATTTAAAGACTTTCCAATTAGAAGGCTGTAGGTGGATGACTGTTTCCTGTGCTTCACAAGGCCATGGGAAATAAAAATAAAACCCACAACCCTGATGTTTTATTTCAAGATTTTACTGTGTTTGATCTGCTTGCATGTTGCTAGGACAGACTGGAGGGAACAATTGGGTCTCTTCCTCTAGACCTGCAAATATTGTACTTCAACTCTACTGTATAGTCTTACCATGTAGTAATCACATATTATCTTAGGTGTGCTCAGTTTTGGTGCCTAATCTGAGAACATCATCCTGGATGAAGGCTTAAAAATTAAGCTTAAAACCTAAACAAAACATACCAACCAAACAAAAAACCCACAGAGAAACAATGTAACACTGTGTCAACTGCAAGTTTTACCTAGCTTAATTCTAGCCCATCTTCAAACAAAAATACGAAACACAAATACGTGCTGACACAGGTTGCACACAACTAATGTTTTGAACCTGTAAGTCAGAGACTTCTTAGTAGGTGGGAGACTTGTAGAAGCATGGTCTGGGGCAGCATTTAGACATTGAATATAAGTGCAGTTAAGGTTAGAAGGAACCTCAGGAAATCTTTAATCCAACCTGGTTGTTCAAGGCTTTTTCCAGTCAGGTCTTAAACCTCCAAGGCTGAAAACAGCACAGCTTCTTTGGGCAACCCTTCCACTGCTTGATTGTCCTTTATGAAAGGACGATGAAAGTGTTTCCCCTTCTTTTGGTCAGGACCTCTCTCCTTTAAATTTACATCCACAGTCTCCTACCATGCACTGCTGCAGAGAGCCTAGCTCTATACTCAGTGGCTGCCTGGGACAACTGGTAAAAAGATGCATTTGTTTTTTTGGCAGAGTGACAAAAGGCATGCTTTACTCAGAAGAAATAAGGGGTTCTGTCGTGAGATTTGAATCACAGAGGCAGCACTTGCAGAAGAAAGCGTTGTGGAATAACTGCTGTTTGTCTGTGTATATGGTGTCCAAGCCAAATACATCAGTGACCACGCTGGTAGGCAGAAGCCAAGCAAGCAGCAATTGGGATTTCCCCTCTTTCACTCTTCCTTCTCTCGGCACTTTCAGGCTTTGCTAATTATTTTATGAGTCACAGGTATCTATGTGTGTCCTACTTGTCTGCTGTAGTTACTGGTGTGTATTTCATGAATTATTTTTCATGCAATATGCAGTTTAGTGCTTGTAGGAAAATGGGATTTTAATTGAAATC
Organism: Actenoides hombroni; assembly: GCA_024336885.1. Classification (NCBI taxonomy): domain Eukaryota; kingdom Metazoa; phylum Chordata; class Aves; order Coraciiformes; family Alcedinidae; genus Actenoides; species Actenoides hombroni. The sequence goes on along the minus strand of WUAM01000065.1, from coordinate 6,865,027 downwards.
TGTGGTCATCGGGACCAGTCTCTTCCGCCTGTATGCGCATAAGGCACATTTACTTGCTTTGTAAAGCTCTAGCTTAATTTTTCCTCTCTGTACACTGCAAAAAAAAAAAAAAGACTGATTATAGTGGGTCTGACTAAGGAGCCACATAGGTCAGTGTTCTGCTCCTACAATGGCCATAAACTGACAGATAGTAAGGAAAAAGAATGTAAAAATCATACCATGTATTTCCTGTGAATTAGTTTTCTAGCCTCTTGGCAGTCTTCATCTTGAAGACTTGCAGCATCAGATGCAGGTTAATAAATAGATCTGTTAATTTTATTTTCTGTCTGCCAAGTACGTGTTCAGTCTCCCCTTGAACCAATGTAGTAGCTAGCATCCAAAAAATCATTGGGCAATGAGGGCCACATTTCTAAGAACCCTTAGAGCCATATAATTATTATTTCCTCTTCCCTCCAAAAACCCAGTGTGGTAGCTGTTAGCCTCATGTATCTAGTTACTCTAGAGCAAGGCTGTGATAATGGATAAGAGGCATTTTCTAACTTAATTTTGTTTCGTTTGTTGGGATCTCTGGTCTGTTCTCTTGCTCCTGATTGACAGCCTGTCACTTAACAGCCATCAGTCTATGGCTGTCCCTTAGGATCTTTTATTTTCTTTTAACTGGTGGTGTGGCTGTGGTACTTTTCTCACTCTGTGCAGGCACTTGAACTTTTAGATTTTAGTGGCTCATCTGTTGAGGAAGAACCATACCTGAAGATGAGGGGTTTTTGCTAATCTGTTCACATCCACCACTAAGTTCCCTGGTAGGCCTTTGCTTCTGGAAGTACGTATTAATGCAGATAGGTTTAGACATCTTTTGTATGCTTCTCTTTTTTTGTTTGAGATACAGGCCCTGACTCTTGCACCACTTTGAATGAGAAGTTTGGGATCCTTATCAAGTTATTGTGCAGCCAAGTCTATATGACCTCTTAACCATCTCCTTTTAATTTACTAGAATTTGTAGCAAGGTCAGACTTCTGAAATAAGTATCTTGTTAAAGACTGCTAAAATGGAAACATAAATATCTTATTATCTGAACCAAGCACATTTGTTCAGCACAAACCAGTAAGTTATTTTATAAAACCTCTTCAGTTACAAAAGCCCATCTTTTACTTAATTCAGATAAGAAACATGTGAGCTATAACATCTACACAGGCCCTACCAGGTAAACAGTTGGCTTAAGCTTGAAAGTGTTGACATTTTAATTTATCTTGGAACTTTTTTATATATTTTTTTTGTTCTGGGGATAGAAAGGGGAAAAAAGGACTTGAGCATTGCTTATCACTATTGAAATTTTTTTTGCTTGTATGTAAAAGTTGCTACATGGAGAGACTGAGGCTCCTGTGTTTACATATTGTAGGTGGATAAAGGCTAGGTGAGAAGCTTGCTCCTAATGATTGAGGTAGTGGCAGGATAAACAAATGCAATATTCATTCTTGAATGGGTCATTGATTTAAAATAGCTTCTTAATTGGTTACAGTGCTTTTTGTCTTGTTTTGCCTCCTCTTCCGAGCCAGCAGCACTAAAGGAAATCAAGCTGCTACATCTTTTGTAATTGGAAAAAAGTAGAGAAGTTTTTAATGCTGAATGCTAAATTAGGTGGTAGCAGATGAGAACTGAGTTATCTGCAGGGTTTCTTTTTGTCATCTTGAGTGTTTACTCCATATTTGCATAGTAAGGGTTTTTTTTAGATTATAAAGCAGAAAACTGTTACGCTAAATTAATTTAGTAAGTATTATTATTTTTTACAAAAAAGCTTTTCTCTCTTCCTTCCTGCATTCTTTTTAAAAGAACTTTAGTTTTTCTGGCCAGGAATATGATGCTTTTCAATTTCATATGTTTTTCCTGAATTTAGAAAGCAAATATGTTCTTCCAGATCTTTTGAGCTTGTGAAAGATGACCTTTTTATTGCAAAGTTTACAAGCTAATTAATGTTCTGGTACCCTGAAGCAGTATATTCAACAAACTTAACTTCAGAAAACTCTTAAAACAACAATGTACTCTGAGTAGACATTTAGAAAGAGCTCTGATTACTCTTAGTCTGCTATCAGAGCTCTTAGAACTAATTTAATCTGAGTAATTCTTCCAAGCTGCATTGAACAGACAGATCAATGATGTGAAGTATAATCTCAGTTTCTTCCATACAACCACTTTTTTTGTATTTGTAGGTTAAACTAGGAATTACTCATTATTATGAATACTTTGATAAGCCAGAACTATGGCAGTGCCTTATTAGCTTTATTTTTAAAAGTGTTTTAAGACAGTTATCCAAAGTTTGGCAGCAGTTGTCCTTGTAGTCTGTATCCCGGAGTGTTAGTAACAAATTGAGATGCAAAGCATGTGTATTTTTCATTTGTGCTGATGTGGCTTGTTAGTTTTTGTAGACTAGATCCAGTCTGAAATACTATCATGACTTCAATCTTCCTGTTTTCAACAAGCCAAATATCAACTTCATACTGATTACTGGTCAGACAACAGTACTTAGCAATACCTTACTAATACCCTAGTTACCTGGTGCACTATTCTCATCCTGTCTTATATGACACATGTTCTTCAGAATGTAGAAACAATTTTGGCACATGTGAACTGGAACCCAGCAAATATTCCCTGCATGTCTGCTCTGTTCTTCATCCTGTTTTAGTCATAATCTTTTTAGAAGTACCATTTAATGATGCATATTTTTTCCTTATGCCGGTTGCCTCTAGATCAAAAAGTCAAAAGCTTATCCTTCTGCCCCCACCCCACCCTCCCCACGCCAGGAGTATTGTAGGCTTTTATGTAAACAGTCATGTAACTTCTTACATACTTACATTGAGAGTTTTCTGTGAGTTTGAGTAAAGATACAGGTATTTTGGAATGTAGGAAGTGGAGTGGAACCTTTAAGTGCTTGATCCTGTAGCAAATTGTGTTCTACAGTTGCTCTCAGATCCTTGTATGAGAAAATGCAATTTAATGTACTAACTCCAGGATGAAAGATTTTGGGGTTTGTGTGTATAGTGTTGTACTTCAAAGAATAATTGTATGACATTGTAATTTCAATTAGACGAAAGCTACAAACATCTGTAAAATGTTGAGACATGCTGAATGATTTAAAACCTTGATGTACAGAGAAATTTTGGAGAGCAGTCCTTTGGATGTGTCCTTTAAGAAAAAAAGGTGAAGATGTGAATTGAGATATTCCACAGTAGTATTTGATGTCAAAAGATACCCTCCCTCCCCCCCCCGCCTTTTTTTTTTTTTAAATTATATTAATTTCAGCTATAGTATGTTGAACAGAGGTTAAAGGATATGTTGGGGCTTACATTATCAGTTTACAGATTTGTCATTTTTGTTCATGATGTTTGAGCCTACCAAATTTTAGGCTTATGCTTTGGGAATAAAAAAAATGAGATGGGGACAGCATGCAATCAATACTCAGTGTTACAGAACTGGGTGAAGGGAAGTTTGTACTATGGTGAGAAATGGCAAAGCATTGCTAGAAGTCTGACCATAAGGCTGTTATATTAATGAAACACTTCTTTCATAAAAAAGTCACATTTCTTTCACCAAGGTATTAAATACTCCAGTAAACTCAGAAATATGATAATTTTTCAGTTTTGGAGATCTACAGCTGAGTGTTTAAGTAGCATATATTTGGTATGATGAGTACTCTAATAAAGCATTCTGGTCAAGTATATTGGAATTGGGCACTTTGAGCACACTTGTCAAGTGCAGGCCCCTAATTTAGTTGTTAATCAGATATTTAGGGGCCTGCAATAAGATGCTTCTTAGTAATGGCATAGCTAGAGTTTAGTTGGTTCTAACGTAACCTGTGGAAGAATTTCCTTTTCAGCCTATTTTTCTAATCTTTTGATTTGTTACTAATCGAAAGAATCGAAAAAGGACAAAGTCCTTAATACTTCTTAATGAATTCCTCTGGCTAGAAAGACATAGAAACCCTAGAGGTAATTCTTTATGAAAGGGGAAATAAACTAAAAATTAAGAAAACTTGTACTTGTATATCCTGTTGATATATCTTTATGTGCACTCACTGTACAAGTTTTCGTAATTATTTTGCATGAAATAAAGATACCTGCGGCAGTTGACTTTTACAGCAAAATGTTGGAGTTATTTTTAGCCTGAGGCAGAAACTGAGGAGCATCCTATTATCTGAGTCTTTTCTTTAGTCTAAAACATAAATGGGTGCTTTAATATAATCCCATTTTGTGGGTTTACTTCTTGCTTTCAACTAAAAAAAAATGGGTCTCGTCAGATGTCAGATCGGTTTTTGTCAAGCTTACCTGGAGGCTACTCGAATGCAGGTGTTGCTAAGCAGCTCAACACTAGAAACCACTTCTCATAGCATGTTACATTTTTTATAAGATGCAAGTATGTTTGAGAATCAAACCAAGAAATTAGAAATGGGTATATTAATGTATTTGTAGACACGTTAAATATTCCAAGCTACCATTCTGCTTCCCTTTTTGACTCTTAATAAATCTGCGGTCCATTTATTTAGAAAGATTTGGAGATTATTTGTATCTTTATATGTTTTAAAGCTTGCAGCACTTACTGCTACCTGTCTCAGAGAAACTGAGAACTGAGATCTGAAGCCTGAGTTCTCTACATTGTAAGCTATCAGTTAATTATCTCTTCCATTATGTTGAGTGTAGACATCCTCACAGCTTCTCAGAAGCTGTTTGAGGATTGTTATTGTGCTTTGAGATCTCACTTGGGTTGACCTGGGAGCACCACCATGGTGTTTGTACACTGCTGAACTTGCGGTTAATAAATCACGCTGACCTAACCTGGCTCCATCTAGAATTACTGGGAAATGTTGGGATGCAAATGTGATGCAGCAGTGTTCAAGCAGACTCTCAGACCTTTGAATGTCAATGTTGCTTCCCACTTCTAAGAGTGTTTAGTGGCTTGCCACTACGTTCCATAAGTACGGCTATGTATTTTAATGGGCACAGATTTTGCACTGGTTTGTGTGCTTGAAGCCTGTGTGTCGCAGACCTTAGTTTGCAAGCAGCGATATTACAGAGAGTAGCTTTTATACCACTTTGGAAGAATGTTAAAGATATATTTGACAAATGCCTTTCTGTCCCTTTAAAATGTGCCTATAAAAACCTTCTTTAAATTTGTTTGGTTTTTAAAAATAAATAAATAAATAAATAAAAGAGATTTGCTGAAGTTGTAGTAAATAGCAAAAAAAGGCTAAACTGAAGGATAAATTCTGGATGTGTATATCCCTTAATATGTTACAGAATTTCAACAAAGATCAGAAATGCCCTGATATTTAAACAGGTGATAAGGAATGATAGTGAACTGTAGATGTAGTTCAGAAGAGACACTTTTGTGGGTTTTCTTCTCTGTTGGGACTACGGGTTGCACTATCTGTAGAGCATTGATGAACATGATAAGTAACAAGCAGCTCACTAAACAGAGGTACAAGAATGGATCATTTATCTGAGTAATGTCATCCTCAGTTGTAAGAGGTTTTATTTACAAGCAAACTAAAAGCTGCTAAATGTTCAAGTGTCCAGTCTCATGTTTTCAGCTTCATTATGAGCATCATTGATCATTGTACTTTATTTACTATGGAAGAAGATTAAAACAGATTGAATTCCCTTTGCTGCTGGAACATCAGAACTTTAGTCAGTAACCTAACATGAAGAAAACTGTTACTTTTTGTGAGAATGCTTCCCTTGTGATTTTCTTTTGTGTCATCCATTAGTTTATTTTTATCTTCTTTTTCTTTTGCTCTTTTTTTTTTGTCTGTTGATCCAGTGCTCATACTTGCACACGTTGTTGTGTTTATAGAGCCTCTTGGGCTTCTTCATAGTTCAGAGACTGAGATTAACTTTTTTGAAGAATCCTGGAAAAAAAACAAGCTGAGTTGCACTAAAGGTTAACTGCTTTAAATCTGCAAAGATGAGATGACTGAATTCTCCCTTAATTTGCCAAACCACTTCCAAAATGAGTTATGTGACAGACAAAAGTTGTATTGGAAAAGCAGAGGCGAGGATATGGCTAAAAGAAAGTAGAGGGGCAGAAATTGAGAGTGGGAAAGGGGAAATAAAAGTTTGTTCCACTCGATCTGTATATACAGTGCTTTTTAATCATAGGTTCTGAAATGGAAAGCATGTTACAGGCATTCTTGAACACAGGTGACCAAAATTTTATTTAATATAAATGTGCATGAATCCAAGCTAAAATACGAAAATCGGCTTGGTTACATTTATATGAACCAGTATTTAAAATGTGCAATTTAAAATGTACCTCTTTATTACCCCGTGGTTTTGAACTGGTAATGTTTACATAATGAGTAATTCAATGTAGTGATTTAAATCTAAAACAAAGCTAAAGAGACTTTTTTTATTGTTGTTTTGCCACAGTCACTGGTTCTGCATAGCAGGACTTCAGCTGAAGTTCAGAGGGACTATGTGAACCAGGATCTCTTGTTGGACTAGTATTTTGTCAATATCAAAAGTTACTGATTAGCAAAAGGAAAGTAAGGCCTATAAAATATTTTTCCACAGTTATAGGTGGAATTTTTTTCCATTTTCATTTGCTTTTATCCAACTTTCAGAACTTGGATTTTTCTGTCTTTTGTTTTGGGATGGTTCTTCTACTTGGACACTTTATTAGGAAGCTGCACTAATAAATGATAAGTTAATCCCCTAAAATATCACAGTATAGTGGGGGAGGGGGGGACTATATTTTTTTACCATTAGCATTTGTGTTTAAAGAAAAGTATGAAAAATAAATGAAAATATTTTTCATTTGTTTCTAAGCGCAGCATAGATATTTCTGATATCAGTGTTAAAATAGTAAATTTAGAACATTAACATTACAAATATATTCTAAAAAAGCAGGTAGTTTTAGTGATCAACACAAAAGTAGGCAGAGACTAATGTAATCTGAGAGGGGTATCTGATAGGGGATTCATGAAATGCATTTGCTACTTAGCCTTGCATTCACAGGAAAGACTGCCATTTCTCCTCTTTAATTTCACTACTCAAATGTCATACTGGGATCTTCTAGATGATCAAAGCTCAAAATACCTGTTGGTTAGTTGGTTTCATTTGGATGATGCTGAGGGAAAGGCTAATACTGCATCTGGACCCAGCCATAGAAATAGCATAGAAGCAGGAGCTTGCGTACCACAGTAAAGAAGTTGCCATCAAGGACGTTTATAACAGGTGCTGCCTTATATCTGGAATTTAGCCTGGACCATGCTTTTCTACCTCTCTTTGAGTGTCCAATCTGCTGTAAATAAGCGTTCCATGAACTTCATTGATAATAGGGTATAAGAAGTGAGCTTAGAGGGAACGGTACTGGTGTGGGGAACCAAGTCAGCTCAACGGGATGCGCAAGAGTGGACTGGATGAGGTGGGAAACAGGGAAACAGCCTGTTCAGACAAAGAAGCTTAAAAAATTCAGTGGTAGGTCACAGGTGTTTGTGCATGGAGATAGCCACCTGACTCTGAAATCAGCTCCACATCTAGGCTTGAACCAAAGTAAGTGCATCTGATTTGATTTGGAAGGCCTTGGCTTTGAATCAGTTTTGGGTACACTGAAGAGCATGTTTTCCATGTGATAGGCAGCCTTTCCAGAGAAGACTTTAAATAATATGTTCTGTCTGCTCCTTTTTTAACATATAGAGGATGCTTGTTTGAAAACAAGTTTTTGCAGTTTATTCAGCTTGTAGTTACGTAAGTCTGTACCTTAAAATATTTTACTCTGAGAAAATAATGAATTTTCTAGTTAGTGTTTTCATGAGTTAGCAGCTGCTGATAGAGATTGCTTTGAAAAGTGCAGCTGTAAGTGAAAGTGAAAATATCTTGAAAACAAAAGAAAATTATTTACCTTATTTTTCACTTTTTTACTTTCGGGTATTTGATGAAAATTTTAGGTGTCATACATCATGTCTTTAAAAGGACATTCCCCTAATCACTTGTAGCTGCATGTTTTATTTAACAAGAAAAATATCCAAATGGTGTGTTCAGTCATGCCTTAACTGTATGACAAACAAAATGCCTGAAGCTGATAGAGATAACAGCAAATGGGGACTATCTCCTAGCAAAGAGGCACTGGCTCATTAAACAATCATGTTCATCCCTGGTATTCCAACCCTTTCTTTTCTTTCTTCCCTCAAAATTCTGGCACTGCCAGATACTGGCAGTAGTATGCACTAGTAATTAAGAGAAGAAAGGATGTGAAGCCTATATGCCCAACAAGTTCATTTGAGGTAAAAATATGTGATACCAGTACATTTCTCATTGATCGTTGAAAGGATTTAATTAATAGTAAATCTTTTTCCCAGAATAGAAAACAGAAAACCCCCACTTACTGAGAACAACAGAGTGAGTAATCCATTTTAAATGCAGCTAGCAAGCTTCTGAAGTCCTTACTCTTTTCGTGTGTATCAAGGAGAGTAGGAAGTGGATAAAAAGCTACAATAATCTTTAACGTTGTTTTAAAACATTTCTTAAAGGTGTGATAAAAGGGCAGAAGGAACTGGATTTGAGTCTTTGCTTGTCTTCATTTAGAGCAAGCAGATTTCTTTTTTACAGAAGTAGTTTGCTGGTTTATTTCTGGTTTGTCTCCTAACGTGATCCTCCATTTGTCTTTAATTTGTTTCTGACTAATTTTTTTAATAGCCTGTTGGGTACTGTGTCTACTTCCATAATCAATGTACAATTTATTGTTGCTCATTCTCTGCTGTAATATCAAATCTAATTAAATGAGACCTGTCTGTTTTCATTAGTATGGTAGACATTTAATTCTTAAATTCACCATGACTCTTGGGCATATACTTCTAGAAATTTTTTTACCTATTTGTTGCTGTAGATCTTCATGCTTAGTATGAGTTTGTCATGTTTATGCAAAATTTTGCTTTTAGTGGAACTTTTGTTAAATTACCTTTCAAAATTTTAATGGATTGGGGTTTTTTAAGACTGTACTGGGAACTTTAAAATAAAAGATCCTTTCAGACTGTGAATGCATACTGCATACCTTGGACTTTTTTTTTCTTCCCCCCTTTTTTTTTTTTGTCTCCAGGTATGTCTGAGGTAGAGCAAAGGTCAAATGTTAACCATCTCCTCAAGTTACGTTTCAGATTAAGACGACATGAATGTCAGGAATTTGCAGGATTGAGTTTAGTGAGGCCAGTAATGTCAAAGTACTAGTTGAAAATGTGAGGAGGGGTAGAAGGGAATGTGGTGAGAGGGATATTTTGGAGAATTTTAAATACTTTTCACCCAGAACAGAGAATGTGTTACAAGGGATCACAGAACTGGTAGCAGTCAGATGTAAAAGTGTGTGTAGATTTTTCTTTTAAATTAAAAATCAGTTTATTAGTTGCAAAATGGTTTGGTTTTGAATAACAACAAATATAAATCGCTGTCGTTTGGGTTGTTTTGTTGCTCTTATTTTTGCACAAGTGTTTTAACACCTGTGAAAGTCTGCAATATAAATAGGTGGAAGTGTAATCGTGGATGTTTAGGTTTTTTTTTAATTGGGAAGCTTTTCAAGAATGTGCTTATTTTCTGCTTAAATGCATTTGCTGCTTATAATTTTAATGAGTTTATAGATGAGTGCTTTTTACTTTCAAGACCAATCCTCTTCAAAAGATGGAATCGTCCTTGAAAGGTGGATTTATTTTTAAGAGCTTTACAAAAAGCTATTTATCTCCAGAGGCTCTCTTTGCTATTTTGAACATAGTCCATTTTTTCTGTTGGTCAGAATGTTTTATATGCATCAGTTGGATTGAATCCCTTGATTTTTAGGGAATATGGACTTGAAGATAGCACTATGACTGAGTCAGTTCTGGTTGAAATGTGGCTAGATGTCTGCTGCTTCTGTCTGCTGATCCAACAAGAACATGTTAGGAATTTAGTCCACACAGTCCTGTTACATTTAAACCTCCTTCTCTGTTGGAATGACTTATGTTTGTTGGTACATCAGCAACAACAGCACCAAAACCTGCATAAAAGGTAGCAAGAACAATTCCCATTCAACTGGTTTAAAGTATTTGGGAGCAGAACTACAAAGCAAAGTGGAGACTTTTAAATTTTATTTATTCATTTCTTTTTTAAGCTTTAGCTCATGCTACAAGATATTTAAATGTTCCTGCAGTAAGGTAGAAGTTGTCATTGGCCACTTACCCATTTCAGACATTTGACAGCTGCCTGGTTACTCCCCAAAAAAAGTCCCTTGATAGTAAATAGTGAGGAAAAAAGGTGTTATGAAGCTTACACACTGGAAATGCCTGTGCTGTACCTGCTGGTAGAGTACTGTAACTGAAATGGGCGTGTCACTTGCAGATGTAATCGTCTTGGAAGGTGAAGTGCAGTTTTTGAGAAACAAAATTAAAATACACTAAGCTGTGTGCTTTCATTTAGAAGGCAACCTTAATTCCCAAGACAGGCTTTACCAATTGTACTTTATGCTGCTATGATTTGGCCAAAGATTTTCATTATTTTTGTCTTTGGTTCCTAATTTTGATAAAATATTTATGATCAGTTGATTTCTGGTGTAGATTTGCCTTTGTCAGTATACCTGTACTGTAATTATTGTCAGTACACTGCTTACTGTAATTATTGGCTACTGCAGGTTTATTTGTTTTCATCAGTCCCTTCCTATGTAAGTAGGACATTTGGGAAAATCATATAGAGAAGTTACTTTATAACAAAAAAACAGGTGGCCTAATGTGGCTTGTACACCAGATCATTTTGAAAAATAAGTTAGTTTGATGGTGATAGGCACCTTTTGGACTTTGGTCACAAAATGTATTGTTTATTAAATACAAATCCAGGTTATAAAATTTTTAGAATTCATATTTATATTACCTTTATTTGTATCACTTTTCTTCAGAAGGCCTGTGCAAGGACCTAGGAAAGCAGCCTTTCAAAATCAGGTAGAAAAATGGGTGTGAAATCATTATTACAGTAGGTTATTCAGTTATGGACATGTATTGGAAAGTCAATTGGGTGCATACGTCCAGTATGCCTTTTCAGATTGCCTTCAGTGGTTTTATTTCAGTGCCATGCAAAATGAAGAGTTAAAGGCTGCACCTGTATGTCCCTTGGCTTCTCAGTAAGATTGTGCAGCTGTATGCAGGGAAAAGGATTTGTAGAGTTACCTTTGAAAAACATGCGTATTGTCTCTTATCTTTAGAAGATGAGCAGGGTTGCCAGGTATATGGTTGATAACTTCTTTACTGGGAATGTAATGGTAAAAGTCATATTTTGTGTTTGATTTTCCTCTACAGCTTTTAACCCGTGTGTCCCATTTCATCTTTTCCTTAAATATGAGAAAGTTTCTGCTCTCTGTAGTAATAAAGTTCTTGCAAGTTCTGTAATGGAAGGCCAAGAAAAGAGGAGAGCTAATTAATATGCAACAGAAGGAAATGTAATCAAAGTGAATGCATTACCAGAAAACCACAGAAAATGATTAATGTCAACTTTGATCTGATTTCAGTGAACCATCAGATAACAAGTCCATTGGATCACAAATCCATTGGAACCTGATATTCATCGGATTTAGTGCATTCAGAACTCCTTGCTCAAAATATAGTCTTTGTCATGCGATGTGTGATGAGTTATGACTTGACTGTATATTTATGTGTGTGTATATATATGTATGTAGCTAGTAGAGTAAGAGTTGGAACAATAAAGCAGTAAAGAAATTTTTGACCAGGGCAGCTCAATTTTTGGAGGTAGGTGCTTAAAAGCAAATGTAACAGGAAGTAGTATCCATCTGTCCGGATAAAGTGTGTGCATTTTAAATGGTCCATCTTTCTCCATTCTCCTAATAAGTAATAGTGTATCAATTGACTGTTTCAAAACCAGAAACTTTGGCTTTTAAAAAGTTTTCCTTTGTGTATTTTAAGATAACTTTTCTACACGTTCTTCTTAACAAATGCATCTGATAACTTGTTTTCCTAGATTTTTTTACCCCCCCCCAATTGTTTGCTTCTCCATGGTTTTTTTTGATACATCTTTGGATTTGTGTCTAAATCCTTCTTGGCACAGAGCTTTGAATCACAGAACATTTCCCCTGATTTATCTTGGGAAGGAAGCATTGAACTTGGCTGTTGTAAGAAAAAATGTTAAGAAAAATAAGTGCCGTGTGGACCCTGAGACTTCCAGTTTGGGGTCAAGCGGGGAATAGGGCATGGAAAAAAAAAACCCCAAACCCCTCAATGTCTCTGTAAATCATAGAAATGATGATTGAAGGGGGCCTTTGGAAATGTCAGAGCAGTACTTGCAGCAGCTCTGGATTAGGTTAGCCATGGCTTTGTCTTTCTTAGGCTTGAAAACCTCTAAAGATGGAGATTCCTCTGTCTCTCTGAGTAGCCTGACCCAGTGCTGTACTGCCCTCACACTGAAATGTTGTTCCTAGTGTCCAGTTGGTGAATTTTGTACCCTTTGGTTTATCATCTGCTGTTTCTGAGAGGAGCCCGTCTCTGTTATCTTGGTAGCTAACCTTCTAGGTTGCTATTAAATTACTCCTTGACTTCCTCTTCAGCAGACTAAACACGTCCCTCTTATTATGTGCTCTTGCTCTGTAGACACGCTCTGGTTTCTTTTTCTCCTGTTCACTTGGTTCCCTCATTTCAACAATTACTCCCATTTGATACTGTAATCATGTTTTAATATGAGTAAGGGTAGTGTAAGGATTTATTTATTATTTTTGTTGGTGGTTCTTGCCCTTGTTGTGGATGAGCAGAAGCATATCCGAGAAAAGTTTCTTTTTGTTGGTTCTTGCTGGAGTTAACTTATCATCCGAAGCTTATCAGAGAGAGTGTGGTTTGGGATTTTTAAAGAAAAGGAAACAAAGACACAGATAATTCTTTCTCAGAAGCTAATAAAGTTTACATTTTTCTAAGACCCTTTTCTTTCCAGATGTTTCAAGGGCCTAGGGAGCTTAATTAATTAAACTATTCTTTCAACGATGGAATCAAGATGGATCCAGAAAGGATTTGTCCAATACAGTAATTCGAAATAGGAAATATCTTTTGAAGTTGTTCCCATTCTTTAAACTGAAACATTTAATTGCTAACAGAACCAAAAGTATTTCTAGTAACAGAAATAGTCAGTGTGTTTATTTGGATAGATATGTATTCAAATATTTGTAGTATTCTAAAGAATTCTGGTATTCCTTGAAGCAGCCATCTAGGAGACTCATAATCTTGGTGAATTATGGAATGCACATATAAATATAACTGTTCTCCAGTTATAGATAGCTGAGCTTTAAATTTGAATGTGAAAACAGCATTAGATGTTTGTTCTAAGCAGTAGAAAAATATCATTACTTTTCAAGTTCATCCCAATATCTTAATCATTCTGATAGTGTTTGTTTTGATAAAAGTTATTTGCTGCCTTTGTGCTGATAAGAAAAAATACTTACCCCAGTATTTTGAGAAGAATATTTGTTAAAAGTTTTAAGAAATGTTTAAACATAGAATGGACTGCACAGCGGAGGATTTTTACAGGTTGTTTTTGGAAGTTGAATGATGCTACTGTTTGTGAAGCATCACTTAGCTTGGTGTTTTCAAGAATAGTGTTTTATTCCCTTGGTTTCCTTTCAGAAAGCCAAATTCTAAATTATGTGTCCGAAGAAATTTTGTTTGTTTATTTAGCTTCCCTTAATAGAATATGAATCCTCAAGTATGTTCTTTCTGGTGGTGAAATTCTTTGTTCCTGGGCTGAAAATAAGGTCCATTCTTTGATTTTGACTCTTTAGTCATGCTGATATTAAACTTACACTTGGGTACTACAAAAATTAAATCTTCCTTTGTTAAACACAGTGATGTGGAATGGCGTATTCATGAATGAAGTGCTTGATGTAGTTGTGGATACCAAAAGCAATTTGGGGAAAATTCAAAGTAATTTTGTCATCCTAACACTTGTCAATGTTCTATTTTTATTTATGAGTAAAGCATGTGATAGGGAAGAAGACACCTAAAAGTCATTTCCTTTGACAGTTTGAGGGAGATTAAGGGGAATACTCAGGTTGTCCCTACCTTCCAATAGTGAATAAAAGTGAATGTCCATAGTGTAAAATTTGTGGATGGGATAAGGCTCAGTAGCATTCAAAAATAATGTTAGAATAGTCATAAACCCCATTTGATTTTATTGTCTCCTTCCCAAATGAAGGTAAAGATGATGTTCTCCCCTGCCCTCAACTCCTTTTCTTCTTTTATAACTTGTGTGGAAAAATGTTTGCTTGATTTTTGATTTTTTTTTTTTTTTACTCTTTTGCTGTTAAATTAAAGGTCGTGTGAGAATCCCCAGGAATCAGCCGTTTCCCAAGAATGTGACTCCTGAAAGATGGTCTGTTCTAACATACAGTGTCTGCAGCCATGATGTGCTGCACGTCAGAGTAAATTAGAGCACAGCTTATTCATTCTCCTTCTACATCACAGGAGTTGGATTTTGAATACCCATTACTCTTTATTCTTCAAACTTCATTAATAGTTTCAGACCACGAGTAAAGTTCTAGGTCACTGGCCCTTTCCCTGTTAGTGTTAATGGAGCCCTTTTTAAGTCTACTGGAATGTGAAGAATGAAGTTTTACTTCCTTTTTTGGGAACTCTTAATTTTTGCCAGTTGTATGATTACTTCAAGCTTCTGCATTGCTTTAAGCAATAAAAGAGTATCACTAATTTATTTGCTATGAATAATTAGAATTTACAACACAAAGAAATGACATTTAAGCCTTAGCCTTTCAGGAGACTCATTATCATGTATATGAAGATTCCTTAGAAGACGGGAACTGAATGCTGAGAAGATTTGATTTAATGAGACTGTTTTAAGTTTCCTTCTTATGTTAAGATGTGTTTTTATTCTGATGCCCTACTGATAGGCTGAGGGGAAAAATCAGATTGGAATGAACAAATAAGAATACGTGTCTGAAGTCCTATTAAAAAAAATCAGGCATTGCACTTGAAATAGAGATGTATAGTTCCAGTCCTTAATGTAAATTATCTCTTCATATGTCAGTTTAAAACTAGCAGCTTCAACTGTAGATATAATAGGATTTTACAAAGTTAGATTCCATAGTAGTTTTGAGAAGTAGAAACAGGTTGAATTTGGTTTAGAAACAGTATCGCAGTATTTTTCACTTAGCAAAACCCCCTCACATTATCTTATTAAAATGGACTTTGCATGTTGATGGTTGTGTTTTTCAAGGAGAAAGATCAGGAGGAATGAGAATGTTCTCTCTTTTTTTTTTTTTTTTTTTTCTTGGTATGTGTGTGACTGTATCCAAGTTACTATCCGTAACCCAGGTTTTGTTCTGCAGCAACCTCATTTAAATCCTCCTAGGAATGCACAATATCCTTGCCAAAGGGTTTCACAGAGCAATTGAAAGCTGTGTTTCAAAATAGACATTCTTTACAAATTCTTCAATTAAAATTTTGTCTTTAAGAATAGACTATAATAGCACATGTGCTTTGTGGCTAATAGAGGTAAATGTTTAGTCTGTGCTGTTGAATAGCTAAAAGCTCAGCATGGTTAGCTTTGCCAGTAATGCAGCTCGGTGAAGGGTGACATTTGAAGAAAGCCACAAATTAAAGCACTGTAGGAGTGTAATAAATAAACCAGTTAGACTGATTAAAAAGAAAACAAAAAAAATTACAATTCTTTTCTCTTTTTTTAAAAGATTATAAATGCGTAATGTAGCAAAGGCAGTGTAGTCAGATAAATTCCCAGTGTTTGCAATACTTGGCTCCACACACAGATAAGATGGTTCAACCAGTGGCTTTCAGGTCTTTTCTCTGAAAGTGCACAGCAGCATCTCTAACTGAGACGTGTCATCACTACAGATTGGATTGGACCTGTCCTGTTTCCAGTAGAAGCTGCATTCATCTGCCAGAGAGATGTCAAGGGACTTACTGCTTTAGATTTGAGATTATGGTCAGCCATCAATTATGATGGTGTTAGTATTGCTTTTTGTGCCTCTTGCTTGGCTTTCTCACTTAAGGTAGAGCTGCTGATAGCCCATTAAAATGCAAAATAAGGGGTTTGTTTCAAGCATTCGATTTGGATACTTCAATTTTTTAAGTTCAGAGGTCTGCTAGTATGGCCATGGCCAAGTGCTGCATTTCATTTGGAGAATCCTGTCTCAATTAAATGTGCCATTTTTTTCCTCTAAACAAGTATTTGGTCATAACCTAAATCATGTTGTTTTGTCTTTCTGGTTAGATTGGTATTGCTATGCTACATTGAGGAATGCTTGACATTAGGAGTGCGTGTTCAAGATATACTCCTGTTTTGTGCCTGGTGGAAACAGGAGTGAGTATTCATGTCAAAAGAGGATTTTCCAGGGAGTTAATGCATCTCCAATAAAGATAAACACTTGGAAATGAGCATATCCAGATAACTTGCACTCAGAGCAGCTGAACAAAGTAGTCTCTGGTTCAGCCATACAGACTTCTAAGGAACCCTTGAATGCTGGATAAGTTTTCAGAGAATTTGAGTATAAAATTAGGATTATAGTTAAAGCAAATCCAGGAGCATAAATCTAGATCAGCAGATGCTAGCTGGATAAATGTCACTTCCAAGTAAATGAGTGGGAGATTTATTTTAGTTAATTCTCTTGACTAAAGAACAGGCAGTGTAATTTAACAGATATTTTTTTTCCTAGGATTTTAACTGGATCTTTGAGACCATAATGACATAAGTCTGTTGTAGTCTTCATGTGAATAACTTGTGTTAATAGGAAGGGAAAGGTTTAAGGTAGTAATTTTGACTAAAGAAGAAGGGAAAATGGATGTGGGTCACAGTTTCTTTGGTAGATACGATAGACTAACAGTAATTGAAGCTAATAGTGTGGTGCAGACAATTAGATAAGGTCAAGAGGGGAAAAATGTAATTTAAGAATCTGATATTCTGTGCTTTAAAAAAAAGCATCTGTACATCAAGATGATGTAAGAGCTGTTGTCCTCATTCAGGGAAACACTGCAACCATCCTTTCTTGGCAGGGATGAGTGGGAATATGTTTGTGAGGAAAGCAGGTGTAGAATAAAGTTATGAAGTTCTGGGTTGTTTTTTTGTTGTTGTTGGGTTTTGGTTTGTTTGTTTTTTCTGTAAATACTGTTACCTTCCCAGATTAGAGCAGTATTCTGCTTAGGGAGTTCTTGATGTATGTGCCCGTGTCTTCTAATGAAGAGACGGAGTGCTGCAGTCCTATCCATGTCTGATGGTGCGATAGCAGAACTATCCTGCTTCCTATGCTTGATTCTACAAGTTTGCTGTACAACTGCAGTTGGTTTATGTAGGATGCATGAAGGTTGACAGGGAGAAGTAAGTTCTTGGTGCCATTTGTTATCCTTATTTGTTATATGTCTTGCCACTGCAACTTTTCCTGCAAAGACGTTACTGTTATAAAATCCTAGAAAACTAGGCTGCAGGGGACCTTGAAGAATCATCTAGTTGTCATCTTATCCCAAAAAGGTGCTTGTACCTGTGTTATCCCTGACATTTGTCTGACACTGATGTATTCTTTAAGATCTCCAGTGGTGAAGATGGCTTTTCTAGGCAGATGGCTCTACACCCTTTTTTGTGTGGCTTTTTGTTTGTTGCTTTTTGTGTAATGTATTTGTTGGTTTTGCAACAAAATCTTATTATTGTTAGATTCACTGACATGCTTAAGTGACTCAGTCTGCATCCTATTTGCAAGGTGAAATTATTTTTTTTTTTTTTTTTTTTTTTTTTCTGTCACTGAACCAATAAGTTGTTCATAATGTTAACTGCACTTCTGGGAGAAATCCTCTCTTGCATCATTTTGTATCAGTGGTGAATGACCATGAAAACCTTTGAGGGTGTTTGATATGGTGGTGCACAGGTGTGCTTATATCTTCCTTCCTTCTCTATACATTTTAAGCAGTCTTCAGAGACAAACTGTAAATTGAAAGGCAGCCACAGAAGAGAGTCAAGAGCCTTTTATTATCCCAACTGCAGTTAATAAGATACTCCATTACATATAAATAAAGACAGCAAACTTACTCTAGCTGTTTCACATCTGCAGATTCACAGCCAGAAAAAAATCCTAGGCCAGATTTATATTTCAGTCATAAATTACTGCAGCTTAATTAACACTACCTTGTTTTTATCTTACTACCAATCCATGTCAGAAGTACAATTAAAAAAATCATGGAAGTGTGAATGGAGCTCTAATTGTTTTAAGAAAAATGAGTTCCATTTAAAAAATATGTGGAAAATTGTACTTAAAACAGTAATAAGAGAATACCAAACCCCTAGTACACAGGGTACTGTGTAGTAGCTGTGTTATGATCTTTGTGGTCTTGATTTCAATGGATGTTTCTTCCTAAAATTACTTGCATATGTTAGCAGGAGAAATTACTAATGGGAGGAACACATGTATGCAAGGTATACATATTTTGATGACACTTTTGCATATCTGTGCCAAGAGAGGGTGTAATTTGATCCAAACTTCACAAGGAGTTAGACCAGGTCTAGTGATTCCTGTCTTTGTGTTGTCCTTTTTGTTGTGTGTGGACACCTTTTTTTATAATAGGTCTGAAAATGGCAGGTCTGAAAATAACATTTTGGGGTTTGGATAAATTCATTTACAGTAGGATCAGTTCCTGTACAGGTAAACAGGATGAGCAGAAGATGAGGCTGGGCTATTTGACCAGTCTGTAGGTATTTCTGGGTTCATGCTGATTGTGGTGGAAAAGCTAGGTTAAGAAGTCCAGTTTGTCTTCCCTTCATCCTGCTCATTTACTTGTACCTTGCAGTTTTCTTTCAGTTACTGTGGCCCAGCTGCATGTGGAGCCAAGCTGTAAAAAGGAGCACGTTAATCCTTGAATCCTGATGGGCTTTTTTACCTTAGGAATCATAACAAGGGACTATGCTGTTATGTGACATGGTGTTGGACCTTCCAGTGGGTGGATGAGCTCTGCAGCTCTGTAGTAGTCCTCTTGTTGCTACTTAGAGTAATAGCAGCCGTGCAAGTTGCAAGGGGAAAACTGTTCTGTAGCCCATTCCACCTGCAAGAGAAGTCACCTTGGCCATGTGTCAGAGCTCTGAAACCTGAAACGTTAGTTTCCCCTTAAAAATAGATGGTGGTTACTGTTATCAGGGACACTATTTATATCCACAAATAGTTAAAAATCTTCCAAATTAGTACGTGCTTTTAGATGAATACTTTGGCATTTCTCTGGTTTGAATTGCTGAGGTTTTCATTTTGTGAGAGTTTAACCTTTTCCACATCCAGACTGCTTTGGATCCTTGCTTTTACCCAACTTGCCTGTGCTGACCCTGGCACTCATTTGATCCTGTAGTTAGCTAGACCAAGGTCTACACAAGACTGTTGACTTTTTATAGAAGTAGCTTTCTTCTAGTAAATTATGCTGATTTAGCTTGCCAGTGTCAGTGGATGTGATGCAGAGGCCTGGTAGATGTCCATGGAGAGGAGCAGGAAAGACAGAGTTAGCGTATGGCTAAATGGACACAGACTGATTTAAGCTGTTGTGAAGCCTCAGCCCTTGTCCACCCTGTTGTTAAATTTGTTAGGAATTTTGGAGGAGGGAGAAGTCTTATTTTCTTGGCTGGAAAAGGCAATTGCAGAGGGGCATGTGAAAACAAAAAATAGGAAGTAGAAATAAAATCAAAGCAGTGTAGAGTTATTTCAGTGTTCAGATAAAGTTTGGCTGAACATTAGGGTGAAGGTTCAGTTCTGATTCTATCTGGAGTAGTTTCCTTTCTTTAAATTCTGTAGTGCCTTCATAGACTTAGTCATAGATATACAGAGACTTATTTCCACACTGTTTTCAACAGTGTTTGGTAGATTTGATTTCCTTACTCTTCCAAATCTATGAACAAGAATCACATGGCAGGGGAAGGGAAGGATTATAAATACTTATTGAGCAAAAAGTTATATGTATATATAAAGCCTTCCGCTAATTTTTTATCTTGTAGTGCTAAAAGGTTAATAGATAGCCTATCACTTCTATTGTATCAAGAGATTTTTTTTTTTCCTAACCCAAAGCAATGTGAATTTCCATTTAAGGAAGAATGCCTGCAGAAGCCAGTGGTATTTACTAACTGCGCCTGTGAAAACATTCCTTTTCACCCTCAGATGCTCACTCAGCCTTCTGTTTTCCAAGTGCCATTATTACAGGCTTTAGCTTGTAGTCTGACAAATTAAAAGCACGTTTTAATAATGTGAACAGCAGAATCTTCAGTCCTGACATCGCCTCGGATAGTTCCTCCCTTGTGTTTCCCTGACTTGGGTTGGAGTGCAAGTGTAGCAGTGGCGGGGTGATTTATTTTGTTGTTGGTGGTCTTGTTTAGTGGGGGTTTTTTTGTATTCTGACCCCTGATGACAACAGGAAGACCCCTACTGGAGCATTATTTTTGCATTGAAAGTTTGTTTGTTTGTTTTTTGTCATTAAGATTCTTAAAACCAGATTGTTTTGTTTGATTTAAGGTATCGTTTGGCTGTAATAGGTTACTGCGTGAGATTAATTGAGCCCTGAATCCCATCTCCAGTGTTGTCAGCTCATGCTAATTCCTCGCCTTGTCCTCTTTGGTCAGTGTTGAAAGGCTGTCGGGTTGGACACATGAATGGCTCAGGGCTGCTCCATGGTAACGGTGTGAATGTCCTACCCCGCGGTACCTACAGGATATGTAAAACTGGTTACCTTTCTTTCACTGGAGGATGGTAAAGCTTGAATTACCTTGTGTTTACCACAGTTTGGTCTACAGAAAACAACACATGTAAACAGTTACCATGGAGAAGACAATGCATGTTATTTTGTGTACCAGTCTTAACCTTAACGTCACCCTCTCTTTTCCTCTCAGTAGAAAATATGGGGGAGGGGTGTCATAGCCCTTTTATTCTGTGCCTCAGCGAGGGAGACTCTTGCTAGCACTTTGGGTCTGCAGCACAGAGCAGATCCGTGTCAGCATGTAACAGTGTACTGAGCATCTTTAATGAGTAGATTTTTCAGTACTTCAGAAAAGAGGACTTTACCTGTTATTCCCGTTTTACAGTTGAGAATGCATGTTATAGTTGATGTTATGAGTTGAGATAAAAAAATGCCTTATAAGCTTGAAATCTTAATGATGTGCTTGAGCTGTCTGACCTCAAAAGGTGTATTTGTCGACATGTAAACAACTTACTGGTTGGCTAATACTTTTGCTATATTGTATGTATGCAACTGTTTAGCTAAAACAATTGAAAAACCAGTAATGGAAGATTGCCCTTTTTGTACAACCTTTTCCTGCACTTGTGAACATAAGCATAACATCTAGCATTTTCCTTGTTTTATTCTGGTTTGATTTGCTGTAGAAATGCTATCGCTTTCTTACGCAGTGAGTTACTGTAGTTTAAGGTTCCACTGAGTGCAGTTGTTTTGAACCAGCTGTATGACATGACTCATTCTTCCCATTACGAACCTATACTACATTTCCTCACACCTAGGTTGATTTGTTGTTGTGTCTATGCACGTTCTTCTCTATTCTGAAGTCACCGTATTAAAATGCTGCTTTTGTACTAAGTACTTGAACTTGCTGGAACTGTTTTGTGAGCTTAAAGTGTGCACATGAAATGCTCTTGAGTGGCAAAGTCTTGTTTGTCTACATGTTCATATCATTAAGTTCTATTTTTTCTTACCTGCTGGGAGTGGAGTATGTCCAGCTCTGTATTAGACCTGGCAATCAAAATGTTAAGATTTTATGTGAGTGCTTCAGGGAAGATGGGGCATCTTACTCTGAGAGTGACAGAAAGACCACAATAAAAGTATAATGCATAGTTTTGCTTCTCAGACCAGTTGAAACAGATGTGTCCCTGATGGCTTGCTTATTTTTGCTACTGTAATCTTAGTTTACTGGAGTAGCTCCCTCTCACCGGGCATCAGCTACATATTCTTTCTATGATCCTTTCCCACAGCTCTTCCTGTCTCCCACGCTTTCTCCTCCTCACTCCTAAGTCAATACTGTAGTTCCCCCAGTTCTTCAGGGAGCCTTTGAATGGGAAGAGTCAGACACCTGCTGAGCTGATTCAGGGCTGTTTACAGAGCACTGACTGCTCAGGTGGAAGGGTAACTGCCTGCTTTGTCTTGCCCTTGAATTACTGTGGCAGTTGATCTGCATCGTTCCCTTTTAGCAAACTTGAATTAAAAAACTCAGCACACTTGTGCAACTTTCGTATCTTGAAGATACTAATCTTATAATTAAATACTATTTGTTACTGTTTGGAACACACCATCATGCTTCCCCCTTCCTCACCATTGGTGACTTAAAAAAAATACGGGCACAAAAAAGCTGTGATTTCTGAGCACAGCTTCCATAAGAAGTAGAGGTAGAAATGCTGGTGGCAAAAGACATTCATGCAGTTCAGACATGAGATTGCACTATGAGAACCTGCACTGGATTTCCATCAGGAGCCTTTGACATGGATATAGGCATTTACAAAAAAAACCCAACAACAAACTAACTGTTGGCAGAGAGAGCCCTGAGGAAGAGGTTCTTCCCTCCAAATGTCAAGCTAGCGTGATCTCAGAAGTCTAGCTTGGGAAACAGCTTCACATAATTGTTGCTAGGATTAATTTGTAAGTATAAGATGGACTCCCCCAAAATAGTTGCAATACTGACTGCAGCAGCAGCTTTAAACTTTTTTGATCTTACCTGGGTATTGCCGTCCTTGCATGCTACGGTACTACAGATGCACTTTGTCTGCACGTCTTCGATCAGGACTGCCTCTTCCTGACATCAGTGCTGAGGGCTTCCAAAGTGCTTATTTATTGCCTTGGCAGTCAAATTCAACAGGTTTTTATTCAGATATGTGCCCGTTCTGTTTAAGGTGCTTTGTCAGTACTTCCTCTCCCTTTCTGCCCCACAGCTGACTGTAGAGTCCCTATCTGTCCAGTTAAAACGGCTATTTATATCAGGACTCAAGGAAACGGGTGGGAGATCAGAAAACCTGGTTGATGTTTTTATCAGCTTTTCTATGGTTTCAGAAGATCCCACTCCCAAATGAGACATGCAGTACAGCTCTCAAAAAAGCGTTATGCCAAAGTTTTCTTTTTCCCTTGGAATTGGTTCTGAATCGATTGTCGTGGCTTGTCCTTGCTCCCTTGGTTGTCAGCAGCCTCTGTGGCTTTGTTCCGTTTGACCAGTCCCACACCCACTGTGTGTAAACACTGAATGAGATTCAGTTGGGTAGAAAAAGAAAAATTACAATTATCCCATTAAGCAAGAGAGCAGAAGCCTATGAAGGTGCTGTACTGCAATAAAAAAACCAAAACAAAATGCATTTTAAATGCAACTTGATATTCAGACTGTATAAATTGCTGCAAACTGCATGCTTCAGAGGATACGATAGTTAGAAGTACAGTGAACTGATTAAACTGTTTGATCTCTTTTCAGAACATTCCTCAAATACTGATCTCATCTTTCTTTTTTAGAAGTACCATAGAAGTACTAGGGAAGAAAAACCTGAATTAGATGTCTTCTATATTGCACAGCCACATTCAAAGGAATACTTCTGTTTTGAAAATAGTGCACTAATCTTCTCTAAGATTTGCTCTCTCGCTGTTCTTCTGGCTTTAAAGAGAAGGGTGCTCAGTCGGTATGGTCTTTATCTACATGACAATATGTCTCTGCTGTGGATCACTGTTTCTATTTGCTTAGTTTTGGCAGAAGTACATGGCAATGGAAGTCAAACTGATGGTGGTTTCAGGCATTTTAACTCCATTATCTTTCTGTTCTTTGAGTGGTTTTTGTTCAGCCATTGTTCCCGGTGGGTAAACTGCTCCCGTTTCAGATAGTTTACATGCTCTAATAATACCAGTGTCGCCTAGAATCCTATCTAATGCAGGAGCAAGTTTAAAGGAAAAATAGTGTAGGCGGAGGCGAGCATCAAGTCTGTAAATCATAGCCTTTTTAAAATTTTCTTACACCCCCCCCCCCCCATACATCCAGGACCAGTTCTCTTTTCTGGTGTTGCAATCTTTCACTGTTATTTCCTAACATGTACAGCATGATGCAAACTGACAAATATTTATTCTGTGAACAGTGCAAATATCCTAACATTTCTCTCATTTGTTTTTCTCCTGAATGAAGCAGCAAACCTTATTTTGCCAGGTTTCTTCTGCTCAGCTACTGGTTTGTGATCTTTGTTTTAGGTAGCATGGTACTTACCATTTCAGAATGGTAGTTAAGAGTCTTAAGGAGGTAGGTTTGGTGACTGACTCCACTTTGGAGCAAAATTCTGATTATTTTTTTTTTTTTTATTTTTTTTGTGTGTGTTACTTTTGGGATCATTTCTGTACCTTTGAGATTTGTATGTTCAATGCTATTAGTGATTTCTGTGTACAAAATGTACTCTTCGAGAATACTATACTAGATGTAAACCATCATCAGAAGAGCAAAAAGATGTGTTGTCACTAGCAAAATTGGTTTGAGCATAGAGGTAAGTAGAGCAGCGTGCAAAACTTCAGAGAGGAGGAGGAGGATGTTTAATTACACTCATCTAGCACATAGAGGTGTGCTGTATCTGAAGTCTGGGCCCCGTAGTGCTGAATGTCAGATGGGCTGGAAGTGCTTGTGGATCATATCAACAGCAAGAAGAGGATTGGCTGCTTTTCTTTTAGCCTCTTTATTTGCTGTTGGCTTTTATTTTCTCTTTAAGAGCAAGACATTGGTTCTTCTTTTGGATGAGTCATTATATCCATACGATAATTTCCCCATGGAAAATGGGGAAAGCAGTTTGACTTCTTTGCATAAGGATCTTCAGTCAATTCTACTGTTTGGTACTTCCATTCTTAGATGATGATGAAGCAGAAAAGACTCTAAGATGCTAACTTTGGTTGTAGTATTAAATAGTTCGGTGCTTAATTCTGATAATTTGCCCATCCATATATTTTATGTGTTCCTTTTTT
Source organism: Actenoides hombroni (assembly GCA_024336885.1). Classification (NCBI taxonomy): domain Eukaryota; kingdom Metazoa; phylum Chordata; class Aves; order Coraciiformes; family Alcedinidae; genus Actenoides; species Actenoides hombroni. Next base: position 6,840,084 of record WUAM01000065.1, on the reverse strand, counting down.
CTAGAAGGATTTTTAATAATGCTAGATAGTTTGTATTTTGCATTTTCTCTTGTATCCTTGTCATGTTACTCTGTGACTTTAATATTATGTACTAAATAGTTAAATTGAGCATTTCCACCAATCATTCTTGACAAGCCTCGTGATAAAGGATTTTTTGGCGATTAGTTTAAGTTAAACATTTGACTTTTGAACTCATTCTTGTGGTATGTTTGAAGACAGTGGTGGCCAAACAGTGTATTTTGCTGAATAACAAACTGCAAACATAGCTGCTTTTTGTTATTGTAATGAGGGATAATTGACATTCTGGTGTTGATGTAGTTGATGTTTTACTTAAAGCTTTAAAAGAATTTAAAATACTTTGTTATTTTGCTCTAATACAGACAAATATGTTGAGCTTTTTTTTTTCCCCAGAAACATTTCTCAGTGGATTTTAAGACTGCAAATTGCATTTGCTCTGAAATATAATTGACTGTGCAAAGTAGGCACTTGTAAGTTCTCATTATGCATTAGAAAAGGGTAGCATTCAAACAAAATGTAAATGTGACTTAAAATCATGAATGCTATGAGTTTTGTAGAGCAAGATGTGCAACTGACTGATCTCTTAAGTGATGCTTGTCTTTTCGGATTGCTTTGTTGGCAGTGTGGTCAAGGATGAATGCATCCTATGGCTGCATCAGCTGTGCTCTGGCCCACCTGCTGGTCACTGACCCATTGTTTCTTTCGGGTCTCTTTTGATCTCAGATACCAAAGATTCCTGCTTTTACTCCTTTTTTTTTTTTTTTTTTTCTTTCTTTTTTTTCCCCCCAAGTTAAAAATCCATGCTTGTGATCATACTAATTGTTGATATTGGACCGCTCCATTTGGATCTGTAGACTTTTAGAAGTGCACAAAGATCATTTAGATAAGGTGTTCAAGTTAAGTATCCTTTTTTTGACTCTCTGAATATGAGAATTAAAGTCAAGTATTCTTAAAAAAAAATACAAGTTTTTACCACATAATCCTATATCCATGAAACTATTTGTAGGCTTTAGATAGTTCCTGTGAAGGAGAGGTGCCTGAGGACTGGAAGAAAGCAAATGTCACTCCAGTCTTCAAGAAGTGCAAGGAAGACCTGGGTAACTACAGACCGGTCAGCCTCACCTCCATCCCTGGAAAGGTGATGGAACAACTTATCCTTGGCACTGTACCTAGGCATATCAAGGACAAGGGGTCATCAGGAGCAGTCAACATGGTTTTACCAAGAGGAAGTCATGTTTGACCAACTTGATAGCTTTCTGTGAAGAAATAACCAGGTGGATAGATGATGGTAGTGCAGTGGATGTGGTTTAGCTTGATTTCAGTAAAGCATATGACACCATCTCCCATAGCATCCTTACAGCTAAACTGAGAAAGTGTGGGCTGGATGATCAGGTAGTGAAGCGGATTGTTAACTGGTTGAAGGAGAGAAGTCAGAGAGTTGTGGTCAATGGGGCAGAGTCTAATTGAAGGCCTGTATCTAGTGGAGTCCCCTTAAGGGCCAGTACTGGGGCCAGTACTATTCAATATATTCATCAATGACCTGGATGAGGGCACAGAGTGCACTGTCAGCAAGTTTGCTGACGATACAAAACTGGGAGGAGTGGCTGACACACCAGCAGACTGTGCTGCCATCCAGCGAGACCTGGACAGGCTGGAGAGTTGGGCAGGGAGAAATTTAATGAAATATAACAAAGGTAAGTATAGAATCTTGCACCTGGGCGAGAACAACCCCATGTACCAGTATAAGTTGGGGACTGACCTGTCAGAGAGCAGTGTAGGGAAAAGGGACCTGGGGGTCCTGGTGGACAGCAGGATGACCATGAGCCAGCACTGTGCCCTCGTGGCCAAGAAGGCCAATGGCATCCTGGGGTGTGTTAGAAGGGCTGTGGTTAGTAGGTCGAGAGAGGATCTCCTCCCCCTCTACTCTGCCCTGGTGAGACCTCATCTGGACTATTGTGTTCAGTTCTGAGCCCAGTTCAAGAAGAACAGGGAACTGCTTGAGAGAGTCCAGCACAGTGTGGTGGAAAGGTAGAAAGGTGTTTGGTATGCAAAGGCATGTGAAGTATCCGTCCAGCAGCACAGCAGAGGGAATAAACAGGGCAAAGATGGAAAATGGAAACAGTATTGCAGTTTTCAGCTATTTGCTTGGGGCTGGAGCACATGACATGCAAGGAGAAGGTGAGATATTTACATCTGTTCAGCCTGAAGAACAGGCAAAGAGGAGACTTTTTTCCTCTTTTCAGCTACCCAGTGTGACACTATGGACAAGACAGAGACAGAATTTTCTTGGAGGTGCACAGTGATGGGCTAAAAGGCAACAGACACGAGTTAGGCATGGGAATTTTTGCTTAGGTACAATGAAAAAAATGTCACCACAAAATTGGCCAAGTGCAGTAACAGATTGCCAGAAGAGCTTTTAGTCTCTGCCCTTGGAGAGGGGTTGGACTGGACAGCTCTTAACAGTTGCTTGCAGTAGATTTTTTTCTGTTTCTGCTATATTTTGCTGCTATTTACCTAGTCAGTATTTCTGAGTATGGCTTTGAGTCTATGTGTAAACCCTGACATAAGGAGCAAATAAGCATAGTGTTGTCACAACACAATAATGATTAACAATTAAAAATATAGACTTTTTGAAAGGGCTGGGCTGGTCCTGGTTACATGCGGATGCACAAGTATTCACATTAAAGAAGGGTTAGGGGAGTAGTGGCTGATAGTATAGCTGGATTTCTTGAATGGAGCCTTTTTGTGTAGCTTTCAAATAGATGTGTCATATACACATCATATTTTCTTGTATGTAAATCTGCTGCTTGATGGAAGAGGAACCTGAATCTCTGTGAAGGTTCACTGAAAACAGGGACAGTTTTGCAAGTTGGTTCTAGACTAAAATAGAGTACCTTGCATAAAAAAGTGCATGTCTCAAGATCTCCCACATCAGTGGAAATCCTTTTTATTTTACCTGGAGTCCTATTTACGTATTAGACCAATATGTAAATTGGTATAAATTTGTATTAAATTATCAGTCAGAAGGGAAGAAGTGGGTGTCATAACTTGGGCAGGCATCATGATTTTCCAGTACCTCCATACTGTCTGGGTGCAGAGGGTCCTGAGAAGTTTGTGCAGGTGCAGTTGCTGCCTTTAATGTTGTGCATTGCTACAGTGGAGCTGTAGTGCTTGCATATGAGCATTACGAGTAATTTTTAACAAGTCTCCTTTTTTTTTTAATACAATATTCATTTTTGCAGTAGATTCTTCAATAAACACACAAATTATTTTTTTTTATTATTATTACTTCTTTGTACCAAAACTGAACTTTGTGGAGGTTGGCTATAATGTTTTCCATCTGCTAGCCACATAAATAATAAAGAACAAACTCATTTGTTCTTCATTTCCCCATAATGGCACAGAAAAAAAAAAAAAAAAAGCAACCCAAAGCTTTGCTCATTTATCCACTGCTCTGTTGTTGATAAAGAGCCAAATGTAGTCCCTATTTTTAAGTCAATGGAGTGACTGTATGGATGAATTTAAGAATATTGAACAAATTATACAAAACAATCTCTTATTTTGTTTGCACATCTACACATAATGTAAGGAGCAATAGAACAGAATAACAGATGCTTCTGTACTCTTTTTTTCAGTAAGTCTTCAATCAAGCAGTGAAACTATGTATTTTTTTTTTACAACACTAAACCCCAGTGCAACTAATATATTCATAATGGATTTTTATGATCCACTCTTGTATCCCAAATGGCTCATTTGCAGAGCCTAATGCAATTTTATGAAAGCTGAAAAATGTAATTCAGAGCAACATCCTGGTCTAAAATTGCATTGATTCACTAATTCACTGTAATATCTTCTTCTTGCAGACAAGGTAGTTTTCTGCAGACAAGCTCTTTCTTGGTAAGTAAAATTCAAATGAGCTAAAGACCCCAATTCTTCAGCTGAAATCATCAGAGAAATGTTTAACCACAACTGCAAAAGGCCTCAAGTACATTTTAAAACTGAAACGTATGCTTAAATATTCTCCCAGAGTGAAGATGCTTTTCTAAACTAGTGCCAAAAGCAGTTGGGAAGAGCTTGTCTACCAAGAAACCAAAGAAAAGAAATCAAAATTCACATAGATTAAAACAAGTTTAACTCTAAAGTGCATTTTTTAAATTAAGGGAACAGAATCCAAGATTCTCTGTTACACAAACAGAAAAAAACAGCAGCATAACCTGTAATGAATATAACAAAGAAGTGGCCATGAGACCACCAGGTCATCCATTTGTTTATCTCCTCCAAAACTGCTCAGCCATGAGGCACTGCATGTCCATGAACTACATGTGCATATTGCAAAATTTGCTCTAACGCTTGGGCCTGGTGAAATCTCCTTGGCCAAAAAGGATGCTTTAACTTGTTTTAAAGGCAACCATGAACTATTTTCTCAGACTTTTGGGAAAAAAGAAAAAGTAAAAAAAAGTTGCTAGTGTTTGATAGTTGTGGAGCTAAAAATCATAGTTCTCTTCAAACAAAACTATTGCTTGTGACTTTTCAGCTTTAGGTGAAACTACATACAGTCCATCCTTCAGAGCCTGAATGCTGCTGATAAAGGAAACTCCTGCGGCTCTGGTCCCCACCAAACCCAGAATTTGGATCCAATCCTACCATCTCATTCACTTGAGCAGTCCAGTGACTTTAGTAGGATTGGTACATTATTCAAGCATGTCTTGCAACACCCTCAGATAAACATTACTTTCTTTTTTACAACTGTAAGACCAAACCGCCAGAGAGATCAGAAGGTATAATAGGCAGTGCCATCCAAAGCCTAGCTTCCTGCTGTCAGCCTGCCAGGACTTGAGATGTTGACATTCAAGTTCCTCTGATGCATGAAGGACTTCTCCCAGCCACAGCTAGAGGCTCAGTTCCTGCTGCTGCATGGATCAGCTTGCACCTGAAACCTAAGCCTATCAGATTCATCTGCCATTCCCTTATCCAGCCTTTTTAAGACCATTTCTCATGTGTGCCCAGAGAAACCGGCTGCATTGGCTTCCACATAAAATGCAGGTTCTTCCTGCTGGAGGAACAGGTGAAGCAATGCCTTTTGTCTTCTTTGGTGTCAGTTCCCACATCTGCCTGGCAGTTTTTCTGTAACCACCAAGCCCCAGGTTTCTTGGCTTAAAGCACAAGTTTGGGAAAATGACCTAGGTCTCCACATTAAGTTGTGCTGCTGGCAAAAAATAAATCTGATGGAGAGTGATATAGGCTGACAGCAGGAACAGCACTACAGCCAGGTGGTTTGGGATCTTCTCAGGGAATGGGCATTCATGCCCCAAAGTCTACCTCTGCAGTTATAATAACCAAGTCTCTATTTTCTGATTTCCCTAACCTTTAGTTGGAGGCTTTGTCACAACTGTCACTTGATTTAAAATGGAATACAAAACCAGCTTCTCTCCTGAACAACAGCCTGTAGTAGGTGTCTAGGACTCTTTGTCTAGAAATATGTGGGTTAGTATTCTCAGGCAAAAGCAAGAATAGGAGTCGAGTCTTCTGCAGCTGTAGCCATTTGGCATTGGAAAGAAGGCCATCCCAGTCTCAGGGGCTGTGTTGGAGGCACAGGAGGGACCCATAGCACAGCATAGGTAGTGAAGGCTCAGTGCGGGCAAGATTTTGAGATGCATCTTTTGAATGTCATATCCTTTCCATGCCATTTTTAGTGGCTACCTGCCCAGCACACTGCCTTTTTTGCTTCCCAGTTAGAAGCTGTCAATTCCCACAGGCATTTATTTGGGAACTCAAATGAGATATGAGGATTTCTCTGCAGAAGTGAATAGTTACAGATTTGGTGCTGGGAGACTGAGCATCCCACTCCCATTATGGATCTGGGCTGAAATTTCTTGTTTAGAATACAGCACAAGAATTTGATTCTGGAGAAGACAAGCAAAGAACAAAACCCCTGAAGCTCATTCCCTTAAATTGCCTTTTCTGGTGGAGACTCCCAGAAGTGATTCCCTCAACGTGGGTGCAGGAGATAGGTCTCTTCCACCCCAAGCAGGCACCTCTGCTGGCTGATGGCACAGGGCCTTTCTTCAGGGGAATTCAGCAATGTGGGCCCTTCAACATGCAGTTTTGCATTTCAGGAACCAAATCAAATTGTTCGTTATTTTAATTACTAATTATGCAAACCTGGAACTTACCAGGGAAAGGGAGGCAATCCTCTTGAGTTTGTTCCCTAAGAAGCTGCAGAAGGCTTGAGAATAGCACCATCTCCTGGAAATGACTCTTATAGCTAGCTTTGCTTTTCTAAGTTCTGTTGAACACACTTTTTAACACTAAAACTATTGTCATTAAAATCGATAGTTTGGCTAGCGTATGCCTTACTGCTAATAAAAGGTAGTTTGGATAAAGTATTCCCATGCTTCAGCAATAATTGAACACCACCTATGCTTGTTTTTTCCAGTGTACCCCATGCAACAGTGAATCAAATGTGACATGCATAGGGCAGTTTTGACAGTGTAAAAGATGAGGAAACACTGTATTTGCCACAGGGACAGGACAGGGTATCTCAGAAGGCTAACTGAAGCCCTCTGGGCTAGTAACCTGCAATCCAAGCTAACTGTACTTTTACGGTTACTTTCTCTAAAGCCTTCGTCTGAAAGCTGATTTTTATCCAAGAAAAAAGTAAGGAAAGAGGAGGGAAGAAAAGAAAGAGGAGGGAAGAAAATGAAAAATAAAGAGAAGAGAAGGAGGAGAGAGAGAAGCAGAGTGAGAAGCAGAACAAGAAGGAGAGAAAAAGAGAAAAAAAAAGAAAAAAAAGAAAAAAAGAAAAGTGTATTGGGTTTGCATGGCAAGGCTTTGATAGAAGGGAGCTCTGTGTGTGGCTTCTCTAAGAAGCTGCCAGAAGCTTCCCCTATGTCTGACAGAACCAATGAAAACCAGCTCCAAGGTGGACCTGCCACTGGCCAAGGCCAAGCCCACCAGCAACACTGGTGGCACCTCTGTGATTAAAGAGTTAAGAAGGGGGAAAAAAAT